>JAGQAX010000015.1:30491330-30960759 GCA_019142605.1 Cephalopholis sonnerati | reverse complement strand
AACACTCAGAGTTTGGTATGACGTTTGTTTTCAGTGCAGTTGCTGCTGTTTATATTGCTTTCGGGGAAATGGCTGAGGCACAATAGGTTTTTTTAAAGAGGTGAATGTCTCAGGGACGGAGACAAAAATGCTGAATAAATGATGCCTGTTGCTCGTTTTGGTTGTTTAAAAACTTTTCCTGAGTTTTATCTATAATGTGAATACTACAACTTGAAACACAGGGCCGATAAAGGGAAAGTTTGAGAAACTGTCAGCATGCAGCGGTAAATAGATGAGCTGTTTTTGTTCCTGAAGGGGCATCATTACTTCTCTCTCCACAACAGGGTTCATGTTTTACAGATGAGGTACAGGCTGCCACAAAGAGTTAGTTGGTGGCCTTATTACAGATTAATCCAGGACAACGCAGGTTCAAATAAAGGAGTCACTGGTGTATTTATAACTGACAGCCCCTAAAAACCTAAAATAAATCATTTACACAGACCAAATTCCTCATCTACATTTCAGAGATATTGAATTTCACCCTTGAGGCGATTATTTCTCCACATAAGAATTTATTGTATTTTGGACTAGCCCTTGTGTCACTGTCCCAATTTCTCTCCTTGGACAGCAATGGTGCAGAGTCATGCATCAGACATCCCTCTTGGATCAGTGGCCCTGCAGACTGTGAAAAAAGAAATGACAACTTGCTTTTTACTTTGAAAAAAAAAAAAGCCAAATGAGACACACATGCTCAATTTTCCATCCTATTCAAGAGCCACTGATACAATAGCCAGGAGGAAAACGAGTCATGCCACGCATAATGCCGAACAGTTTGTTATGGCTCTGAAACAAAGCTGTGTGCACGTCCAAATCAAATTTATTTATTAAGTCTTTTTTTAAAATAAGAGAGGGTAGTCATTGTCAATAATTCTTTACAGATCATCGGTGAATACACGAGATTAAACCCAAAAAGCAAAAGGTTTGGTTTTTTTAAGATGTCAGGACAGCATGAATGTGTACGAGTGAATGCAGTGAAGAGATCCAGGGAGAGTTTTCATAATTAAGACATACAAAAGATATTTCTTTCCTGGTTTTAAGCTCCACTTCAGATTGTTCCGAGGCCCTGAGGGAAAATCTTTGATGGTGGTTTTTGTCTTCAGTTCAAGGCTTTTTTTCTGATCAAATTTGTCCACGAGCTTCTCTTTTGATGTCTCAGGTTTTTCACACATTGCTGAGAAAGCTCTGGTTCTTTCCTCCTTCCGTCTCACGCAGCCATGTTCCCACTGTCCTCTATCCTTTCTGTTTAACAGTACCCAGACGCCCGAGTGTGACGGCGCTGCTCGATCTCGCGTCTCAGGACACTGAAGATCCCTTCCAAGGCAGAGACCTGACAGGTTTTCTCCACTTTTCACTGCAGTTTAATTCATTTTTAGGGCTTGGGGGATAGCAATAACATTCCTCAATTAAATTTATTGTCTTGTGTTAAACCTTATATTTAACACATGAGGATGCTTTAATATTCACGAGCACTGAATATCGAATAGCAATGTGTTTGGCAAATGTAAAGCTATCTTGGATACTGAGTTTAGATGGAAGTTGCTGGAGTATAAACATTCCCGAATCCAGTGAAGAGCAGGGCATAGCTAACTGTGTTACCCTAAGCACTGATGGCATCCAGGCCCAAAACAATAATGAAATACTACACAGTGTTGTGAATAGGATGTTTTAACTAACGAGAGGTTAAAAGAAAGTAGACACCACCGTCCAACTCTTTTCATACAGAGTACCTCTCTTATTACAACTGCATGAATACCATGTAGACAAATCCAAAGTTTGACCTGCCGCATTCAGTTACAGTTGCTGATCAGACAATCGCTGCCAGGGGAGGGGTTTAGAGCAGTGATCCCTACCCAGGGGTACTTGTACTCTGGGAGGTACTTCTGCAGTTGCCAGGGTACATGAAAATATTGTGGTGTGGCTCAAATAATCTGACAACATTTAAATAAAAATTTTGATTGGAAAGAAAAGTAAATAAATAAAAATACACAACACAATGTGTATCAATTGTGTGCATGAAAAGTAATTTGAGTAAGTGAGCACAGAAGTCTGAACAATAGGCTAACCTAGCTAGCTAACCACAAAACCTAGTATATGGCTGGACTGTTTATGAAATGCTCGGGGCTTTCATGTTGAAAGGTGTACTCTTGAAATAGAAAGTGACTGGTATATATGCAGTTACAGACTTCGGCATTCACCTTGACTTTCGCTTACAGAGCTGGCCCTGTTGTTGCAGTCCAGCCCAAAGTTTCATGTAAATACATGATAAAATGAAGAACAGTTGCCTACACTGAGACAGTCACACAACAGAAGGGACCTGCTTCCTCTGGAGCAACCCACCTCTACCCTCCTTAGCTGCAGTTGGGAATGCACGTCCCTGCGATACTGGTGGAGGCTTTGCAGCCTTCAGCCACTATGAGAGCCAAGCTCCGCTGCTAATAGTCAATAATAATTTAATAAGGGCTTGTGTCATACGGACATGACTGTTTCTAAGACAAATTAATGAGGCGATCCTCTTTTTTCTCTGTCCAAAACTGCCATTTCACCAGTGGCTGGCTAGTTGGCTAACTAGCTTACAAATTCCACCATGCTCTCATCCTAACATTACAGTGGTCACAGAAAACAAGCCAAACAAAGTTGTCAGTCATCTGATAATACCAATATGCTTTGACATGAGTGTGTGGATGAAACCTTGAGTTAAATTTCACTCATGTAGTGGCTCACTAGTTAGCTAGCTGGCTTGCTAATTCCAATTAAAAGACATGTAGTTTGGGAAATTTCAAAGTGTGTCTATTTTCATTTGTTACAGTCAGCCTTACACTGACTGACCAGATAGAGGGTTTAATTAAGAACTGACCAAACCACACTCTGTGGTGTTGGACTGCCTGGCAGCAAAGATCAGAGACTCTCCCTCGTAAACCAGAGGTCTGTACCTGGGCTCATTCTCCTCTGCCCTTAGTTACTGGCTCACTTACGTTGTTGCCTCTCTGTTTCTCCACATCATTTAACAGTTGCATTGTACTCTTTATTTAATTCCCCATCTGGTGAGTTTACCAGAGTCAAAGCTTGACTCTCCGACATGTGTCAGCAGATGTGTGGGCATGTTTTTATGGAAGGTGTGAGTGGTTGCGGGGTGTGGTGGCGAGGCTGTGGGGGGGCTTGCTGGGGTGTTGGAGACCACAAGGGTGCTGAGTGGAGATATTTTTATGTACTGTAGAGGGATGTTCTGGAACCGCCACAACAAAGCACAATATTTCATAGTCATCCTATCAAGGCAGAAAGAGAAGGAATGCTTGAGAGGACAGTCTATTAACAGCATGCAGCAACAGGTTCAATCTCACTGTACACAAAGTGGCACAATACCACCTCTGTCAGGAGGAGCAGGTAGGAGCTCTTCCCCCGAGACCAAAGGCTCGGATCTGTTAACTTCCAGTTCAGTCAGTTCAGGAACTGGACTCGACAACCTTATTAAAAAATCCTTAGGTGAGAATAGTTTGATGTTATTTAGTTTATCAAGAAATTAATTTGACATTAAGGTACTGTTTGGTGAAAAAAATAATAATTTTGCTTCCATTTATATTGTCCTGTCAAACACTATAAAGACCAGGACTGAAATACAGGCATCCTTAATAATGTTTCTTATGCTTAAAGTGACACTTTGCACTGTGGTAGAGCAGCAGTTGGAAATAATTTTAGCACCCAACATTATTGTTATGTGGTAACAGTAAACTGCACCACGCACTAAAAACCCAAATCACACTTTCCACAGTCTAGAAGCAGCGACGTACGATTGGCGTTTATTTTGCTTTTTTGGTGAACTGTTTGTGTTTACAAACTCTGCAGAATGCAAAGGTGTGATACACATTTATATTTTGCAGACACCCAATGAAGAATGAGTAGAACTGAATGTAGGTCTGCTTTGCGCCCTGTAGGGTATATCAGGGATTTAATGTCGACCAAACCAGCTGCTGTGTGATCAGTTTAAGAGAGAAAAGATTTAATGTTTGTGGACCCAGCTTTATCTGTAGAGAGTTCTAACTCAATGCTGCTCAGCAAAAAAAAGTGCACTCCATAGAGTGCAGGCCTCTGTCAGGCAGCCACATTTTGGCTCCCCGAGCTCATCGCAGCCACTCTAGACAAATTTTCATGATTCCAGCAGAAGTGTTTGCAGCATGTTCAGAAGATAAAATATAATTATGAAGATGAATGTATTTTTAAAAAGTAATACAGAACCCCAATTCTTTGATCCATGCCATTCTAACTAGACTTTGTTGTGCTGTAGCCTAGACAAAGTTAATACCCATCAAAGTAGGAAGTACGAATAGTAAACACGATTAAAACTGACACAAAAAACCCCCCACAACAAAACATTAAACTACTTAGTCTTCTCACTTTCCGATGGTAGAAGCACAAATATCCAGAAAATAAAAATGACCAAACCAAAAAAATGTGTCTACAAAAGACAAGTCTACAAAATCGGGCAGGCAAATAAATCTGGGTCACACCTGGAATTGTCCCTCATTGCTCCCTTAGTCAAGACAGCGGCAAAAATAACAAAAATGGGGACTAATTAATCTCGTACAATTAAGTACGAAATAACAATCAACAAAACCAAAACAGACAAAAAAAGAAACCATATAACTGCCTACTTGCTTAATTAAGGTAGAAGTACCAATTTCATCTGTACGTACGAAAAATGATCAATTCAAATTCCCTAAAATCAGGCAGGCAAAACAGTCGTCTTCTAAAAAGCTCCCACTGTGTAGCAGTGTGACGCCGTGTAGCAGACAGAACAAAACCAGGTCGCAGGCAGACCGCGCTAACAAAACTGGGATGAAGTCATCTCGTGCTAAGCTGAAGTGAATCATAACATATTGGGTGTGGAATAAATCTGCAGATGCTCCTGTTAAAATTAAAACCTAACTTTTCTATGGATGTCAGTTTTTGAGCCACGGCCAAGGCCAAAATGTGGCCTACAACGGACCGTATGGCGTGTTGTTTTTAACCGAGACAATTTCCGATAAACTTGCGGCTCTTACGGACAGGTTAAAAGAAGTGAGGAGTCCACAGTCAGTGACGTATAAAACAGTCAGTACAACAAGTTTTTCAAAGAACTGTTGATCACAGCAACCACGAGAGGTCCTTAAGCATACAGTCATTAATATCAAGATATAGTATATGGCTGATTGGTCCAGTAGTTTGCCAGATTAGCTGCAGACAGACATATACACACACACTCACACACGCATGCATACACACATACAATCAACGCATTATCCAACACATTGTCCCCCTTCAGGTTTACACCTTGCAGAGATAGTTTTTCTGGATGTTAAAAAGTCTGAGCTTATCTTCAGAATTTAGTTTGGACCTATATGCAAATCTAGAGACTCCGAACCTGACAGATGTTTGACGTTGCAAAATGATAACTGAGTTGTAATAGCACACACCTAATAAAATAAATGAAATAAATAGTTGTAACTCTTTGCGGCGCTAAAGATAATTCAGGTGGGAGAAACTGAAACGTAAAATCTCTGTACTTAAACTAGTCACAGGTAATAAAACATATGTAATCTGAGAAGATGCACCACAGTGACACATTGCTTTGGTTTAATGGTTTAAAAGCTAAAAATATAGGATGGTTTAATGTGTTTTGAGATCAAATCCAAGTGGCCCTGCACCACACTGTGCCCTTGACACCTTGCCCACATAGGCAGCATACAACATAACGGCTTGTGCTCCGTAACACCCCAATTTAACACTTGGATTAAGGCGCAGCAAGGCAGTGCTTTCCCGAGCTTGTCGCGTCGTAGGAAATGCTAATTGGATTCACCTGGCAGGGCAGCGGACCACCTCCCACAGAACCCCCCGAGCCAGCACAAAAGGAATGAAAAGACATGAACAGAGCAGAGAACAAGGAGGCCACAAACGCTCAGAGGAAGGGGAGGAGGGGATTGACTAAGAAAGCTTGAGCAAGGAGGCTGAAAAAAAAAAAGAATGAGAAGATTAGTTTACTATGCAGCTGCGTTTGAAGTTTCCCTTTAAGAGACACAATTAGGAGGGAAAAATTTGCACTGGTTTAGCGTGCTATTAAAACCATACATCTGGGCAATTAAAATGAGCTACCCAAGGTGTTCAGAATTGTGTCATAAAAGTTAACAGGTCTGCGCTGCTCAACAAAACTCTCTCATCACCACACACTTCTGTTCCACCTCTCGCCATGTGCCACAGCTCTGCTTTTCTCAGGTCTTACAAAACAGCCAAACTATGTATTTCACCTCTATTGAAAATATATTCGTAGTGATTCAGCAGTAATTGTCAAAGTAAGCCAGTTAACAGTTACACCTGGTTTGTTGTTAAGCTGTGTGAAGGTTTGCATGCTTTCTTTTACAGTGTAACAGCCGTTTTCCGTTTGTCATCTGTCACAGTGGTTCAGTGGTGTCGAGGCTGTAGAGGCACTTCAGCTTCACTGCGCCATAATGACTCAAATTATGTGTGGAAGGTAATTTTGGTGTATTTTTGTCTTTGATTTGTGCCAGGCTGCCCAGAGGGGAAGAAAGTGGAATTCATTACAAGCTTGTTAGATGCCCTCACCACAGACATGGTGCAAGCTATAAATTCACCAGCCCCCTCTGGTGGTGGGAGGTAAGTAGAGTCATGTGGCACTGGGAACACCCCAGAGTCTTGTACCTGAGCAGGACAGCTCATGGCTGATCCTTCACGGAAAAAGTCCACCACTTCTGGTTTTTCTCAAATAATCCTTCCCTCTGGTTTTCTGAATTGAATGCTGATATTTCATCTCTGACACGCAGAGATCTTGGCACAGACACTGACAGGGTTTGTGCTCACTTTCCATCAATGCTAGAACTTTATACACTGATGGGACTGGAAGGTATTTGGGATTAAAGCTGTCCATAATATGGAGTATGTCAATGCACACTGAGCTTGTCTGAATCCATTCTGCAAAGCAAAGCAGAGAATTGGTTTTAAATTATTTTATTGTGAGCTAAGCTGTTATAACATACGCTGTCACCTGCCTGACGTATCCTGTTTTACACCTTTAGATTTTTATTAATTGGATATCAACATAATGGACCAGTCTCTTTTGAGTGTGCAGTAATGTGATTACATGTCAAATGGCAGTGTTTCATACAGAATTCAGAATTATTTATCAGCCCATTTTAAAGGCACATTCAACATGTTGTCATTAATATATTTATGTGAATTCGATGTTTTACCACTCCATCTGTTCCTTTAATCCTAACCAGGTTTGTTGAGCCTGATCCCAGTCACACTTTAGAGGAGAGGGTGGTGCACTGGTACTTCGCCCAACTGGATAACAACGGCAGTCACGACATCAACAAGAAGGAGCTAAAGCCGTTTAAGAGGTACCTGAAGAAGAAAGCCAAACCCAAGAAATGCGCCCGCAAGTTCACCGACTACTGTGACCTGAATAAGGACAGAGCCATCTCCCTGCAGGAGCTGAAAGGCTGCCTGGGCGTCAGCAAGGAGGGTAAGGGAGGCTGGGGAGAACCTGATGGTTGAGTGTGTTGGCAGGGTCATAGAGCAGGGTCATGACTCCAGTGTGACCTCAGGCCAGCTGGGAAAATCTGCATGTAGAGTCCTGTTAGCTTTAACAACTAGTTAAAGATGCCTTTTAGCATGCAGAATTAATGTTCTACAGTTCAGCAGCTACTTTAATGAAAATAAAACAAATGAAATCTCTTGTAAAAACGTCAGATTTAGGATTTAAGAGAATAAAAGAGGTGCTTGGTTGTGTCAAGATGACGATTTTCCATGTGTTTTTAAAACTGCCAAGTGCATAAGTGTAAAGTAAAATACACAGAACCATTTCCATTTATTCCCACATGAGATTTTTACTAATATTTTCATCATGTCATCGTTTTAGAAAGTCAAGTCATTTAGAGGAAGGGATGAAGTAACTGTGTGGTGCATGTGACAAACAGATGTGTTGGCAGTCCACACAAGGTGCACTGCTCCACTTAGCACTCACTGATGAATATTTAGACTAGGCTAATGTATTAGCGGATCCTAGGCACTGTCTGGGCTGGAAAACTGTAACTACTCATCATGAGTTTACAGACTGGTCCTAATAGAGATCATTAACAACTGTCAGAGCAGCTCACAGTGAGAGGCTGCTGCCAGCTACGATTCAAATATTAAACAGCCAGAGAAAAACCTACAAAATTAATTTTTAAATAGTTAAGAGATGTTCAGAGGTTGTAAAACACATTTAACACACAAATGACAATGTAAACTATCACAATTTAAATTAACTGCAGTGACGACAATGGTTGTTTTAAAGATACCTGTACTGATGCACGATCATGCTATATTTAAAGTGTATTATATATGTTTTTTTTCCAAGGCATATTTGAAGTTTTGGCGACTTAATAACAAGACACCCACCTCTCTAATCTTTGTCATTTCTTTTCTACAGGTAGCTCAACGACAAGTGGCAGCCAAGGGACAAGGCAAGGGACAAAATTGTTCAGTAAGGCAAACTAATATGCTTTCACTAACTGGCTGCCTCTGGCTCTGAGTGCTGTAGTTGGCTTGTTGTGTAACACATTAACATGCATATTGCTGAAATGCATAGAGCTAGCTGACACAGCAGCACCTGGTTTACATGCAAAGCTTTATGTGATGAGCACCAAGCATTTCAGTTTGAGTTTTATGTCCCGTTGTATCTGTATGGATGTGCAGTAATGTGTGGTGTGTGTCGTTATTAGCTGATATTTTAGAGAGTGGTTCAGTAAGAGTCAGATTTTGTGTCCAGGGAGTGACATTTCATCTCATGTTATGACCATAAACACAGAATGACATTTGTGGTTTTATTCTGATTAATAGGTCTGAAAAACTTGAAGCCAGCTCTTCAGATGACTTTTACAGGGCTGGAACTCACAGTTATTTGCATTTCATTGGTTAATCTGCTGATTATTTTCTCCATTAATCAATCATTTTGTCTATGAAATGTAACACGAAAGTGAAAAATGGGGTAGTGGAATAATTTACTAAAGCCCAGTCTTCTTTTATTTGAGCATCCATCCAAAACCAAGTTATTTAATTCACCATAATTTATGACAAAAAACAGCAAATCGTCACATTTGAGAAGCTGAAAGCGGAGAATGTTTGGGCATTTTGCATGAAAAATTACTGAAAAGATTATTAAAATTGTTACCAATTAATTTTCTGTCAATCAGCAACTCAATTTTCAGCTCTAGACCTTTGTGACATCGACGTCTTGTTCCTACTTTAATTGAAACAACAAGATATTGGCTGAAAAAGTCTAAAATGTAACAAAGGAATTCTCACACATTTTGCACACTGTCTTTATCTTTAAGACCGTCTCCTTCTCCTCTTAATATCTTTGTCTGTCTGTCAGGATCCCCCCCATTGAGCGATTATTGGTCCCATTGGTGCTGTTGACTCTGGCCACTGGGCCGATTCAGCGCAACATAGCGCTGAGGTCATGTGTTTACCCTGGCGCTGGCCCGCCATGCCTGGAGAACAGTGGCTCTGAGCGGGCATAACGTCAGGTCTCTCGGACCCTGGGCACAGCTGCCAGGATAAACAGCCACAGTATTGGAAGAGCAGAGAAGGAGGCTCGGCCGGTTGTTTTCCCTGTGGTCACCTAATCTCTCACCTCCATGCTTAAGGGCTGGAGGTAAACGGCCTGACAGCTTTATACGGCTCCTCATGCTGCCACTCAGGCGCTCTGGGCTAGTGATGATTGCGGAGAGAGTGAGGTATGTAAAGGGAGACGGAGACAGAGGAAGCTTGCATGAAAGAAGCAGGAGTCTGTAAGAACATATGGCAGCATTCTGCCTTGACTAAGATAGACGGCCACTGTGCTCAGGTATGCCTAGCTGATCCTCAATGGCCTGGATCCCTTTAAGTCAAGCTGCCGTTGCCAGACGTTAAATCTTATCGTGCTCTGTCGCAGCTTCGGATCGTCACTGGAGTGTTGTTGGACATATTTACAGTTTAGAGTGCGTGCTTTTTGGTGAAGGATTGTAAGCATGTGGGGCATAGTGGAGCACATCTGTATGAGGCTCCTCGCTCTCGACACGTTGGCAGCTGCAAAGGAAAACATCTGAATACCTTGTGTGAGTTCTGAAGTGCTGCAGAGGGTGGCATCCATCCTCTGGAGAGACTGGAATCCCCATTATAGATGAGATATGTAACCAAAGCCCAGGGCAGTGAATTTCTCTTCTCAGTTGGGCCACTGGTGAGCAGCAGGTCTGGTGGTTCGGCATTATGTCTCCTCCGCTGTGATGAACAAAACACAAAATGTTTCACTGTTTAACTTGTTGCAATGGGTTCTGACAGCAGAGTTCATGATGTTCTTTTCAGAAGTCTTAATCCCATTTAGAAAGACGTAAACATATTTTTGAATAAGTACAAACACATGCGGGTGTGCATGTACGAATGATTGCACGCACAAAAACACACCAAATATGGGAAAACGCAATTATAAGATATTAGAGGATCTGTTGTGAGTGCTTACAGAGCTGTTGTTGAGCATGAGTGGTTGTGTATTTTTTCTGCAACACACAGCACATCACAGCAGGCACAACTTCAGACCAAAGTCGTGACTTTACAGAGACTAAATGATACACAGTAATGGTTGCTGGTGGATGATAGAAACGTTGAGTATTCTCAAACTTTGGGTCAAAAGTTGACCTTCTTAAAGTTTATCATCATTCATTTATTCAGGAAGTCTCACTGAGATCAAGCTCTCTTTTACAAGAACCTTGTAAACAGTTTACATAATATATACCACATCACAATCATCACACACACACACAGCGACATGCATAGTACAGATGACCAGCCTTCCTCGGTGTCAAGTTGTTTTGAGGAACTTCTCCAACCCATCATGTCATCTGGTGTCATGGCTTTTCAGTTTGAGCTCAACTGAGGCTGTTAAATATCTCTACAACATAAATAACTTTTAATGCAACACTGGTAGGTTGCTGTTTTCTGGAAGTCAGTGGAACATCTAACTTTGTCACTCACAGCTGTCTTAAATCAATGAATTGAATGGGATTGTGATTGGGATTAAATGACAGGTATCTACATGATCCAGTGTCAATAGTAGAGTGAATTCAAGTGAACAAGCTCTGCTCCAGTTTGAACTTTCAGTTTTTTGGACAGGTATGGTCAAAGAAACAACTCATATGACGCGAGGCCGATCTCACAGCCTTAGCAGGTTTACTGAAGACACAACTTACAACTTCACATACTGCAACAATGAGACAGCCACAAAGAACAGTTCACCAAACAATCATATACTCCTCCTTAGATAGTCATCATACCTAACTTTCCGTGTCTGTGTGTATGAATTGTTTTGGAACATTCTGAACGTTTGGAGCTGATCTTCTGCCAGGCATTGTTTGTCAAGTATGTATTACATGACCATCCATGGGACAGATGTAAAACTCTGGGTAGATGTGCACTAAAATGATCCACTTCTCCTCCATATTTATCATACACTGATATTCGCAAAAGAAAGGAAAGATATCTGCCGGCTGTGATTCGTTGTTCCTCGTCACATGACTTGAGGTATCTCAAGATGCTGCCATCACGCCTTAGAAAATATGTGCTTGAGAAAGCTTGCACACCTCACCAGTGCCGCTCTCGCTTTTGAGCGTGCCTTCTACGCATCTATATTGACACCAATGGATTTCGAGTGCACAGGCAAATTGACTTGACATGTGTTTGAGTCCTAAGAAATAGTGCCACCTCTTCACTGAAAGTATTTGGTGGCCGATCACCTGTCAAAGTTGCATTTAAACTTCCTGCTTTGTTCAGATATGTCCCGTCTGCTGTTCTTCGTCAAACTCCTCTCTTCCTTTCTCGTCTCCTTCCCTGCTCTCTGGTCTCTTCCTCTCCTGTTTGTCCTGGCTGTGTCCGTCATTAGGCAGGAATGAAAGGGGGGCATTATGAGGCAGGCCTGGCACCGAGGCTGCAGGACCATTAGAGAGCCCAGAGCCCCGTCCTCTCCGAGCCAACAGCAATTACTCCACACCACTTGTGTTTTAATTACTGTGACATCAGCTCGACACACTGAGCTGTGTTTAAGGTAACAGCGGTCAACAGAGCGGGCAGTGACAGTTAGATAAGCATTGCTTTGCTCACTATCACTGCTTGTTACTCTGGTGATGAGTTTACCCCAAAAAATCCTTATTTAATGGGCTGAGGGTGAACTCAGGCCTGTGTATCCACTTCCTTAGCTGAGCCCTTTCCCCCCCACTTGCAACCATGTGCTGGTATACCATGATTCCCAGCTCTTGAGCCAAGCGTCTTTATTGGCTGGTCCCAGGTGAGGTGAGGCGATTCACCGCGAGACGGGATCTGCTTTCAGCTCTTTATCACAAGTGGGGCCAAGGTGTCCAGGGAGAGGCAAGGCAGCTTTGTGTTGTTAATGGCACAGACAGTGTCCTCAGTGACTGTGAGGAGAGGAGGGAGAGGACCATTCGCTGCTCTGGAGCCTGGTAATTGCAAAGTCGATTCATCAGCACCACTGTGGCTCAGCTCCTCACAACAGAGACATTTATCTGAACTAAAGAGAGGAACAGCATGACTTCACTGGAGAGAGGTATCAGGAAATATAGTGGTGCTGCATAGTTTAACAGGTAGAACACGCCACTGATGTTGCCAAGGTAAAGACTTTATGACAGTGAATGTAGAAAAATACTGAAGGTCTTGTTATTGAGCTGCAACTTCTTTCTTGAAGGTTACTTAAAAATCCATTAACACCAGAGAGGCCAAATTTCAGTCAAGGAACAGCTGGTCTGAATCTCTGAGCTGCAATATTTCAACATTCAAAAAATCTCTCCATGATTTCTTTATATTCTGTATTGACCTAAATTAATGTTGCCAGACCTGAGGATGCAAATATTGACTGGTCAGTCCTCCAGTCTGATGATATGGGTCGAGCCAAACAATCTACATAAGCAGTCAGGACCACTTCAGTCAAAGAAAACATTTGCAGTATTATATTTGGCAGCATGGCTCTGTTTTGGGGCCTCTCTGCCTTTTCCTGGGCCTATGCAGAAAGTCTAAGGTGGAGAGAGTGCACCTCTCTGCCCTTCAATGTGCATACAATGAAAGCCGGAGGCAGAGAGCAAACCTCCATGCCCTTCCATGCGCCTATGTGGAAAACCTAAGGCAGGGAGAGCAGCAGCAACGACTCTCCCCCCGGAAACGAACAGAGCAGCAACAATGACAAACAGAAATGACACTGTTAAGTCAGACACAACATGAAAAGGAGGAGCTGGGGTGGAGGCGGGTTGCAGAGTGTCCTGCAGAGGAAGCAGCAACAGTAGGTAGGCCAGAGCAGTTTAAATAGGACACCCTGAATGAGATCTGCCAGTTTGGTTGCATAGAAAAGAATCATATGATCTATGAGCTGATCCATCTGTTGAACGGGCTGTTTGAGATCTGCTGATGTAGCTGGGATGTGATCTGAGCTTGACATTGTGTCCTGCCTGAACTAACGCTGTTCTCAATTTCTGGCAAGATTAATCTGAAATTTGGGATGACCTTTACCTCACCTGGTGGAGTGTGTTCTGTATAAGTCAGGTCCTCTGCGGTGGCCAGGGTTCGATTCCAACCTGCCTCCCTTTCCATCCTCAGCTGTACTGTGAATAAAGGCCAAAAAAAGGATAATTAATGTGAAGTACATTTTTACAGGCCAAAATTTCTATTTGTACATCAGAAATACCAAATGAAACATTTAAATTTACTGAACATATGTATGTCCCTCAGAGGATGAACAGCTTCCATTTTGGACACTCAAAAGCTTTCTTTTAGCACCCTCCAGTTTTTCATTCATTCATTTTCCGTAACCGCTTATCCTGTTAGGGGTTGTGGGGGGGCTGGAGCCTATCCCAGCTGACACTGGGCGAGAGGCGGGGTACACCCTAGACAGATAGCCAGACTATCACAGGGCTGACACATAGAGACAGGCAACCATTCACACTCACATTCACACCTACGGACAATTTTAGAGTCACTAAATAACCTGCATGTCTTTGGACTGTGGGAGGAAGCTGGAGTACCCAGAGAAAACCCACGCTGACACAGGGAGAACATGCAAACTCCTCACAGTTCCTCTTCATGTTTTAAAGTTGATAGATTTAATGTGTTAAAGGTATACTACACTGAAATTGTCGGTTACTGTTTGTAAACAGTATCTCTGATATAAGTGAAAGCCAACCCCAGATTCACTCTCAATTTGGAACAACCTTCATCTTGGTGTTTCACCCCGCTGTATTTTTGCTTTTTTTTTTTTTTTTTTTTTTTGTCTGGGTTCTTTTTTTTTGGCACTGTGACTTTCTTATCTTCCTCGTGGCCATGTGATGCTCATGGTCTGGCACCTGGTTGCTAACTTTTTACCTCACCTCACCTTCTGTGCCCAGGAATGTCCCAATAAAAGTAAAGTGAAAAGAAAAAAAGACAATACAGACACAAAGCAAGGTCTTTGCAGATAAACACACTGCCACACATTTCTAGTGGGTCATACGTGATGATTTAGAGGGACTACTTTAGTAAGAGTCTATACATTGTTTTTTAGAAAAAATCCTGCAACAATAATCATGACCATGTTACATACATGCTACATGTTTTCTCCTTTATAATTTACAATTTCTGTTTTAACAAAGATGTTGAGAGCACACTGTTTGCCACATCTGCTGTTGCTGTTTGTAAAGAAAGAAAAAAAAAAAAGAAACATTTCATGACCTGTGTGGATGCAGGTTGATTCAATATTGTGTTTTTGTAACAGGCAGTCAAGAAAAATCAACATTTATTTATATAAATATGTCAGTAGTTGTCTGCATCCAACTAGTCATGGTAGAAATAGCTGGTCATAACATTTTACCTCATGCACTTAAAGTATAAAGCACTCACTACAGGACTCACTCGTATGGAGGGTACTCTGTGATTTATTGAGTGCTGGAGGGTTTGTGATGCTTTAAAGTTTGAGAATTCTTGACTCTGAAGCAAACGCAGCGCCTGAGACTACAGAAGCTGAAATCAGCTGGACTTTTATTTCATGGCGAACATAACCAGCACTGACAGAGAGTGCACCTGCACCTGCACATCCCCACCCCCACCGCCTGCTGACATACACACAACCTCATGAAGGCCAGTAGAAAGTCCAGACACAAAATTCACACAGTGTGTACACATACCTGCAAACACAACCTCATGCACGCACACAACATACGACTTATGGATGGACATACAGTACAACATTCACACAAACACAGCCCCATCTCGAATGCACAAACATGCAAACACATGGGTGCATACATACAGACATTCACACACACACACACAGCTGGAGCTCTCACAGGGCTCAGGAGGACCTCTGCTCCCCTCTGACAGCCATCTGTAAGCAATCTAAGCTCTTTACCCATCTCCTTTTCTCCAAGGCCTCTCCTCCCTCCCCCCCCTCACCCACTCATCTGATTGATGAGTGAGCAGTCCATCCCTTGTGCAGCACACTGACTGTCCCATGCAACACGAAGGCAACACAACTTCAGAGAGTGTTGAGTTATAGTTAGGCTGTAACATAACGTCAGCACATGTGATGGTATATGTGGGTGTAGGAGGGGTACAGCTGCTTCACAGTCAGATTTAAGCTATTAACCACTGACTTTATCCTGTAGAGGTGACCCTACAAAAAGTGTACATGTTGCTGATGGAGAGAAAAAAATAGAAATGAGGACTTCGAATAGACTTGAACATTTTCACCATTTTTACTTAATACTATGGTAATAAACTTTGGTCCACATTGAATTTTAAAATTGTAATGGTCAACACACTAGATAGACTACATCAGCTAACGTTACCCTCGCCTCTGAAGTATGTGATTTTAAGTTAGTTACTTAACTTTTCAGAGTTAGCTTTGTATATATTGTTAGTAGTATTTATTGTTTGTTTTGCATGTAGTGTTTCTTATCATTTTAATAGTGAGGTTAGTCAGTCAGCTTTCCTAACCAGCTACTAAAACGAAAAAAAGCACTGCCTTTATGAGGGCAGTCAGCTCTATGGACTTTAAAGCCCCATTGTCAAAAGGCAGTAAGGTACGGTACAGTTCAGTTCGATAGGCTTTTATATCCCGTTTTCACTGTGAAAGCGTAGCGTTGAGCTATGGCAACGCTAAACCCCTGAGCTTGCCTGAGAAGGACTAAATGCACAAACCCTCTATTTTGAAATATCCCATAGAGAGAGACTCTCACTGCAGCCTGATTTATTTTGTTCTGATAATGTTGACATGCAGCCTCGTTCTGTGGACGATAAATGAGGTTCAGAGTGATAAAGGAGGAAATACAGTGAGTGCTGGACGGAGCAGTGAGTGACAACAACCTCGCCCACATTTAAGAGGACTGTTTGCAGTGGAAACACTAGGGTCTAGGTACCATGTCTGAAGGGTTACTTTTGGTTCCAAAGGTACCATATTGAAAGTGTCTGGTGGAAATGGGGCTTTACTGCTTGTTTTCGCAAGATAGTGAAGGTCAGTCACTTTAATATTTTCAGCAGCTCTTCCAAGCACAGAGTTTAAAACAAAGCAGTAGCGACCTAACGTTAGCTAAGCTCTGAAAATCGGGCTAACATTGGTGCAACAACAAACGATTCATGCTATTAACAATATGTACAAAGCTAACTGTGAAAAGAGAAATAAGTTATGGGCGGAAAAAGCATGGTGATCATAAAGGCTGAAGGCAAACATTATGTTAGTGTAGAGCTGAAAGGAAGTAAGCAGACATGAGTTTGTAAAATGGATTTACATCACACTACATTGTGCAAGTTGAGAGCTACTGTTACTAGAAGTAATATATAGACAGAAAAAACAGTGAGACAAATAAAAAAATGATATAGTGCATTTATTTTTGGTTCTTAACTAAATAAAAAAAATTGCAGTCTGGACTGGAGTCTGTTAAGTTATTTAACTTCAGGAAAATTATGATGGTGAGACATTGAGAAACAATTTTAGCTGCAGAGGATGGATCTGCTTTCCACATACACGGACGTGGTCACTCAGAAACGCAATATTTTTCATAAACTATAATTGATGTTACATACATTATTTAAATTGTGTGTGTGAGTCCGTCTCAGTGAGCTTCTGCCTGTGGAAAGACGCCATTGTCTGTCATGCAACAGCTATGTGTAAGTGCATCTGCATGCCGGACACTAAAACAGATGAGTGAATACATTTTCTTTTTTTTCCCCTCTGTTGTGCGCCTGTCTCTGTTTCTGTTCGCAGTAGGTCGTCTGGTGTGAGAAGAGAAGGATCCAGAAGCTGAGACGAGAGCAGAGGGCACAGAGGGAAGGCATCTGTACGCTTGCTGACAGGAAAGAGAAAGATGGAGCAGAAAAATTAGGAAGTTCCTGAGTTTCAAAAAAGTGAACAGAAAAAACACGAAAACGAAGCGGCGCCAAAATATTTGCACTTTCTCCTCCCTATGTTTGACATTTTATCTGTTTGTATGTGTTTTTTTTCTCTTCAAGTGACTGAAAAGGTCGATGTAAGAGTGAGAATATATTTGTAAAAAGATGACAGGCTCACCACTGGAAGATGTGCACGTTACCACATTTCCCCTTGTGTTTTAGTCTGCTGTTGTGATTCATTCTGTCCTCACATAACAGGAACAGGCACTAACACATTTTGTGGCCATTAAATTAAGCTTACGTCTCCCCTGTTACACACATGAGCACACAGGGCAGTGGTAACTCACTGAAGAGGAGTTTACAGTGAGTCACATTCAGCCCAAATGTTGCTTGCTACTCAAAAGAGGAGCTAGATCAGTTAAAAGAATGTGTAATGTTGTGTGTGAGCATGCGATATTAAGTGAACGGCATGTTTTAGAATTAAACTGTGACCATGAAGTCTAATTTATCAGCACAGAATTAGCTGAATGAATCCCCTTGCACTGCACAGAACTTTCTAGATACATTAACATTTTGGCTTAAGAATCATCTCTTTGTGGAC
The DNA here is from genome assembly GCA_019142605.1 of Cephalopholis sonnerati. NCBI lineage: Eukaryota > Metazoa > Chordata > Actinopteri > Perciformes > Serranidae > Cephalopholis > Cephalopholis sonnerati. The sequence goes on along the minus strand of JAGQAX010000015.1, from coordinate 30,942,695 downwards.
ACTGTCTGAGACGTGTTATGTCTGTATTTTGTTCAGTACATACCAGTGTTGGGGAAAGCTGTAAGTAAGTACTGAGTCTCTTACCACACAGTTACTTAAAGGTGTGCTTTTTGTACAACCCAAAACCAATGCAAGACCATTATGTTGTATGTAGTTTTTACAGTTATAAACATGTTGTCTGCACAAGATGCCTTGAGGTTTTTACTGTTTTTCTACTTTTTTATTCATAAAGTTTGTGCTAACAAAAAATTAAACAATAATAGTTAAAAAAAATCAAATAGAAACAGGTTGTGAGAAGTGAAATGTGTAGCAGCTGTCAATAATAACAAAGGTAATAGGAGTACTTTTAAAGTCACACATCCCCCCAACACTGGTACAGTACACACACAGTCCTAGCAGTGTACTTACACAGCTTCACACTGTAGCACAAAGGTTTCTACATGCGTGAACCCCTATCATATTAAAGCTGCATTAATTAATTTTTTAAACACACCTGTCTAAATTATATTTGCCTGATAAAGTTGTTATGGGTCACATGAGTGGCCTCCTTACAGATGTAGCCAACAGAGAGCAATATTATCATCCCAAGTCCAATATTTAGCTCTTCTTTTAGCTCCATTTTGGTCTCTATCAACTCCTAACAGAAATCTTTAGGACTTTAGCTGCTTAAGGCTCCACTACATTCACCAACTAGTTGCTAACTGTCTGTCTGGTGTTTGGTGCTGGCAGCATTATAGTCGGTTTATCTTGGCTTATTTGCTGAAAACCGCTTGATGAGAGTCCTGAGACAAAACTATAAAGTAAAGTTAGTATATAAAAAATATTAATTAATGCAGTTGTAAGTTCAAACCACAATGGAGGCCATTCCTTTACACATACGTTGTGTAACTCTTTTGTTCCATGTGTAATTTTATGTCAAGTTACAAGTTAGTGTGCCTAGTTTTGTTACTCTACTGAATTAATGCTTTTCTACACAATCAAACCTGACAGCTAAAAAGTATTTCCAGTATGTTAGTGGTGATTTCGGCATGTTTTTATATTTTCCACAAAGTGTTTGGTGATTATGGGTTCATCGGGCTCTACTGCCTACCTTTACAAACTGCAACATTACCTAATCTCTGACAGAGACCCCCTGGTGGGGATTTTATTTTTCCAAAACAGGTCACAGTCCAGAGAACGACTTTTAAATATTCTTATTAGTCCCAGAAAAAAAGAGGTAGCACAGATGACTAAACCCAACCAGTAAATGGAGTAAGATGTTTACATGGCTCAGCATCCCGTTAATATCAGCCCATTTCAGCTGTCATATTCACGTTTATCCCAGTTATTGTAAACAAGATGTGGCATTTACAAATGCCAGTTCCTAAAATAAATATTTTAGTCTCCCCAGTAATATCGGAGTACACTTTGTACATGTAAACACATTCACTGTCTGTCTCAAAAAGTTGATGTCAGTCCTGCTCTGTGAAACACTTACCACCACACATACTTGGAGCTTTGCCACCTTAAGCAAGACAATGCAGTAAGTCTTTAAAAATATCCCCCAGGGTGTCTGATGAAGAGGGAAATGACAGAACAGGGAGGAAAAACACTAGAAAAGGACCTTATGAACAACTTTTGGAATGTAAATAAAATTTCTTCCTCGCATTTGGGAACAATTGAGTTTGAAAATTGGAGATTCATGAGTTTGCTGTTGTGGTCTGAATGCTTGTTGTGTATTTGTTTTGAGTTGTGTATTTCTTAAGGATAGTCCCAAGAGTCGCTGCAGTGGCTCGAGAACATGAGACAAAAAAGGCTCCCATTGTAAATATGTACAATAACCTTTATTTGTTTGTTTTACTAAATTTCATTGTGGGGTATATGGGTGTTCACTTACTTCACTGTCATTCTGATTTATTGTAAAGAAATATATACTTTTCTGTGTTTACATCGTGTCAAACATTAGGCTGTTACAGTAGCTAATTCACAACGTTAAAATGCTTAGACGAGACTGTGTTATAAGCTCTGAGCACTGTTTATTTTATCTGTGGTGGGTTTTTTTGACTATTACAGCTTGTGTTTTACGACTCCTGTCATCACTATACATGGTCAAGAATGTATACAGTATCTATCTGGTGCTTAATCCACAACAATCACAAGTCCAGTCGAGTCTAATTTGAACTGGACGGTTATTCCAAGAATGAGAAAAGCAACGTCTCTCTTAGACGGCTGTGCAGTCTCTCCTGAGTGCCTGCTTCGGTCCAGGTTTGAACACTGGGCTTGTGTGTCTGCTGAAGTGCTTCCAGACGCTGCAGAGCTGCAGATCACATGAGAGATCTAAAACAACCTAACAGGCTCGTAATCACTGCTAATCACGATGGGGGACGTATAGTGAGGGAGGCTCGCAGATGACTGTCAGTCTGACGGGGAGAAGCCAAGATTGTCTCTCTGCTCAGCGGCAACTTTTCCACTGCAAAGCCCCAACAGGCTTCTCAAGACCATCTCAATGTGTTTTGACAATATTTCTTATTCATAGCTGAAGAAATTAGATCTGTTGGAAAACAAAACACTCAGACATGTTGTCTTTGGGTGAAGCCGGTCAATGTAAATTATGTGGCTTGAGGTGCAGCTGTTTGGCTAAGCAAAGAAAACAAAAATGCTTTTCCACTTTAATATAGGTCTTATTTCCTGAGCTCTCTGAACCTGTGTCACAATAGACTCCTGCGAGACAAAACAATAGAGAGGACCAAAAAGAAAAAGGGCTGTTTTTTAGAGGGCAGGCTGCACTGATAGAGTTTATGAAGTGCATCTTGGCACACAGCAGCAGCTTACACCTGGGTTGTATCACTTTTCTGGGTAGTTTGTGTTTTTTCCCACCTGAACTGAGACGTAAATTTTAAGCGGCCATAATGAGAAAAAGGTCTGTAGATGCCCCACATTCACAACAACTGAACACAGCAGTTATTTCACACTCACAGGGCTAAAATCAATATTTTAACATCAACACAGCATCAAATAATAATGTGAAAATTGTGTAAAAAATGTCCCCTCAACTTGATGGAGCTTTATGATGAGTTTCAGCTCAGTGTTTAACTGTCTGGTCGTAACTTTACTGTTCTGGTTCACTCTCACTGTTCTCATAGCGTCGTTTTTGGCTGTAGCAGGCAGCTGCATCCACTGCTGGGTGTGTAAATAAAGTTTTTGCAAACAAGTTCACTAAGGTAATGATATGTCAGTGTTTTGTTCACAACTTGGTTTGCCAACCTTCTCACAAAATATGGGATCATCAAGTACTGAAGTGATAGAGGACGTGCTTTGATTAGAGAACCAATCCGGTGCAAATCTACTGGAGAGAAATATTAAAGGGCAGACTATTAAGACAGGGTGATTGATGGCATGGATAGATGGCAACCCTCCTTCACCCTGTCTGTCATGCTATGTTCCACTACTCAAACAGAGAATGAGTCACAACCGATGAGAGGCCGTTGTGAGGTGAATCAAAGCAACGCTGGCTGCTGGGAGAAATTTGCCAAGAGGGCATTCAGCCAAGAAGGGGTGTCTTGGTTAAGGTTAAGGGGGAAAAAATTGCTGTTTGGGTTAAAATGAATAGATTTCTGGCAGAAAGCTCTCTAGGCAAACTTCTCCCGTGTATCACTGTCACTTAGGAGTGATGAGTGACAGCGTTGCTATGATATACCTGACAGTGGCTCAAGATTAAAACAATGGCAACGTATGAGAGTAGTCCACGGGCAAAACAAAGAGATTACAGATATAAAGAAGGAAATGAGAAAGTAATCATCAATGGCTGGGATGCCTGTGTGCAAATGTGAAGCCTACAATGCCAATTACATCATCCTATTCACACCTCATTTCTGTTACCCCCCTAAAGGCCAAAAACATCAGCTATTGCAGGTTTAACAACTCACAGTTTAAATCTAAATGTGTCCAACAGAGCACAAAAATCTTGGATATACAGTTACTATTACTTATCTCTTGCAGGAGATTATGAAGAGGATGAATGTGCACAAATTATAGGGCCACCATGCACCGTTTTTCAAGTATGTAATGTTTTGACTCAAGTTGAAGGAGCTGTAAAAGCTTATTAATTATAAAAGATAAACCAGGTTCAAATGGATTTGTCTTTCTCAAACTACAATGTTTCTTTTCCACTTGTCTTAACTCATCAACAAAAGCAACAGTTATAAAGAACTGATCCTGGTACTGTTTTAATCAACATCTATTCAAGATATGCTCAGTTAGGACTCCTCTTGTGCAGTAGAGAGGCATTAAGAGCTCAAATAGAGCTCTCTGAGAGGGATGAAGGAGTTAAACAGTGACTCCAAGTGGTGAAGAGGGTTCACTGCAGACTGTGAGTTCACGTGTTGAACCCTGTTAGCCAGGTATGCACACACATACTGCACAGTATCAGGCGAGCCAACTGAATTCCATGAACTGGCAATAAATATTTTTAAAGGAGGTTATGGTTTTCAATGCTCTAACTTTAATGGAGATGAATTCGAGACTGTTTTTACAAAGCTGGCATGAAAACTGACAGGTGACATTGTTTGAACTTTACAAACAGCTCAAGGTGGACTTTCTGTTTACTAAATAAATGATTAAGAATCATTTGCGACCCTGTTTTGGTTGATAAAACCTGACAACAAAGCTGCACTCTGTTTGGCCCGTTGATTTGTGGTGTGAGATCCTCTGATTTAGTGATGACACTTCAAAGGTGCGGATGTTGTCAGTGCATGATGGGAGGCGGAGGGCTTTGGGGTGAGGTCGCCGGTGATGGGGGTGGTTTGGGTATGGGGGGGGGGGGGGGGGCAGGGGGGGGAGAGAAGGGTTGTATCACAGATGAAATTGGAGCCAAGAGGCAGCTGCAGTACATCTGTCTTGTGCTGACACATGTGGCATTTGACTTCCAGTGTGAAGTTCAAAAGAGTTTTGTAATGACGCAGCTGCTTAGGGATGTATGTGCGTGTGTGTGTGTTTCAGAAAGTGTGTGCTTTCTCCTTTGTTGAAGGTGGGGTGGAGGGTAGGCGGCTTGCCAAAGGGGTTTCATAGGTGAGGACTGGAATTTGGGGTTTTGAAAGTGATGTGTGGGCAGTACAAGTGCTGAATAATGTTGTTTCAGGTAGTTTGTAAGTTGTGTTTTATTAACATTTTGCACACCTATCCAACGTGTGAACACTTTAGTGGTACTACTAAAAGATTTAAATCCTAAAAATGGTTATTCCCCCATAAAAACTGACCAAAAATATACTATGTCAGCATATCTAAAGAGAGGATTCCTGTCTTTGTTCACCAATAATCTTAAACATCATGTATTAATAAAGGATATCCGTCCATGTAGGAGTTGCTCTGTTAGAGCCTGTTACAATGACCTATTATTTTACATTTCCCACATGTTTTTGTAGTGATGAGTAATTTTGTGTAGTTTTTTTCTCCTTTTGTGCATTGAAACACTTAGAAACAGATCAAACACCATTACAGGTAATTAGAGAGGGCAATTAGCTTGTGCAATAGCTAAACATTAGCAGCGGGGGGGCGGGGATGACGATGCACACTGCTCACCATTTGTGCCTGATGCCCTCTGCTCCTGCGGCAGCACCTGCCCAGCAGCCTGAGCCTGCGAAGGGTCAGGGGGTTGCCTGCCAGGAGGCCGGGGCTCGGGGGTCAGAGGTCATGTTCCAGACAGGCGTATCCACACACTGATTGAGAACTCAGCTGCAAGAGCAGAGCTTGCAGGTGGACGATGCATTTTATCCCCTGACGCTAATTATTCTCTCTTTTTTGGGCTCATACTTAACTGTGCTACAGATCTGTGTTAAATATATCAGCGAGGATTTGTGGGTAGATTTTCATCACAAATAGAGAGTGAAAGTAAGCAGGGGGACATCTGAATGGTAAAAAATGGATAAACAGGGATTTATTCCCATTTACTTTGGACTACAGACAGATTCCATTTTATGTAGCTGATTTAAAAGCACAATATTTTACATTCTCTGAGGTCTGAAAACAAATCACAAAAAAAAAAAAAAGGTACACAAAGTACAGGACAAATACCTCATATTTGAGCATGAGGACATCTGTCAGCAGTTTGGAAAGTATCTATCCATAATTTACAACATTAATAAGAAATAAAGATTTAAAAAATGTGAATCTAGTGCTGTTTCATAGTACACAGTTTTATGGGAGGTCTTCTGTTTTCTGTCTTCAACACAACTCAAGTATTTCACATGAGTCAGTGCAGCGCAGGTTTTTCTGTGGATTGGAATTATCTGCTTTTCATCACCTCCGGGCCTCAGGGGCCACTTAGTATTCATTTGTACATATTTTACTTAAGTTTTATGATAAGAGATTATTCTCATGCACAAATGATGTGGTTTGTGGTGAGGCCGAGGAATGTTTCCTCACCCTACGTTATGATTAAGTTCATCTTTCTTCTCCATATTTTTATATATTTGGCTCGTGTAGCTCGGCAGCAAAAAGCAGCAACTGCACATTTGGATTTGATTAAGAGGCAGGTGTGTGTGTGTGTGTGTGTGTGTGTGTGTGTGTGTGTGTGTGTATGTATATCTAACATGATTTCATTTTGCAGAGTCACTTATAAAATGTATTTCACTAATAAAGATGCCTTATGTACACACATGTAGCCTACACATAGACATGTGTTTGAACATACTATCAGTTAACACACACACAAACATTAAGAGTCATGTAAAAAGACTGGGTTAGATTAAACGTCATTGATCCATGTGAGGAAATGAACAAAGAAACTACACCAATAAGGACGGTGCAATTCATCAGCTGAAACTAAAGCATGAAAACCGTAAAACGCAGGTAATGAGACCCACATACAATATAAGGATACACTATTAAAATGTGCAACCACACAGACAGAAAATACCCACAGGCACATACACAAATTTGCACGCAAACACATGTAAACTAGAGAATCACCCGTAATAATGAACATGAATGATGAGATTATACAAAAACACATCAGGCCAGGATGGCTTTAGCCATTAATGCTCCATCGCTCCCCCTGATGTGATCTCTTTGATCAGGATCAGTCTGGTTTGGGGATTACTCTAATGTCTGCATGTTGCTCCTGTCACAGCTCCAGGACGGACTGACAGATGTTGGAAACTGATGCATTCAGAGTCTCAGGCTGACAGAGAGCAGGGAGCATTTTAGACCAATATTAGGACTGTTGTGACAGGAGGAGGAGGAGGAGGAGGAGGAGGAGGAGGAGGAGGACTTAGACTTCATCCTGGTACTGCCTGTTAAATCCTTGAGGCTCTAAATTGTCACAGCATTGTGCGATGGGTGTCGCCTTTTAAGTCTGTCCTTGAGAGCACAGTATTCTGCCTCAGTCAGCCAATACTGACCCACACTATGCATTAAGGTATGCTGCTGCTGACATGTATCCCTGCAGTTATGATTTAATTTCTCATTACATTATATCGCACGTAGGCTCTTCATGTCATTCTGTTCAGGAACAAAACTAGATGACGATTAATTTACTTCATTAGACTACAACAATACTTCCAAAGAGGTACAAAGACACAGATGTATGTGTTAAACAGACTCAGTCATATCAGCCATCACCATGAACAGAAATACATTTCAATTTGATAACATGTAAGCGATCAGTGGTGTTTAATTAGGAATCAACTGGAGCAGAGCTGCTCTTTGGTACACACAACAAAGAACAGTAGGAGAAACTTGCACAGTTCGTTATTTAACTGTTACGGTGAGACAAAGTGGCTTTTCTATGTTTACTTCTATCATCTTTCCAAAGTATGATTATGAGCCTAAGAGCAGCGCAAGGTTCAAAATGATTTCATTGTTTTTAAAGGCAGAGTGTGTCTGATTTGGGGGGATATAGTGACAGAATGGAATATAGCAAGTATGTTTTCTTTGGTGTTTAATCACCTAAAGTTAAGAGTCTCTGAGGGTTTTTTGTTACTTAAGAATGAGCCATTCATATCTACACAGGGATCAGGTCCTGCGGAGGTGAGACAGCGCTGACGAAATACTGAGCAGAGTTCAATGTGAGATTTAAGTTGGCTTACAATTTTTTACAACTCAAAGGTGTTTATGGAAAAGTAATGGCTCATTACCACACTAATAAAACGACTGGGTTATCACCCATAATTTAATGTTCATGATAAAGTGAGTCTGTAAGTAAGGTGTGATATGAGGCGAAACTTAGTGAGTGACAGGCAGCATTTTAGGTTTAAGGATTCCTCACATTTAATTTCTACAATTTGGCTTCATTTCATCAGCTCACCATCTGCGTCACTAATTTTCTCTGTCTCCAAAATGCATGGGTCAAAGTTTACTTACAGGTGTGCACATGCTCCTTTCAAATTTGATTTTATAGATCACAACTTTTGCGTGGGAAGTGGTGTACGTCTCTTTCAGGTCTTGTTTTGTGTGTACAGTACGCAATGTTAATGAACAGAGTTGGAAATCATCTTTTTTGTCCACCTGCCACTGTGGATGGTGGATTCCGTGATCTACCAGTCACTGAGTAGATTACAATTGTTTTTTTGGCTGGTGAATGAAGCAAAGCTAGCAGCCACTTGCCTATTTTAACAGCATTTGGGTAGTGTCTGGTGCTAATTTCAAACCCTGGTTATAAATGAGACTCTTGGTCCATTTGTAATAATTCTGCACCTTGTTAACACGTCCTGAACAATGAACACTGAGGAATTCTTTCGAGATGTTTCAGCTGGTCGTAATCTTCAATCCTCACCACTAGATGTCACTAAATGCCTCTAAATCTTCCACACTGTTCCTTTACGTTAAAACATAAGTTGTTGTTAAAATAATCTCGGCCATAGTTAGATGGATCTTTTGATCTGAAACAATTTTGTTTGTAGTTCTTGGAAAGACAAATGGAGATGCACAGTCATCATTTCAGTGAACATCATCACAGGACAAGGTTATGCACAACTCCAAACTCGCACACACACACACACACACACACACACACACACACACACACACACACACACACACACACACACACACACACAGCTGAAGCACGTGGCCGTGTTATTGCCAAAATGCCAACTACGTGCTCCAAATGGAAACCAGTTGCCATTTCGCCCTGACCTGGGAACAGTTTTGTTGTATCCAACAAAGTTAATTTGAGGTTTGGCGGCAGCAGATTAACTGATCCTCAGTCAGCTGAAGTATAGGACATGGATCAGCTGGACCATGAGAACTAGAGGAGGTCTGCAGCCACCATTCTGTCAGGCCTGCCCCAAATTCACCAGCTGGGTGCGACTTCATCACTACTGGACCCACTGGTCCAATGTGTGTGTGTGTGTGTGTGTGTGTGTGTGTGTCTAGTGACGGTGCGTTCTCTCAGGAAAATTTACAGTCATATCTGAAACTCAGGGATGGAGACGGGATCAACGTACGACACTCAGGAACGTTGGTGAGAAATTGATGAAAAGTATCTAGAGATACAGATGTTAATACAGATATTGATTCAGATGTAGATAACTGATATGATGAAGGTGTTACTATATATTGTCACACTATATCAAAATGTCTATTTTCAAATGTAGACATTTAGCTAAGTTATTACAGCTTAGGGAAGGAAAAAAAAACTCTTGACAGTTTCTTTTTACTTAAATATTCAATATGTAAATTTTAATGTCAGACCATGTTAGTTACAGCAACAATTTCATGAGCGGTTATTCACCTCACAGCAATAACTACCTGGATAACTTTTTGTTTTTTAATTTATATTTTGGACAAGACGAGCAGTGTGCTTCACTCCACACCACAGGTGAGTTGACATAAAAAGAAACAAAACTATATGTTTAATTATACAACTGTACTAACTGATTTGAGGACTATGTGCACAACATTTCTTGACATCCTTTCCTGTCTTAAAGGGCATATAAAAGAAATCTGTTTTGATTTAATATCACTGAGATCACAAGATTTAATTTTATAAAATGAAATTTAGTACCTACATTACTTTATAAGTCTCTATAAAATATATGTGTGAAATTAGTCACCTTGCTATATCATCACATATACAATGTCAGCACATGTAAATTATTGGCATAATTTGGGTTTTTGGCAGTAAAGGAAGTCAGAAGAAGATAAATGCGCCAACATCTTGAGGGAGTGATACCCCGTCTCGCCCACGCAAATGGCATCACAGGAGGTTTGTTTGTTTTTCCCTGTTTTTTCTTTCTTTTATTTTTAACAGATGATCAGACAGATGGAGGACTAACACTCACTTGTGCTAATTAAAACTCTGTACATCTTGCCAGTGTGTGAAAATACTGTGGTTCCCGCCACCCTTGACCTTAACAAATAGTCGCAGGGTTGCTTGTGTTTGGAGAAACGTGTGGGATCACTGAGCTCAGATCATGATTTTTCTCAATTAAAATGATCAGAAGAGTTTTGCATGTTTGATACAAGAAGGAATGACTCGAGGCAGTTTAATGTTACTTGAAAAGGATCATCAATTCCTATTTAAGTTGAGTTACAAATAAATGACACTAACCTCAACACTGTTACAGAGCCATCTGACAGCTACACTCCTGACCTCCATCCTGGCAGCGGTGCTTGGCTCCCTGCAGATTGGCTACCACACCGGCAACGTCAACGCTCCAGCCAAGGTGCGCAGGACAGACAGGAGCTGAGGGGACAGATATGACATTATGTTGGTTTATACAGATAGTAGTAGTTTAGTTTCACAGTTCCTGATATCAAATAATGTCTCCACTGTTTTCATGGTATTTTAGCTTTCAAATTTGGCTTTGTGAAAATAATGTTTACGAAAAACACTGAGAAAAAAATCCAAGAGGATCTTTCTCAACTCAGAGACACAATAATTCTTTTATTTGAAATAGTAGGTTAAAAATACATTAATTTGCAGGAAGGTGTCCAAGCAGAGAAATAGTCATTAGAAGCCAACCAAGTCCTGGGTTATACTCGTGATACTCTGTACAAGACAACCCAAAAAATCATGCAGAGGAGGATGCTGGGATGACTGACGACTAAACAAACATCTCACAGCCTCAATAAAACACTGAATAAACTTTACAATCCCCTGAAACTGTCTGGCTCAGCTTCAGGTCTGGCTCCCCAGTGCTAGCAGGGTTTTGCTATTTCACAGGTAGACTGCACCTGACTAGACTGTTAGCAAGAGAGGCAGATTGTCGACATTTAAATTCCTCACAACACATGACCCATAGGATATTTTGTCTGGATTACTTAGAGCAATACTGACAGTAAAAGTGATTGGTTTGTCAAGTGCATCACCAGCAGCTGTTTTACAAGGAGCAATTCATGTTTTAAATAAGTTTTACATGGTGTCAATTGTTAGTGATTAGATCACTCCCACAGTTTGAATTTCTACTGTGTCTCCTGATGTCGATCTTCTCATGCTGTTTAACTGTTTAGATCATTGAAGAGTTTTTTAACCACACCTGGAGAGCCAGGCACAACCAGTCGATGCCGGATCACAGCCTGACTCTCCTGTGGTCACTCTCTGTCAGCATTAAAGACTTTGGAGCTTTGCTGGGCTCGCTGGGAGTCAAATACCTGGCAGATTCTTATGGAAGGTAACAAAAGGTTGAAAAAAAATTATTTTTCTATAATTTCCATCATGTTTTTGTCCTTTAATTTCTCTCGTCTTTCCACCAGACGTAACTCCATCCTAATCGTGAACTGTCTCTCTGTGGTGGGAGCGTGTCTGATGTCCGCCTCCAAAGCCAGCAAGTCATTTGAGGTTCTCATCCTGGGGCGCTTAGTGTTTGGTCTCTTCTGCGGCCTGGTGATGAGTCTCAATCCGCTCTACATCCAGGAAGTGTCCCCCACAAACCTGAGAGGGGCCTTCGCAACACTCAACCAGGTGTCCTTCGCCTCAGGCATCCTGGTGGGAATGGTGAGAACTTTTGACTGATGCTTGTTGTGCTCGCTGCTTATAAGGTTACGACAGATAAAGTGAAGTTGGATTCAGAACAGCACTGCCATAGTGAAGTGCCGTTGCCATGAGGAGGTGTACTTGCTCTGCAATGGTGTTTGGGTGGGTGGAGCACGTCGAGTGGCATCCACATGAATCCCAGAACTAAAGGTTTCCCAGCAGAACATTGCACTGTAACTGTATCAATGTTAGTCACTTTACTGGCCAGTAGTTTTCAAGTTTTGGCTGATCAGTGTATGTGAAGTCTTTCCAAGTCCTGCTTTGATTCATGATCGGCTCTTGTCTTACCCTGATCGTCTAACTTGGTACAAGACATGATTTGAACCAAATGGCCAAACAAGATGTAACATCTGGATACTCAGTACAACTGTCAAACAAGGTTCCTGTGTGTGTTTGCTGCAGGTTGCTGGTCTTGAGACAGTGTTGGGCACTGAGCACAACTGGGCGATGATGCTTTCCCTGTCTATCATCCCGGCCCTGACGCAGTACCTGGTCCTGCCTTTCTGTCCTGAGAGCCCTCGCTACTTACTTATCAACCGGGGAGAGGAGAGCAAAGCAGAGGCTGGTGGGTCCCACGTTTGGTTCTTTATTTAGTCTTTCAGCTGAGTTATATTAGGAGACATCCAACAGGGCAACAGTCCTGCAGTTACCGATAACAGAGAGAGATGAGCTAGAGAACTTTTATCATCAGCTTTTAGATTCGTGGCTTCCAGAAATAAAAAATAAAAAAACATGGAAATGCTTTTAATGCACCCTAGTATCGCAGCTCTGTGGATATACCATTACATTTCCCTAAAAAGAAGATGCTGTTTTACCACTGCAGCCCTGCTGAGGCTGCGAGGCAGCTCAGACAAGGTGTTTGCTGAGCTGGAAGAGATGAAGGAAGAGGCGGCCCACACCCAGACCGGTGTCACCATCCACGAGTTCCTCAAGAAGCGCAGATACAAGCAGCCGATCATTATCGTCCTCATCATCAACTTGGGCAGCCAGCTGTCTGGATTTAATGCGGTCAGTCTTATGGAGGCTTCTAAAATATTTTGACTTATAACACTGAGTTTTTAAAGAGAAAATAACAATTTTCACAAACTGTGGCTGAGTTCTCTCTGCGTGGCTTGTTCACTGTCTGGTAAATATTTCACTTGCAGCGCTGTTGTATTTATTCAATACATTATTTAGGCTTGGCACTACTCCGCTCCTATTCTGGGACAGTGTGTCAGGACAGTACCCTGTTCCTAAAAACACCAAAAGATGTCCCAGTAACCCACTCAGTTAAAATAAATGCCTGCTCTTCCCTTCCAGATCATTAATTATTCCACCAGAATGTTCCAGGCCAAGTTCGATCAGGCCAAATACCTGACTCTGGGCGTAGGAGCTGTCAATGTGACCTTCACTCTGGTGGCAGTGAGTACAAAATGTAGTAGTAACGTTTACATTTCTGCTCCCTATTTGAGCTTAACAATAAAAACCCAACAGTCTCAAACCTACTAAATATACAAGTTGTGTCATATTTTCTAGATTTTGCCACAAACTGCACCTAAAACCTGGATTAAAATTTTAAGTTCTGTCACCATCTCCTCATAAATGGTTTAACAGCTTGAGCCACAACAGGATAATGTTGCATTTTTGTTTCAAAATGATGGGGAAAAAATGTGAGCAGAGTCGTTGTTTTTCCCTTTCAAGTTCTTCCTGATGGAGAGGGCAGGAAGGAGGAGATTGCTCCTGACTGGTTTCATCTCCATAGCAGTGTGCAACCTACTCATGACTGTAGTCGATTCTGTCCTGGTAAGATCATCTCTGTGAGACTGCAGCATTTATTTGCACAAGAAAAAAAAATCTACTGCACTTTAAATGATATCTAATGTTTGACAAACCAGGCACACACTAAACTAAGTGTCCTGCTGTTTGACACAATCTTACTTTCCAAACACATTTTTGAAAACAGGAGACATGGTATTTGATTTTGAATGAAAGACAATGCTAATATCCCATTTTTGCTGATACATTTTAACATAAATGAACCATAAAACCCTCAACAACTGCCCTACATTCACCCTGCAATGAGAAACTCGTCTATCCACCATACAGCACCTGGTCCCAGAGCTGCGGAGTTTCCAAGTCCTGCTGGTTTTCTGCCTGATTTCAGCCTACGAGCTGGGCCCTGGCCCCATCTCATGGTTCATCGCTGCTGAGCTGTTCGACCAACCTGGCAGACCCATCGCCATGGCCTTTACCAGCATGCTCAACTGGGGAGGGAAGTTTGTTCTGGCGCTTCTCTTTCCTCCGTTACTGGTGGGTTTATACTGTTGGCCCGGATGCTGTATGAGCGAATTAAACTTCAGGGGAAACTTAAGAGGTGGATTTCTTGCTTGCTTCTGCAAGTTCTCTTACACCTCAGAGACACGACTGTTAAATACAGGCTATAAATCTGTTCACTCTGTTATATACAAACGTACTCTGTATACTGTAAAACAGACATAAATCTGAGATGTTTATTATATATAAATCTATTGCTAACTCCTTTAACATCAGGTTGAAATAATAGTAATTAAATTAACAGTTAACCAGGGAAACACTTGGTCACTACAGTGCTGCAGAGATGGCAGACAACCTGAAACTAAGACCAACTAACCAAATCAAACAACCTTTTTATTTTTCTACTTTCTTGTGTAAAGCTGTTGTACTGGCTTTTATGTTTTTCTTCTTCTTCTTCTTGAGAATGTTACTCCTCTTTAACATTGTGTAGTTATGATGACATTTCTCGCAAAGCTTTTCATCTTAAGAGACCATTCTTGGTTAAACACCAGCACAGTCACCAGAAGAAACTGTTGTACATTTCTGGGGAATATGAATGTTACATTTGCACAATTCATACGAATCATATTAACATTTCCAAAGTAACGCAGTATATGAGCTGAGTCTGTCACCTGGTTTGGAGGGGACTGTGGATGGTGTGTCACCGAGGTGAGAGGCCAATATTCAAGACCAACAAACAACAAAAAACGTCTGTTTTTTTTAGAGAGTTATTGCTGTGTTTACAGCAGCTTTTGAGCCACCAGATGTGGGTGTTTTTTAGGGATGATTGCTGATTTTTCAGCGGGAACAATACAACAAAAAGCGGCTGTTTTTACTGAGACAAAGCTGCTTTTTAAGTGTTAACTGTGCCCCCATAACTGGGTATTTAAAGCCAAAACAAGAGGTGTTCTTTTTTGTTGTCAACCTAACCTTACCTAACCTTTTTTTTCATATGGTTGGGTTGTTAAATACAGACCAAGAGCCAAGATCAAAATAATACCTCTGTCTGTCTCTCCCACACACAGAAAATCTGCGGTGCGTACGTCTACCTTCTCTTCATGACCGTGGCCCTGGCCGCCTTCACCTTCACCTGGATTCGCCTCCCGGAGACAAAAGGCCGCACATTCGATGACATTGCGGAGGAGTTCAGAGGAGCTGAGGGCATCCCTTTGCACAATAAGACTGGATTCAACACTTTCACCTGACCCACCTTTTAACTCCTCGTTACTGTGTTACTGTTAAAGGGTCAGTTAACCCAATTTACCTACATGTTGTATAGGGTTGGATACAGCATAGTATGGCGATATTTTGCTTGGTTGTCACACAACGCCAAGAATCGATTCTTTTATTATACCAATGATTAATATTGAAAATACAAATTAAACTTTCGGTAGACTCCTAGAATATTATAATCAATTGCTTTTTCAGTCCATTAGATGCAATTTGGTGCTGCAAACAAGGCTGAGATGAGATGAACAGACTGACTTTATCTATTTCTTGTTAAATAAAACAGATGTTGACAAAGTTCTCTTTTGTTGACATAATTTACAGTTGGAAAAAAGTTAATAAATTGCAATATATCACAATATATTTTATTGCAATAATATTGTATCATGATAATATTGTATCGTGGAGCCTTTGGCGATTCCCACCCCTAATGTTTTACCAAATATTAGTGATATGTAACCAGCTACTTTAGGTTTTATTTACTGAAGTTTGTCTTAAGATAAAAGCTTCCATCAATGCAGGAAGTTAAGTTAATTTTACACTGTCAAAACTTAAGAGCAACAACATTAAACTCTCTTAGAATTTTCAGCAAACTGACCTTCCTAACATTGATGCCAAAAGGAAAAGGCCCTAGTGAGTCAATGTGCAGACTGTGTGCAGCAAACAGTGCAGTTTTCCAACAAACATTGTTCTGCTTGTATTATTGTTATTATCTCAATTTTTTTAAAATAATGATAATTATGATTCTTCTTATTTTCTTTGTTTTATCATGTCCAGCTCATTTTTATATATGTAATACTTTATTATCTAATATGATATTTTATGTTTGTCATGTATGATGTATCTGAAGCACATTGACTTTATGCTTGTCGTATGAAATGTGCAATGTACGTAAAGTTGACTTGACTTGGTTATGGGAACTGAGAGTGTAAAATGACAGATATTTATGTTTTGAGGCATTTTGTAACCATTGTATTAATTTGTAAAGAGATGGAGTCTTCTGAGGGACGGACAGAGGAGGTTTACAAGCTGTAATAAAGCAAAGAAAGTCTGCAACACGGAGGATTAAAATTGGGTTTGTTTTCAGAGATTAATGTGGTAGCCGAACAATATTCTGACACAAAGAACAATATGCTGCACTGTGCTGCAGACCGCAAAGTCATTGAAAATGCTGATTTGTTTCATTGGGTTCAGCTGAAAAGTGTTTTCTTAAGATGTTTCAGAAATGTTAGTTTGTGTCGCCACCACTTGACGTTATGTGTAAATAAATATTCTGTTTGGTCATGTCAGTAAAGATCTTTTCATAAAACTGAATTATCTTTGAAATGGTAAAATAGCTGTCGTTTGGTGATTGTTCTTTGAGGTGGTCTTATCAGATTAAAGAATTTAAATGCCACAGTGTATTTAAAATTGATTACATGCAACTAAATTATACAGTCATTGTGCATTCCAATACAGTATATGTTGATATAACAGCTGTTCCTGATCCCCCTTCGGAGCCCTTCGGAGTGTCCATCGAACACTCTTTCCTTGAATTTGGGTTTCCTGCTGCAGACACAGCAGCCTTCCACTTCTTTATAGGTCTGTGAAATCTCACATATCTCTGAACTATGTGCACTTGTAAGATGTCTGTGAAAACCAACCCCAGCTGTGTGAATAAATATTTCATCCAATATGATCCACTGTGACTCGAAGGAACCGCAGAGGGAGAGGAGCCAGGAGATCAGAGAACAAGTTCGGGTTTTAAAACACCAGGGGGCAGAATTAAATTTACATGTAAATTACTGCACTGGTTCATTCAAAGTCAGCATCTAATAACTCATGACACACAGTCTGGGTCTGAGCTCAGTGTGGTCATGGGTTCGTTATTTGCTGTTTTTTTATTTGAACACTTTTTTTTAAATTGACAGTGAGGAAGAAAAGAAACACATGACAAAAATAAGCACACCTACTAAAGTCAGACAGTAAAACAAGATTTAAACCTGTCTGAACTCCAGTTCTCTGTCTCTCTGCAAAAGTATGAAAACAGTGCCACCTACTGGACCAAACTGGGGTCTTCTGACAAGCATTACTACTCATTGTTACTACAAACAGTAAATTTCAGTTTAAAAAAGTAATAATTAATGCTTTTTAGTGAGATTATGTCTTAATTTAGCTTGATCACATTTAAGAATTATTTGGTCCTGCATATCTTCAGAGCTGAAGAATCCACTTTTTAAAATATTTCAACTGTATATTTTCCCAAGAAGGTTCTAATTTCATTTAAACTTTTTAAGAGCAAATTTTAATATTCATTGCAGACACATAAAAAATGTAAAAACGTTGCATTACTAACTTAAAAATGTTTTGTAAATAGCCAAGTATCACAAGCTTATCAGTGGCTATACTGTAACATTGATTAGTTATATTTAATAGCTAGATATTTCCACCATTATGAATTTGAGGTTTTCTATCTCTGTGTGATACAGTTGAGCGTACAGTCTCAATGAACAATATGAGAATGACTGATGAGAATCTTTCACATACTGCGACTCAGTAAAAAAATACAGTTAAACCTAGTAAAACCCATCATAACTTTATTCACCATCTTTGTGAGATATAAAAGTAAGACATCAAAATATCCTCATCACCGAGACATTCAGACATCAAGTGAAAACAATATTTACCTACAGTTTGTGAGGTCTTGTGTTAGCTGACTTGTGTTTATCTTAAAATTAGTTACTTACTTAAAGCGGCTGTTACTTACTTAAATTACTTTTGAAAGCATTTCATTGATCTATTGGCAGTAAATGTACAATAGAAATATGGAAATTGTTACTTATTAATTTAATGTGTAGTACTCAGACTTTGCTGACAGAGACCTTTAAGTTAAAATACTGAGGACTAAAGTCATAACCTATCAAACTACAGGTAGGTTATCTGTTAATGCTTATAAACTATAGAATTATAGAATTTAGATCAAAACTCAGAAAAAGAACCTTCTTCCCATTAGTTTCAGGTTTAAAAGGGACAATTACCCCAAAATCAAAACACATTTTCCCTCCTACCTGCAGTGCTATTTATTAGTCTCGATTGTTTTGGTGTGAGTTGCCAAGTGTTGGAGATATCAGCTGTAGAGATGTCTGCAAAAACCAGTTTTCCCATTAGGACAAATGAAAGTATCTCCCTCCCCTATCCTGGGACGAGACAGCACTCTGTTTGTGGTGCTCAAAGTGATAAAAAAAAATAGTAATTTTTAACCAGGTTATTCAAGATAATCCACGACCTTGTTGTGAGCAGTTTCATGTAGGAACTATTTTCTTTTTACACCGTTCGGAGGGACACAGACAAGAAACTCTTGCTTGTGACAGTGCCAGATGAGAACATTTATGGCGTCCCTCTCTATTGTGCTGTAACATTAGCTTGTCCAGTGGTGCTAGGTGAGCTGGTATTAGCTGCACACCTCCATCTGCACGGTGACACACTTGGCAGGTGAAGTTAAGTAGCAAGAAAACATTTCCTACATGAAACTGCTCACAACAAGGTCTGTGGATCATCTTGAGTAACTAACACTACAGGTAAGAAGAAAAGTGTGTATTTTTGATTTGGGGGTGAACTGTCCCTTTACGTGTTGGATGACAAACGATCATGTCAAGAAGTTTAAAATCAAACTTCAGATCAGATATTAGAATTTTCTCACTTTTTAGTGCTGCCAGTAAAACGATGATTCAAGTTCTGTGCGTAAGAGACAAACAGTTCATGAATGTAGGTGGGTGTGATGGCCTGTAGAGGGAACCCCAGCACCACTTTTACTCCCATTTCAAGTTACATTGTCAGTAAAGACTTAGTGAAACTCAAAGGATCACATCATACAATCCACTAACACTCCTCTTTCTATCTGTGTATCTATATGAGACTGGCAGTGAGTGTCAAACAGAACATGGATATCATCATCTTCTTCTCGTTGCTGTGGCCTTTAGGTAATTTACAATAAAATCAACTGTGCACTTTAAAAATCAAACTTTTGATTAACTTTTTTAATCTTTTTGGCGTCTTGCATTATGTTCTCATTGAAAAAAAAAGAATAACAAAAAGTCCTTCACTGTTATACACACAGGTCTAACTGATGGAAGTGATGTCATCCAGACTGACATACTGTGGAAAACCAAGGGTGACAGTGCAACAATGAACTGCAGCCACACAAAAGGTTCTTCATACTACAAGATGTACTGGTACAGACAGCTGCCAGGAGAAAATATGAAACTACTGGTGCTCACAAGATTCGGCAATGAAGATCATGACTTTGGAGGTTTAAGCGAAGAGAAATTTGGAGCCACCAGGTCTGGAATTGAGCGTGGGACATTCACAGTGAAGAATCTGGAGCCAGAAGATAAAGGATTGTATTTCTGTGCTGTGAGTCAACACAGTGATAAAGACACACTCAACAGCTGAACAAAAACCCTTGTGTGCTTTTCGCACCGCTGTTTCTAAAACTGATTATCTGCTGTGCTGTAGGGGGACCTCATGTACCACAATTCTCCCAGTTAAACTTTGATCACACCCCATATGAACACTCCCACGCACCACCTGCAAATCTTTATCTCTGTAACTACACTGACAGTTATGTGTTTGACTCTGACTGAACATGAACATCATCCAACATGGTCTCATCAGCTCCTTATTGTTTCTGTTCTGGATAAAAGGTAAAGTACAAAAACATCAGCACACTGCAGTACTGACTAAAACATCTGTTGGGGGTATAATAACAAAAGTATAAAATTAGTTAAAATGATCACTTTTGGTAATGCTAACTGTTTTTCACACAGGTCTGACTAATGGAAGTGATGTCACCCAGACTGACATACTGTGGGAAAAACAGGGTGACAGTGCAGCAATACACTACAAACACACAAAGGGTGTTCAGTATGTCCAGATGTACTGGTACAGACAGCTACCAGGAGAAACTATCAAACTAATTGTGTTCACAAGACTCGGCAACGAAGATCATGATTTTGGAGAATTCAACAATGGGAAATTTTAAGCCACCAAGCCTGATGTTGAGAGTGGGACATTTACAGTGAAGAATCTGGAGCCAGAAGATAAAGGATTGTATTTCTGTGCTGTGAGTCAACACAGTGATACAGACACATTCAACAGCTGAACAAAAACCTCAGAGCACTGTTGGCTCATCTATTAGTGAATCTATATATCTGCTGTACTGTAGGGGGACCTCAAGTACCACATATTCTCTCAGTTACACTTTGATCAAACCCCACACACCATATAAACACTCCCACCTGCAGCTCTTTATATCTCTGTAACTACACTGACAGTTATGTGTTTGACTCTGACTGAACATGAACAACATCCAACACGGTCTCATCAGCTTCTTATTGTTTCTGTTCTGGATAAAAGGTAAAGTACAAAAACATCAGCACACTGCAGTAAAACATCTCTCGGAGGGACAACAACCAAAAGTTCAAAATCGCTGTAGGTGTTCTGCTGTATACTGTTACATGTTCACTTTTGGTAATGTTAACTGCTTTTCACACAGGTCTAATTGATGGAAGTGATGTCACCCAGACTGACATACTGTGGAAAAAACAGGGTGAAGATGCAACAATACACTGCAAACAGACCAAGGGTGTTCAGTATCTCCAGATGTACTGGTACAGACAGCTGCCAGGAGAAACTATCAAACTAATCGTGTTCACAAGACTCGGCAACGAAGATCATGATTTTGGAGATTTCGATAAAGACAAATTTTCAGCTACCAAGCCTGACGCTGAGACTGGGACATTCACAGTGAAGAATCTGGAGCCAGAAGATAAAGGATTGTATTTCTGTGCTGTGAGTCAGTCCCACAGTCAGACAGTTTACCTGCAAGGCTGAACAAAAACCTCTCTACTGGACATTTTACAAATGTGGTGTCAATACCAGACAACACAGTTATTAATGAAACTGCATTATAACACACAAGTTAAGACTGTTTGACACTGTAAAAAAAAAAATCAGCTTTTTAGATTTTTGTAAGTGTCATAAAAAGTTTCTGTTTGGCTGTTGTGCTATTAAACTGTATGGATAACCCATTTTCATTCACTCAAACAATAACAAATGAACCCTCTATGCTTATCCAACTGTAATGAACATATTAATAGTAATTTAATCGTATTTATTGAAAAGCCTCTGAACATGCCTCAACAACAGTAGTCTGTGATGGGACTAAATGATGCACACAGAATAAGAAAATAAAGTGAGAACAATTGTTTACAGGTTCTGTTTTTATGTGTCTGTGGTCACAATCTCAAATATATTACCACGGCCACACCTGACAATCAATTAATTATTACACACACTGGCTGAAGATATGAAACTCTAGAGACGACCAGGATACAGAATCATGTGACACGCCAACAAACTGCAACACTGGATTAAAATAACCATCAGCCGTAGTGTTGGTAAATATCTCTTAAATTAAAAAACAACTCCATAAAGCCTTCAGTGATCCCACTTACAGTATTCTTCACACCAGCAGGGGGCTACATACCTTAACAAATGAAATAAAGATATCAACCTACACTCCCACTGACTACACCATCAAGACAACACTACTCCTGCCCTGCTGATGGAGTCAAAGCTATGATGTAGAGTCCTCTCTGACACCTCCTGTGTTCAAACTGTAACAGTGACACACTCTCGTCCACAAGTGCTGAGCTGACGGCACTAACTGAGAGTCAAATCTAAACTTCTTTAACATGATATTTGGGGTCTTTATATTCGCTTTTCTTCAACTGCCAGCAAATAATGGTGAGAAACACAAGGAAATTCAAAAAGACTGCGACACTGCACAGCTAATAATTTGTGAATTTAACATTTTCTCTGCTTTCTCCACAGCTGCCTCTCACAGCAACAGTGTCTTCCAAACACCTCCTTTCATCATTAAGGAAACTGCTCAATCTGTTGTCAGTGAAATCAACTGTTCACACAGCATAACCAACTATGATGTCATCCTCTGGTACAAACAGGATGAACACAAAGCTCTGAAGCTTCTGGGATATCTGAATGTAAACTTTGAGAATGTGGAGAAGGACATGACAGGAAAAATCAGCTTTGAGGGAAATGGTCGTACACATTCACGCCTCAGCATTTCTGATCTGGCATTAAATGACAGTGGTGTGTATTTCTGTGCTGCCAGTCAGCACAGTGCTGCAGATTGCCCTCACCTCAATACAAAAACTCTCCTTCATCTGTCTGCACAGAGACAACATGTTGAGTCTCTTCAACACCTGCAGGAAGCCTCCATCTAAATGAGCCTCTGATGATTTTATCAACTGTTGTGACCTCTTCTGACACTACACTCTGTGTGACACATGAAATAAAGATGTTTTAGCAGTTTACCACACTCTAATATGGTTGTGAATGTTTCTCATGGACTACAGGAATGACAGAATGTAAAAGTTGAGTGAACTGAAGAGAATAACTCATGCAGTCTGTTTGAGGTTTACATTAGAATAAAGAAACATCCTGTCAAGAATTTCAACATCTGACTTGATCACTTCATGATTTTTCCTCACTGTGTAGTAAAACAGGAAATACAGGATGATCTGTGTTTTAAGATTCTATTTTTAAAGTGTCTTTAAATGTGTAAATCACAAAATACATCACATCATCAGTTTGGACTCTTCAGCTCGTCAGTGTTACTGATCTAAAGTACAGGTTATCTACAGAGGAGTGATGTACTGTAGGGGGCTCCCCAGTATCACTTATACTACATCTCAAATGACAATGTAGATTTGTACAGAGCAGCTCACATGATCACATCATGCAACACAGTGATACTCCCACCTGCTGCTCTTCATGTCTCTATAATGACATAACACGCGGTCAGCTTCTATCAAACAGAACATGGATATTAACATCATGAAAAGAGGCCTCCTCAGACTGTCTGTCTTTGTGCTCTGGACTTCAGGTAATTTACAACAGAATCAAACTGTGGACTCTGGTTTCAACTTTGTGTTCTCATTAGAACAGATTATTTGTGGTAACCTATACTGCCTCACGCACAGGTCTAATCCATGGGAGTGATGTCACCCAGACTGACATACTGTGGAAAAACAAGGGTGAAGATGCAACAATGGACTGCAGCCACACAAAGCCTGCTGACTTCTTCCAGATGTACTGGTACAGACAGCTGCCAGGAGAAACTATGAAACTAATTGTGTTCACATCAACTACCAACCCAAATCATGATTTTGGAGATTTCAGTAAAAAGAAATTTGAAGCCACCAAGCCTAATGTTGAAACTGGGACATTTACAGTAAAGAATCTGGGGCCAGAGGATAAAGGATTGTATTTCTGTGCTGTGAGTAAACACAGTGATACAGACACATTCAACAGCTGAACAAAAACCTCAGAGCCCTGCTGCCATAACTGTTTCTAAAACTAATTATCTCTGTAATGTACTGTAGGGGGACCTCATGTATCACATATACTCCAGTTACATTTAGATTCAACACGTGGGTTTTGATACAGCAGCAAACATGGTCAGAGAACGTCACAGGAGATACTGACACTCCCACCTGCAACTCCTCATATTTCAGACTGTGACAACAGTCAAATTGGGACTCAAACCTTCAGAACATGGACACGATTAAACACGTTCTCTACACGTTATCTCTATTTCTGTTTTGGATAAAAGGTAAAGTAGATGAACCATTATATCAGGGATGACAAGAGAAGTTCACAATGCTTTACTACTTTTCACACGTGGTAACCTTTACTGTAATGTACACAGGTTTTACTGGTGGCAGTGATGTCACTCAGACTGCCATTCTGTGGGAAGACGAAGGTGACAGTGCAACAATGAACTGCAGCCACACAAAGGGTAAATTTTATTACGAGATGTACTGGTACAGACAGCTGCCAGGAGAAGCTATGAAACTAATCGTGTACACAACACTTGGGACCCAAGATCACGACCTTGGGGATTTCAGTGAAGAGAAATTTTCAGCCACTAAGCCTGACGCTCACAGTGGGACACTGACGGTGAAGAATCTGGAGCCAGAAGATAAAGGATTGTATTTCTGTGCTGTGTGTCGGGGACCACAGTGGCAAAGTTTACTCACAGCACTGTTCAAAAACCTCAGAACTGGAGTTTCCTCTAATCTTGTCCTGCTTTACTAACAGCTTTCACTGAAAATTTATTAAACATAGCTCTTTTTCTAACTAAAATGGAGTAAACTAGGCGTGGACGCCATCTATTTTCTCATATCTGCATACCCGCCTGACATCTCAGCGGTACATGATGGTGTCTGCAGCACATTCTCACTCTCAATTCGACACATATTGCTGCCTGGTCAGTGGACTTTAACGTCTACATATTCACACTGGGTATCCTGGGGGCGTCTGTTGTTGAAGTTCTAGGATGCTGTGTCAATTTACACCTGTTACATGCATTATGTCTTTTCAAAATAAACTACCTTTGTGCTCATTAGATGCAAATAGTCTTTTTCACAATAAACTTACAACGACTGTAAAACACTGCAAATTTATGTTCATTTTATTGTATGAAAATGACGTGGTTATGCTAGGGCACCAAAAGCACATGGTTAGGTTTCTCTCTATATTCATAAGGGTAGTCCAGTGTTATGGGACCCATCCTCCACCCCTCCCACCCAGCATATAGGGACTTTTAATGTCCTTATGTAAGGTTGTTGTCTGTTGGCATTTCAAAATGATGCAGTCAGATGGTGTTATTATGAAATGCTACCCAAGGACGTATCATACGGCTGCCAAAATAACTCAACAGAAACTAAATAAAACTCACCAAAACAGTCTTGATTAGTGTTTTCGTTGTTCCAATAATCACCAGCTCTGGTTTGGTCATAATAAACCCTTAATTCACCAAGTTCTATGTGAAAATATGTTTTCACAATCTGTTTTTCTGCGTTGTTGCAATCCTTCTCAGATCAGTTATCTGTTCCACAAGTACAGACTGACCTCACAAAATACAGCATCTCCATATCAGTTTAATAGAGAGGAGCATTTGTGTTTTTGACGGTACTGAAAATCATACCCTCAGGATTTCTAAATGTGCCAGTATACCTCAATACCACGATACTTCCCAAGCCTAAGGTACACCACTATTATTCATGAGAGAGAGGCATGCCTGGATCTCTGAGGATGATATCAATAGGGCTGCAAGTAATGATTTTTTTCTTATTATTTAGCAATTATTTTTATCTGTTAATCATTTAATGTGCAAAATTTTAAAAAGTCCAAGATAAAATCTTCAAAGATATTCAGTTTACAATGGTGAACAGACACAAAGACAGACAGATATATTTGGTATTTTTTTAAAACAGTTGCAGATAAATTTTGTCAATCAACTAATCCTTTCAGTTTTTAATTTTATAAGGACTGGGGACACATTAACTAATATAATCACATTCAATGACAAGCCCCTGCAAGTGCTCCAACACTATTATATCACGGGATAATTTAACTTATCATTGACAGCCTGATGAGCAAACTTTAAACAACACATAAAATGAAAATGAATAAATAAGGTGTAGAAACAAAAAATTAATTACAGGTATGTGTTTGTGGTCAGCATGTTATATGCAGTGTTGCGCTTGTTTGTGTAAATATCTCTTATATGGATAAATGACTTTTAAGAGTCCAACTTCACCCAACCTTCACTCACTGACAACTGCAGGGGGGGACAAACCTCTACAAATTAAATACTAGCAAACTTCCACATAATTCCACATAGATTTTAACATTAACACCCTGCTAAACTCTGCTGATGACGTGGAAGCTGTGACACATTTCCTGTTTGTATCAACAGTAACAGTAATGTGCTTGTGTCTGAAGCTGCCGAACTCAAAGGACCTAAAAGGACAAGTCGATAATTGAGTCTCAACTTCTAAACTTCTACTATGATGTTTTTGGTCATGTTTTGTTTCCTTCATCTGCTGGGGAATAGAGGTAAGTATTCCCAACAGATTAAGACACTGACTGCACAGTTACTATTTTCAGTATTTAAAATAGCATCTGCTCTTTTTCCACAGCTGCCTCTCACAGCAACGGTGTCTTCCAAACACCTCCTTTCATCATTAAAAAAGCTAGTGAATCTGTTACCAGTGAGATAAACTGTTCACACAACGTAACAAATTATGATCGAATTCTTTGGTACAAACAAGATGAACAAGGAGCTCTACAGTATCTGGGATATCTGAATGTGGCCTACCCATACCCTGAGGACAACGTGAAAGGAAAAATCAGCTTTGAGGGAGATGGTCGTACACATTCACGCTTCAGCATTTCTGATCTGGCATTAAATGACAGTGGTGTGTATTTCTGTGCTGCCAGTCAGCACAGTGCTGCAGATTGCCCTCACGTCAATACAAAAACTCTCCTTATCTGTCTGCAGAGAGACAACACGTTGAGTCTCTTCAACACCTGCAGGAAGCCTCCATCTAAACTGAACTTTTTTTTTATCAACTGTTGTGACCTCTTCTGAGGTCATGCTGTACGCCCACAGTTCAACAGTGTGAAAACTCTAGCAAGAGTTCAGTCAGGAAGATACTCTGTATGCTTGGACCTGTTATTTATTTCACATATCATCTGTCATTCACTCCTCGCACGCATGCTCACTTTCAATTAAGAGATAAGCCATTCCGTCAGCTGATCACATTTAACCAACAGCACAGCGGCAGACCTTAATCTCTCTGCTGGCTTTTTAAAAAAAGATTCTCCCTCTCCCCTTAGTATGTTATGCTGCAGTTGAGCTCACCCTCCACCTCCCCATCACTGCTGAGTCTTTACAGATTCATCAGCCTCGTCAGCCTATTAGTCTCAGCAGAGTCACCAGCCCCCACTACCACCAGTGTCTGGACTCCAAGAAGGGGTTTATCTTGATGCTGCTCAGGGCAGACACCCCCTGACTACACAATCAACCACTAGAGTAAGTGTTAGTCCTTTTGTCAAATCTTAATCATCACATATCATCTGTTAGTCTGCAATAAACAATTCTCTTTGCTTTATTCTACGTCTCTCCTGATTGAATGTTTGTGATATTTTCTCATCCACTACAGGACAGCTGATAAAACTCTGTTTCAGACCTATCTTTTGGTTGAAAAAAAAAAAAAAAAAAAAAACTAAAATCCCTGTCAAAAATTATATAATATGACATTATCGGCAGTAGGGCAGAACTGAATGCTTCGAAGCTCTGATCATTGCCATGGTAACCAACATCAAAATCACTGTTAAAATACTCCTCTTCTTTTAAAGATATATAGATATATATGCATTACCCCCAAAAATCCCATAAATTAAGAAATAATAATCCAACATAACTTATTAAGCATTAACATTAATCATTGAAGTTATTCTCAGACAAGGACATTCTAATTTAGTGATAGTTTTGTGACTCCCACTCGTTGTCGTCTAATGTCCATCTCTGGCAGTTCAACATTACTGAAACTAGGGATGCATGAGATTAGTTGTCTAAACGAGTTAACGTCCGCCCCCTCGCTAGTCGGCACCAGAAATATCAGTCGGTGTTTTGTGTTTTATATTTGTACAAGGCCGCGTAACTGTCATGCAGCCGCCCGCCACTAGAGGGGGCTACAGAGCCCTCAAACAGCAGTCTCCCTCCCCGCAGTAATGCTGAGTAGACTGGAGTCTTAAAACAGCACGGTGGGAAATAAGAGAGATGCCCTCTCACAAAACCAGCACGGTTTGGCAGTACTTTGATCTAGAAAATGAATTCAGCAGCAATTTATCTTTTTTGAGATGTTATATTATTTGTTAACTCTAAGTGAGTTGCTGTCAGATAATGTGCAGTGCTTATTATTTTCTCTTATCTTATCTTATTATCTTATCTTAAGTGAATTGCTGTCCTTTTTGTCAGATAATCTGCAAGGTTCATTGTGCCCCACATGTCAAAAAGTGGAGCACTCGTACAGAAATATCTTCTATATTCTCTTTAAAAGATGATCACAATATCACAGAAAAATCTGTGTCCTCAGCCTCATCAGTGTTACTGATCTGTATTACAGTGATGAACAGTAGGGACCTTCAGTATCACTATACTCCATCTAAACTTAGACTGACTTAGACTGGCTTATATTTCTGTGCTGTGTGAGAACACAATGACACAGACACTGAAAGCTGAACAAAATCCCAGTGCACTGGTAGCACACCTCAATCCCTCTATCTCATGTACTGTAGGGGGACCTCAAGTACCACAAACACTCCCAGTTACAATTTAATTCACCAGCTAACAGGATCAGTGAACGTCACAGAAGATACAGACACTCCCATCTGTAAATCTTCATATCTGTGTAACTACACTGACAGACATATCTGAGACTCTGACTTCCAGGAAAATGGATGTTACTAAACATGGACGCCTCAGCTTTTTAATATCTCTGCTCTGGATAAAAGGTGAATTACATTAAAAACTCATTGCTTTACTTTGTTAAAGTATATTTTATGGTTGGCAGCAGAGCGGTTTTATAGTGGTCTACTTTTAATTACTAACCTAAATTATATATACGCAGGTCTCATTGGTGGGAGTGATGTTACACAAACCCCGATACTGTGGAAAAACAAAGGTGAAGATGCACCAATACACTGCAGCCACACCAAGGGTGGCAGCTATTTCCAGATGTACTGGTACAGACAGCTGCCAGGAGAAACTATGAAACAAGTAGTGTTCACAACTGTCACAAACCCAGATCATGATTTTGGAGAATTCAAGGGAGATAAATTTGAAGCCACCAAGCCTGACGCTGAGAGTGGGACATTCACAGTGAAGAATCTGAAGCCAGAAGATAAAGGATTGTATTTCTGTGCTGTGAGTGAACACAGTGATACAGACACATTCAACAGCTGAACAAAAACCCCAGAGCACTGTTGGTATAACTGTGACAATTATCTCCTGTGCTGTAGGGGGACCTCAAGGACCACCACAGAACATCACAGAATACAGTGACACTCCCACCCGTAACTCTGAATATTTTTAATGTAACGTCACACCTCCCATCACACACACTGACAGTGACTCTGGTCTCAATGACACAACAATGATCACAGCTGGTCTGATTAAACTCTCTGCAGCCGCTCTGCTCTGGATTATAGGTACTGAACATTATGATGATGATGATGATGAACAAGAGAAGAAGCTGCTACTTTAACTATACATTCATACTAATGATTGTATATTGATCCTTCTCACTGTTGGCGGTCCTGTAACATGTCATCCTTCTCCCCCCCCAGGTTTGAGTGATGGAAGTGATGTCACTCAGACCCCTCTGCTGTGGAAGTTCGAGGGTCAGTCTGCCACAATGAACTGCAGTCACACTAAGGGCAGTTCATACTGGCAGATGTACTGGTACAGACAGCTGCCAGGGGAGGGAATGAAGCAAATCGTTTACACGACTACAACTCCTCCACATAAATATGAAAGTGGCTTCAGTGAGGACAAATTTCCAGCAAAAAAGGACGACCCTCAGACTGGATCTCTGACAGTGGAGAAGCTGCTGCCTGAGGACAGTGGAGTGTATTTTTGTGCTGTGAGTGAACACAGTGATTCAGGTGACTTAGACAGCTGTACAAATACTCATGTCAATAAAAGATAACAGTCTCTTTGATGGACCACAGAGGGAGCTCTAGACTAGCACTGATACGGATGTACTTATAAGGCTGAGAAATA
Organism: Cephalopholis sonnerati; assembly: GCA_019142605.1. Lineage (NCBI taxonomy): Eukaryota > Metazoa > Chordata > Actinopteri > Perciformes > Serranidae > Cephalopholis > Cephalopholis sonnerati. Next base: position 30,912,522 of record JAGQAX010000015.1, on the reverse strand, counting down.
TCTTTTATACAGGATTGAAAATGTCACAACACATGTTCCTATGTGATTTTGTTATACTCTTATGATTCTCCTGTTGCTTTCACAGTTATTTCCAATACATTTTCGACAGTATTAAGTAAAGGAAGAATGTTGAAGAAGTGCCAAAGTTCTTGACAACTGACAAAGCACCTTAAAAAATATAATCTTAACTCAAGGTCCTCATTTCCCAAAGACTACAATGCTTCAGAAACAGCTAGTAAGCAAACTTTAGTTAAGATCATTCCATCAAACTTTAGTGGTCAAACCGGGCCCCTAGGAAGAATGCCAGACTTTGAAACCAATTTTCCTAGCAGCCAAACAGTGTAATTACATCAATCATGTGATGCCCAGTGGCCCCAAAAGACATTTTCCATTCACCTACATGGCGAAAAAAGACGTCTGTAAATAAGTGTACACATTTATTTTGAGCGTCACCCTCCTCCAGGCAAAAATGACTGACGCGAGCTTTCATAAAAATTATTAGTGCATTATAATAGACAGGTAAATGGTTTATTAACTTAATATAAAGTTAACACATTGTAAAGACAAAAGTAACATCCTCCAAAAGAGACCAAAAAAAAACTGCACTGCTTCTTCCATTACGCCAAACTCTGCTGTGCTAGTCGGACATTTACTTTTTTGTCCATCTGCCACCATGGTTAGTGGATTCCAAAATCTCCCAGCTACTCGATGGATTACAGTCATGTTTTCGGCTGATGAGTGAAGCAAATCTAGCAGCCACTTGCATATTTTACCTACATTTGGATGGTGGCTGGTGCTAATTTCCAACCCTGGTTGCGCCTGAGTCTCACAGGCTATTTCAGGTCTTTGTTATTTTGTTTCCTGTCGTAGGGTGGCGGTACAGACTGGGTGTAGTGGAAGTTCAGGAGGAAGACAATGCATTACGACACCACCCAAACTTTTTTTTCTACAAAAGAGGTGTGAATATTTAGAAGAACTACACACGGAGTGATGAAAGCAGTACCAATAACAAGGATAGTCCTGAATCCAGTCGTAAAATACAACAAGATGATTATTACTTTCTGCACAGCCCTAAATGTCATGCTGGTTTCAGGTAACGTAACAAAGGATTTTAAAATACTTACAATGCAGCTTATCATCTAAAACCACATGATTATATGTGTTGTCTGCTGAAACTCTTTACACAGGTTCCTCTCTCAGTGACCAAGTCTACCAGACTCCAAGTGACATGTACAACAACCAAGGAGAAACAGCCACAATCAACTGTTCACACAGTATTGACTACCAAGATCGAATCCTCTGGTACAAGCAGTCAAAGCACAGACAGCCACAGTTCCTGGGTTACATGGTAGCAACCATTGGAAACCTAGAGAAGACTCATTTGGATGTGAAGATAGAAGGGAATGCAAATAAAGGCAAGACCTGCACATTAATAATTGAAAGACTCGGCCTGAACAGCAGTGCAGTGTACTTCTGTGCTGTTGGGTTACACAGTGATACACATCACTGCTCCTCAGTACAAAAACCTCCTCATCACACTTTCTTTTATCTCTGTATTAAAGCTCACAGATCCTTGCACCTGTATGCCTTCCTCTGATTAGGTAGCAATACATCTTTGTGTAATGGCAGTTGACATGATGTTTAAAGTTAAAGGTCTAGTGTGTAGGATTTAAGGTGATATACTGGCAGAGATGTAACAGTATATTCATAATTGTGCTTTCATTAGTTTATAATCACCTAAAAATAAAAATTGTGTGTGTGTGTGTGTGTGTGTGTGTGTGTGTGTGTGGTGTGTGTGTGTGTGTGTGTGTGTCAGCCACTGTACTCTACACTCTTGGCACACAGGAGAAGTTTCAGCTGGTTGCAACCTGCAGCCTCACCACTAGATGTCTTTAATCCTACACACTAGACCTTTAAGAGGAGGAGGATGAACTGTGACTGACTTCATGTTGATTAGCTGATAGGAGGGTTTACTTAAAGTGGTCGTTGGAAAGACTCAAAAACACTTTGAAGCATGAGATTTGATCCTATCATATTCATTCATAACACTCAGAGAAAACAAAATGATCATCTTATTCCTCAGCATTACTTTAAACATCGTTCTGGTTTCAGGTAATATCATTGAAATTATTTATTTTTCTCTCTCGTGCTTTTAACGTGTTACTCAGTTCATTAATATCAGCAGTGTTTATGCTCATGTTGTATTTTATCTGATGCTTTGTTCATTGTTTTACACAGGTTCCTCTCTCAAAGTCCACCAGACTCCAGCTGATGTGTTCACCAACCAAGGGAAAACACTCACAATCAACTGTTCACACAGTATTGACAACTACGACCGAATCCTCTGGTACAAGCAATCAAAGGGACAACTACAGTTCCTGGGATACATGGTAGTAACCAGTGGCAACGTAGAGAACAATGGACTGGATGTGAAGATTGAAGGGAATGCAAATAAAGGCGAAACATGCACATTAACAATGAAAGGACTCAGCCTGAGCAGCAGTGCAGTGTACTTCTGTGCTGCTTGGTAACACAGTGATACATATCACTGCTCCTCAGTACAAAAACCTCCCCATCTCCTCATAACAGCTCACAGCTCCTTGCACCTGTGTTCCTTTCTCAGTGTATCATTACTCAGATTGTGATACTGAGCCAGGGGTGTGTAGTGGTAGTTAACATGAGTTTCCGTATATGCACAATAGGGCTGCCCCTGAAAGTGGGAGACTTGAACAATCAGTCAGAGACTACTGTATCGACTGAGATTCCTTTAAGTCAAGCAGTCGGTCGTAAAATGTTACTGCACATATCTGACTGCTGCACAGTTAGCTTGCTTACTTTATGTTATGTGAATGTCACTGCTATGCTGAATGTCCCACTGAACCCCATTCAAACTCTCAAACTCTATATAGGAAAAAAATGAACAAACAGTAAAATATTTATAATGAACAGCCAAATTCAATTTGACTCAAATAATTCTGACTTAGGCACAGCCAAAATACACAATGACACCACTCACCTAATGACTTAGGAGGGTTTACACAAAAAGAAGGTCTGACATACTGAGTATAACAGCTCCATAAATTGCAATAATTATTTTCTTCAATACAACCAAACACTCAGATAAATGCAAAATGAGCATCTTATTCATTTGCATTACTTTTAACTCTGTTTTGGTTTCAGGTAACATTATCACACTTTTCTTTCAGCTGTGTTTTGGGATTATTTTACACTTTATATTATTCCTTTTCTTTTAAATTAACCAGTGTTTATGCACATGTTGTGTTTTGTCTGATGGTTCAACAGGTTCCTCTCTCAGTGACCAAGTCCGCCAAACTCCAGCCATATCTACATGTGGTGCGAGTCCTCTCCCACAAAGTCTGCCATGTTGTTTCTACAGTAGACCAGAACAGCCATGATTAGACCACAGACATTTTCATGTCAGCCACGTTAGTCTTCCCACACTCATGGCACTCATCTGCAGCCTCACCACTAGATGTCTTTAATCCTACACACTAGACCTTCAAGAGGAGGAGGATGAACTGTGACTGACATCATGTTGATTAGCTGATAGGAGGGTTTACTTAAAGTGGTAGTTGGAAAGACTCAAAAACACTTTGAATCACAGCAACAAGACTACGATCTTATGTTCATCAGTTTAACCAAACGCTCAGAGAAAACAAAATGATCATCTTATTCCTCAGCATTACTTTTAACACAATTCTGGTTTCAGGTAATATCATTGAAATTATTTATTTTTCTCTCTCGTGCTTTTAACGTGTTACTCAGTTCATTAATATCAGCAGTGTTTATGCTCATGTTGTATTTTGTCTGATGCTTTGTTCATTGTTTTACACAGGTTCCTCTCTCAAAGTCCACCAGACTCCAGCTGACGTGTTCACCAACCAAGGGAAAACACTCACAATCAACTGTTCACACAGTATTGACAACTACGACAGAATCCTCTGGTACAAGCAAACAAACAGACAACTACAGTTCCTAGGATACATGTACGCAACCAGTGACAGCGTAGAGAACAATGGACTGGATGTGAAGATTGAAGGGAATGCAAATAAAGGCGAAACATGCACATTAATAATTAAAGGACTCAGCCTGAGCAGCAGTGCAGTGTACTTCTGTGCTGCTAGTTAACACAGTGATACATATCACTGCTCCTCAGTACAAAAACCTCCCCATCTCCTCATAACAGCTCACAGCTCCTTGCACCTGTGTTCCTTTTTCAGTGTATCATTACTCAGATTGTGATACTGAGCCAGGGGTGTGTAGTGGTAGTTAACATGAGTTTTCGTATATGCACAATAGGGCTGCCCCTGAAAGTGGGAGACTTGAACAATCAGTCAGAGACTACTGTATCGACTGAGATTCCTTTAAGTCAAGCAGTCGGTCGTAAAATGTTACTGCACATATCTGACTGCTGCACAGTTAGCTTGCTTACTTTATGTTATGTGAATGTCACTGCTATGCTGAATGTCCCACTGAACCCCATTCAAACTCTCAAACTCTATATAGGAAAAAAATGAACAAACAGTAAAATATTTATAATGAACAGCCAAATTCAATTTGACTCAAATAATTCTGACTTAGGCACAGCCAAAATACACAATGACACCACTCACCTAATGACTTAGGAGGGTTTACACAAAAAGAAGGTCTGACATACTGAGTATAACAGCTCCATAAATTGCAATAATTATTTTCTTCAATACAACCAAACACTCAGATAAATGCAAAATGAGCACCTTATTCATTTGCATTACTTTTAACTCTGTTTTGGTTTCAGGTAACATTATCACACTTTTCTTTCAGCTGTGTTTTGGGAATATTTTACACTTTATATTATTCCTTTTCTTTTAAATTAACCAGTGTTTATGCTCATGTTGTGTTTTGTCTGATGGTTCAACAGGTTCCTCTCTCAGTGACCAAGTCCGCCACACTCCAGCCATATCTACATGTGGTGCGAGTCTTCTCCCACAAAGTCTGCCATGTTGTTTCTACAGTAGACCAGAACAGCCATGATTAGACCACAGACATTTTCATGTCAGCCACGTTAGTTTTCCCACACTCATGGCACTCATCTGCAGCCTCACCACTAGATGTCGTTAATCCTACACACTAGACCTTCAAGAGAAGGAGGGTGAACTGTGGCACCACCCACCTAATGATGTCATGTTGATTAGCTGATAGGAGGGTTTACTTAAAGTGGTAGTTGGAAAGACTCAAAAACACAATGAATCACAGCAACAAGACTACGATCTTATGTTCATCAGTTTAACCAAACGCTCAGAGAAAACAAAATGATCATCTTATTCCTCAGCATTACTTTAAACACAATTCTGGTTTCAGGTAATATCATTGAAATTATTTCAAATTTTGATTTTCCTTTCTCATGTTCTTAACCAAATCTGCTCGGAGGGTTTCCTGTTTATGGCCAGTTTCATACACAGCTGCTATTTCATTAAGGTTAATGAATTGTTTATTGTCTTGTGTTGTTCACTTCATTATTATTATTTTGTCTGATGCTTTGTTCATTGTTTTACACAGGTTCCTCTCTCAAAGTCCACCAGACTCCAGCTGACGTGTTCACCAACCAAGGGAAAACACTCACAATCAACTGTTCACACAGTATTGACAACTATGACAGAATCCTCTGGTACAAGCAAACAAACAGACAACTACAGCTCCTGGGATACATGTTCGCAACCAGTGACAGCGTAGAGAACAATGGACTGGATGTGAACATAGAAGGGAATGCAAATAAAGGCGAAACATGCACATTAACAATTAAAGGTCTCAGCCTGAGCAGCAGTGCAGTGTACTTCTGTGCTGCTTGGTAACACAGTGATACATATCACTGCTGCTCAGTACAAAAACCTCCCCATCTCCTCATAACAGCTCACAGCTCCTTGCACCTGTGTTTCTTCCTCAGTGTATCATTACTCAGATTGTGATACTGAGCCAGGGGTGTGTCGTAGTAGTTAACATGAGTTTCCGTATATGTCAAGTCAAGCAGTCCGTCATAAAATGTTGTTGCACATATCTGACTGCTGCGCAGTTAGCTTGCTTACTATATGTTATGTGAATGTCACTGCTACGCTGAATGTCCCACTGAACCCCATTCAAACTCTCAAACTCTACATAGGAAAAAAATGAACAAATAATAAAATATTTGTAATGAACAGCCAAATTCAGTTTGACTGAAATAATTCTGACTTAGGCACAGCCAAAGTACACAATGACACCACTCACCTAATGACTTAGGAGGGTTTACACAAAAAGAAGGTCTGACATACTGAGTATAACAGCTCCATAAATTGCAATAATTATTTTCTTCAATACAACCAAACACTCAGATAAATGCAAAATGAGCATCTTATTCATTTGCATTACTTTTAACTCTATTTTGGTTTCAGGTAACATTATCACACTTTTCTTTCAGCTGTGTTTTGGGATTATTTTACACTTTATATTATTCCTTTTCTTTTAAATTAACCAGTGTTTATGCACATGTTGTGTTTTATCTGATGGTGCAAAAGGTTCCTCTCTCAGTGACCAAGTCCGCCACACTCCAGCCATATATATCTACATGTGGTGCGAGTCTTCTCCACAAAGTCTGCCATGTTGTTTCTACAGCAGACCAGAACAGCCATGATTAAACCACAGACATTTTCATGTCAGCCACGTTAGTTTTCCCACACTCATGGCACTCATCTGCAGCCTCACCACTAGATGTCGTTAATCCTACACACTAGACCTTCAAGAGGAGGAGGATGAACTGTGACTGACATCATGTTGATTAGCTAATAGGAGGGTTTACTTAAAGTGGTAGTTGGAAAGACTCAAAAACACTTTGAATCACAGCGACAAGACTACGATCTTATGTTCATCAGTTTAACCAAACGCTCAGAGAAAACAAAATGATCATCTTATTCCTCAGCATTACTTTTAACACAATTCTGATTTCAGGTAATATCACTGAAATTATTTCAAATTTTGAATTTCCTTTCTCATGTTCTTAACCAAATCTGCTCGGAGGGTTTCCTGTTTATGGCCAGTTTCATACACAGCTGCTATTTCATTAAGGTTAATGAATTGTTTATTGTCTTGTGTTGTTCACTTCATTATTATTATTTTGTCTGATGCTTTGTTCATTGTTTTACACAGGTTCCTCTCTCAAAGTCCACCAGACTCCAGCTGACGTGTTCACCAACCAAGGGAAAACACTCACAATCAACTGTTCACACAGTATTGACAACTATGACAGAATCCTCTGGTACAAGCAATCAAAGGGACAGCTACAGTTCCTGGGATACATATTAGCAACCATTGGAAACCCGGAGAACAATGGACTGGATGTGAAGATTGAAGGGAATGCAAATAAAGGCGGAACATGCACATTAACAATGAAAGGACTCAGCCTGAGCAGCAGTGCAGTGTACTTCTGTGCTGCTTGGTAACACAGTGATACATATCACTGCTCCTCAGTACAAAAACCTCCCCATCCCCTCATAACAGCTCACAGCTCCTTGCACCTGTGTTCCTTTCTCAGTGTATCATTACTCAGATGTTTATACTGAGCCAGGGGTGTGTAAGACCTTGTCAGCATGAGACGAATGCACAATGACACCACCCATCTAATGACATGGGAGGGTTTATACAAAGAGAAGGTTGGACATACTCAGTATAACAGTTTTTTTTTTTCATTGCCACAATTATTTTCTTTGATATCACCAAACAAACACAAACACAGAATGATCATCTTCTCCCTCTGCATTATTTTTAACTCTATTCTGGGTTCAGGTAACGCCATCAATTTTGTTAAAACAAATTTTAATTCAGATTTTAAACCTAGTTTGTATAGATTTGCATTTGTACACCTGGTCTCTTATACTGCTGCTTTTTTCAGCTGTGTTTTTGCATTATTTTATTTTAATTTTTAAAATTTACTAGTGTTTTTGCTCATGTTGTATTTTGTCTGATGCTTCAACAGGTTCCTCTCTCAGTGGCCAAGTTTACCAGACTCCAGCTGACATATACAACAAACCAGGACAAACAGCCACAATCAACTGCTCACACAGTATTCAGAGCTATGATCGGATTCTCTGGTACAAGCAATTGAAGAATAAAAAATTTCAGTTCCTGGGTTACATGTATAAAACCAATGCAAACCCAGAGAAGACTGAAGAGACTGTTAACATGAAAGGGAATGCGGATAAAGACGAAACAAGCACATTAATAATTGAAAGACTCAGCCTGAACAGCAGTGCAGTGTACTTCTGTGCTGCTAGTTTACACAGTGATACACATCACTGCTCCTCAGTACAAAAACCTCCTCACCACACTTTCTTTTATCTCTGTATTAAAGCTCATAGATCCTTGCACCTGTATTCCCTCCTGTAATTAGGGGGCAATACATCTTTGTGTAATGGCAGTTGACATGTTGGTTACAAAGTTAAAGGTCTAGTGTGTAGGATTGAAGGTGATATACTGGCAGAGATGTAACAGAATATTCATAATAGTGCTTCATTAATTTATAATCACCTGAAACTAAGAATCGTTGTGTTTTTGTTACCTTAGAATGAACTGTTTATATCAACATACGGAGCGGGTCCTCTACCACAAAGTCCGCCATGTTGTTTCTTCAGTAGCCCAGAATGAACAAACCAAACACTGGCTCTAGACTGGACCATTCATATTTATAGATCAGCCATTCTTGGCACACATGAGAAGTTCAGCTGGTTGCAATCTGCAGCCTCACCACTAGATGTCTTTAATCCTACACACTAGACCTTTAAGAGAAGGAGGATGAACTGTGACACCACCCACCTAATGACTTCATGTTGATTAGCTGATAGGAGGGTTTACTTAAAGTGGTAGTTGGAAAGACTCAAAAACACAATGAAGCATGAGATTTGATCCTATCATATTCATTAATGTAACCAAACACTTCAGAGAAAACAAAATGATCATCTTATTCCTCAGCATTACTTTAAACACAATTCTGGTTTCAGGTAATATCATAGAAATTATTTATTTTTCTCTCTCGTGCTTTTAACGTGTTACTCAGTTCATTAATATCAGCAGTGTTTATGCTCATGTTGTATTTTGTCTGATGCTTTGTTCATTGTTTTACACAGGTTCCTCTCTCAAAGTCCACCAGACTCCAGCTGATGTGTTCAGCAACCAAGGGAAAACACTCACAATCAACTGTTCACACAGTATTGACAACTACGACACAATCCTCTGGTACAAGCAATCAAAGGGACAGCTACAGTTCCTGGGATACATGGTAGTAACCAGTGACAGGGTAGAGAACAATGGACAGGATGTGAAGATTGAAGGGGATGCAAATAAAGGCGAAACATGCACATTAACAATTAATGGACTCAGCCTGAGCAGCAGTGCAGTGTACTTCTGTGCTGCTTGGTAACACAGTGATACATATCACTGCTCCTCAGTACAAAAACCTCCTCATCTCCTCATAACAGCTCACAGCTCCTTGCACCTGTGTTCCTTCCTCAGTGTATCATTACTCAGATGTTAATACTGAGCCACTGGCATGTAACTGTGTGTTAGTTGAGTGTGATACTTGAAAAACTCTTGCATACTTATTGCTGCTGTGCCATTAGTTAAGCTACTGCGTGCCAATGGTGGCATGTGTGCCCAATGCCACAAACCCCTGCATTAATCTCTCCCCCCTTTCGCTCTGGCTAGTTGATATGACGCTAGGGATGCACAATATATATCAGGCAGGGTGGGGGTGTTGGCAGTAGGCAGTTTGAACACACCCCAAAAAATCTCCCTCTTTTTCACAGCCTAATTTTGGCAGGTATGAAGAGTCAAAACTGTTCTTTGTTTTTGTTGTGTTAACAACTGTGATGTCAGTTTAATTTGGTGAGGTCAGAGCTATGGAATATTAAATCATCTTTATTTTCTCACTACATCTAGGCCTCAGTTGTACATAAATAGATTATTCACTTCTTTTTAAAATAAAAAAAAAAATGAGATTATGAGTTAACATATTGGTTATCAGCCATGAGAAGCAGGTATTTATCAGTATCAGTTGAAAAACTCCGTATCGGTGCATCCCTATATGAAACACATCACTTCCTGTGCGCCTGCACGGGAAAGTCGCCAATAAAACAGACAAAAACTCCTCTGGCAAGGGCTTGATTGTAACGGATGTTCACTTTTGTCCCACACTCTAGCTTTGACATGAGTTACATGCACGATGACACCACCCAACTCATGACTTGGGAGGGTTAACTCTATAAGGAGGCTGGACATAAAGTACTCTGTATAACTGCTTCATTCATTGCAAAAACAAATTGATGGTCTTATTTTGATCTTATTTTCTTCAATTTTACCAAATACTCAGAAAAACAATATGATCGTCTTATTGCTTTGCATCACTTTTAACTCTATTCTGGTTTCAGGTAACATCATCAAATTTATTAAGTGTTCAACAAAAACGGTGTAGAACTAGTTGTGTACATTCAATTTTATATACTGCTCCTATGTCAATTGTGTTTTTGTGTTATTTGCATTTTTTCAATTCACTAGTGTTTATGCTCATGTTGTGTTTAGTCTGATGCTTTGTTCATCTTTTTTTTCTACAGGTTCCTCTCTCAAAGTCCACCAGACTCCAGCTGACGTGTTCAACAAACCAGAAGAAACACTCAGAATCAACTGTTCACACAGTATTGACAGCTACAACCAAATTTTGTGGTACAAGCAATCAAACAGACAACTACAGCTCCTAGGATACATGTTCGGAACCAGTGACAGCGTAGAGAACAATGGACTGGATGTGAAGATTGAAGGGGATGCAAATAAAGGCAAAACCTGCACATTAACAATCAAAGGACTCAGCCTGAGCAGCAGTGCAGTGTACTTCTGTGCTGCTTGGTTACACAGTGATACATATCACTGCTCCTCAGTACAAAAACCTCCTCATCTCCTCATAACAGCTCACAGCTCCTTGCACCTGTGTTCCTTCCTCAGTGTATCATTACTCAGATGTTAATACTGAGCCACTGGCATGTAACTGTGTGTTAGTTGAGTGTGATACTTTCGTCCCCCCCCCCCTCCGTCAGTGAGAGTTCACATGGATGTGATTGACGCCTGCTTAAAACGTATGTAAGGCCATAGCTTCCACGGTACTCCTAGCTGATGCTCCATTACTGTGGTCTCTCCCCCTCCCTTTTGTTGAAACATCATATCAGGGGAAAATGTCCTGCTGCTGCATCTGTGCCCAGACTACATGTACAATGAATAACAGAATGGTAGGTTTATGTATTCCAACAGCGCTCCTAATAAAAGGTCCAGCTCCAAGAACAGAAACTCAACACATGGCGGCAGATGTTGTATCGTGATGGTCCACTACAAATAAATACAAATGTGGGAAACCCTGCACTTAAACATTTAAAAAAACTCTTGCTTACTTATTGCTGCTGTGCCATTAGTTAAGCTACTACGTGCCAATGATGGCATGTGTGCCCAATGTCACAGACCCCTGCATTAATTTCTCCCCCCTTTCGCTCTGGCTAGTTGATATGACGCTAGGGATGCACAATATATATCAGGCAGGGTGGGGGCATTGGCAGTAGGCAGTTTGAACACACCCCAAAAAATCTCCCTCTTTTTCACAGCCTAATTTTGGCAGGTATGAAGAGTCAAAACTGTTCTTCGTTTTTGTTGTGTTAACAACTGTGATGTCAGTTTAATTTGGTGAGGTCAGAGCTATGGAATATTAAATCATCTTTATTTTCTCACTACATCTAGGCCTCAGTTTTACATAAACAATAGATTATTCACTTCTTTGTGAAATACAAAAATGTGAGATTATGAGTTAACATATTGGTTATCGGAAAAGAGAAGCAGGTAATTTTTAGTTATCAGTATCAGTTGAAAAACTCCATATTGGTGCATCCCTATATGAAACACATCACTTCCTGTGCGCCTGCACGGGAAAGTCACCAATAAAACAGACAAAAACTCCTCTGGCAAGGGCTTGATTGTAACGGATGTTCACTTTCGTCCCACACTCTAGCTTTGGCATGAGTTACATGCACAATAACACCACCCACCTCATGACTCGGAAGGGTTAACTCTAAAAGGAGGCCGGACAAAAAGTACTCAGTATAACTGCTTCATTCATTGCAACAAGAAATTGATGGTCTTATTTTTATCTTATTTTCTTCAATTTTACCGAACAATCAGAAAAACAATATGATCGTCTTATTGCTTTGCATCACTTTTAACTCTATTCTGGTTTCAGGTAACATCATCACATTTCTTAACTCAAGTGTTCAACAAAAACAGTGTAGAACTAGTTGTGTACCGTCAATTTTATATACTGCTCCTATGTTAGTGTTTTTGTGTTATTTGCATTTCTTCAATTCACCAGTGTTTATGCTCATGTTGTGTTTAGTCTGATGCTTTGTTCATCTTTTTTTTTCTACAGGTTCCTCTCTCAAAGTCCACCAGACTCCAGCTGACGTGTTCAACAAACCAGAAGAAACACTCAGAATCAACTGTTTGCACAATATTGACAGCTACAACCAAATCTTGTGGTACAAGCAAACAAACAGACAACTACAGCTCCTAGGATACATGTTAGCAACCAGTGACAACGTAGAGAACAATGGACTGGATGTGAAGATTGAAGGGGATGCAAATAAAGGCAAAACCTGCACCTTAGTAATCAAAGGACTCAGCCTGAGCAGCAGTGCAGTGTACTTCTGTGCTGCTTGGTTACACAGTGTTGCATATCTCTGCTCCTCAGTACAAAAACCTCCTCATCACACATCCTTTATTACTGCTCACAGCTCCGTGCACCTGGAATCAGCCATTCTAACCACTGTTGGTCTTTCTTCTGATGAGGATCAGAGATTTTAATGGGAGGTTCTTCTGTAGAGCTGTCGTTAAACTCCCACCTCCTCTTATAAAAAGAGCCTCAGACATTCAGTATGTCTGCTGTGGCTGCATCTCATGTGAACAGAATCACTATCATGACTCAAATTCTCATCACGTTTGTAGTCTCTGCTCTGTGGCTTCAAGGTACAAGGGTAAACATTTTTGTACACTGTAGGTTTAATTATCTGTCTTTACTAGCCGGGAAACAGGCTGAAACCAACACGCAGAAGAAAATATTGACTTGAAAGCAGAAGCATTAATGTTTTACAACCTGTAAATTTCTGAAATTAACTTTTTCCTGCCAAAAGGATTAAAATTAATATTTAATTTTGTTTTTCGTTCACACAGGTCACTGCCAGGACGTGATCCAAGACCCTGAAATCAGCTGGAGTTGTGCTTCCAAAACTGCAGAAATGAACTGCAGCCACAAAAAAAATGCTGGTCATACAGAGATGTACTGGTACAGACAGCACCCAGGGGAGACCATCATAGTCTACACAGTTTTTGGTGGACAACCAGACTATGGTGGCGGCCCTCAAACTAAATATACAGCTATCAAAGACAACATAAAGATCGGGGCTCTGACTGTGAAAGACTTGCAGCCTGACGACAGCGGTGTGTATTTCTGTGCTGTTGGCAACCACAGTGATGTGGTGAGTACGAGCAGCTGAAAAAAACTGGTTGCCAATAAATTTGGTGAGGGGGGAAACCAAATGTTGGCTTTCATATCGTTCCAGTAGGTGGAGCTGGAGCTCCAGAAATACTCCTCAGTTCAACGTACGCAGCACTATAAAATATGATGTCTAACCATCAAGTTTCTAGAAGCACTCAGTGTTCGGAGCTCATTCAGACAGGAGGTCAACATGCCAACATTATTCTTTTTATCTTGGATCATTGGTAATCACTTATATCACTGACGAGAATCAGGAAAAGCATTTAAACTATAGTTTCTACATGGTTCATTCATCTTCTCTCTTTCCAGGTGTTTGTCTGGGTTTTGAAGTCAAGCAAACTCCTCCAGAACTTCTCAGAGGACCCGGAGACAAAGTCCAGCTGGTTTGCAGCCATGAAAAGACTGACTATATACTTATGCACTGGTACCAGAAGTCTCCTGGAGACCAAGCTCTAAAACGTATCGGACATGTGTATTACGACAACATAGAACACGAGGAGTCTTTTAAAAAACATTTCAACATTACTGGAGATATGAGTGGACAAACAGCAAAGAACGGATCTCTGTTTATAGACAACCTAAAGGCACCTGAGCACAGTGCAGTGTACTACTGCGCAGCTAGCAAAGCACAATGACTGCAGATCCCATCTCCGTCATACAAAAACTCTGAACCAACTTTTATCAACATCTATGGTTTTGAATTCGAGCCTGAACAGACCCCTCCCAGCCAGCTGCACCTGATTTGATGCCACTGTGGGCCAATATACAGTGACGCTGTTTCATCTTCACTTCCCTTTCCTTTTCAGACCTCAGTAGACTTCAGGTGGATCACCATCACTCACAGTGACAGCCAGGTTGATCTGATTTCAACAACTTAAACCCCAAAAACTCTGGCATGTTATCTAAAAGCTTTTGAGTAACTGCTTGATTCTGAGGAAGTTAAAATGATCTGTTTTCTCTTTTTCTGTTGCCTGTCAGGTAATAACTTGGTCGAATACAACTAGCTGCAATGAATGTGGAAATGGCTTCATTTTTAATCATAATCTATCACAATGTAAATATTATCTTTATTTTATTTCCCTGTCCAGGTGTTTGTCTGGGTCTTGATGTCCGTCAGTCTCCCTCTCATCTCATCACAAAACCTGGTGACAAGGTGCAGATGTTCTGCAACCATGATAAAAGTGACTACAGGGTGATGCTCTGGTACCAGCGGTCACCTGGAGACACTGCAATGAAACTCATTGGATATTTGAATTTTCAAAATGTCAAAATGGAGGCGCCATATGAAGGACATTTCAATATCTCTGGAGATTTAGGGGGGACTAAAGAAAAGAATGGCTCTCTAATCATCAAAGTCACTGGACTTGAGCAGGGTGCAGAGTACTACTGTGCAGCTAGCAGTGCACACTGACACAAATCCCCTCTGAACTGAACAAAAACTCCTCACAATCCTTTATCGTCGGTGGTTTTGAATAATGCAAGCTCCCAAGCACCTGCTTTTGTGGTTGCAGTCATATCAACATTAAAGCTACAGTTGGTAACTTTTATAAAAATAACTTTGCTGAAACTGAACTTCAGAAAGAAGTACATGAGACAAAGAGTCTGTATTCGTTAGAATCAACCGTGCCGCACCAAAAACAACTTAGCAGAGCTGAGGAGTCTGTAACACAGCTGTCAATCACTGCTTGTGAACTGCGGTCAAATTGACCAACTAGGCAGCGTTCATCAAACATGAATCAAGATTCTGTTACTGCATTACCTGTTTCTTCTTCTTAAATGTTTTCAGACACATATTTTAGTGTACTGTTTAGCTGGAAAATGAAAAGGTTTGTGACCAGGCTACCAGGTGGAAGACAGTTGAAGAAAGTACCAAGCACCGCCCACCAGCCTGACCAATTCTCTCCTTTCACAGCTAAACAGTACACTAAAATACGTTTCTGGCAACATTTAAGGCAAAAGTAGGCAATGCAGAACAGAATCTTGATTCTTATTTAATCGGTGTTTCCTAGTTTGACAGTTCATTAGAAGCGACTGACATGACTGACAGCTAAGTTAGAGACTCCCTGGCTCTGATTGGTTGTTTTCATTCACGTTGATGAGGCCATTAGAGGCTCTACAAGACAAAAGAGCAGGCAGGAGAATTAGAGTTGGTTCGATTTCTGCTTTTGTCAGTCCAGTCCCGTGTTCGAGGATAAACCAGTTTAATGTGATGCAAACCAGCTAAACCGACATTTGTCATTATGACACCTTCTGGCAAATTAAAAAGTAGCCTACATCAGCAACTTGTTCTGACAGCGCCACAACGCTACATTAAACTCATATAGCATCAGTGATAAGTAGGGATGCACGCAATTAGTTGTCTAAACGATTAAACGTCCGCCCTCGCTGGTCTGCACCAGAAATATTAGTCAGTTAAACCAATTGGTGGTGTTAAGATAACCGCCACTGCTGATTTTTTTTTTTCCATCTTAGCTCTTTAGAAACTACTGTTATATTATTTCGCGCTACGGGTGCTTAATATCCAGGTCAAAGCACACACTTGTGAGTAAAGCATATAAGAGGAGAGGAGAGGGCACCGTCTTAGCTTTTCATAAACTAAATAGCCTTATGATATTTTTCTCATTTACACGACGGCATGTCATTTCTGTCTCTACATGGTCGTGTGTTTACAATTCTCCTCAGCTCTCTGTATTGCGCACGGTGGAGTTCCGCCCCACGCACACACACACACACACACACAAACAGACACGTGCGCACACACAGGTGAGCACACTAGAGCATGGCTCGGGCCGCATTTCCTGACCAAACCCGACCCGAGTCCAAGACAATTATAAGCGAGCCCGACCCGAACCCGACACAGTTTGTTACCTGACATAGTTATTGTTATGTCAGTGTGTAAATGACCATCAAAATGCTGTCACGCACAGTCAGTCAAACACGCCGCTCCCACAGCTCAACTGGAGCAGAGTCTGTGTTGCGTTCAGGTGTTGTCACAACACTGAGTTGCCGTCATGTTCACATTCAATACCACATGGCGCAAAGTGTCTCGTACTTCAGCAGTATTTAAAATCCGACATGGTTGTTGAAGATTATGATTAAAGACTTAACTGGGCTCTTAATGCCCACAATATTTCTACTGGGACAATGTTTCAAATGCTTAACAATAAATTGTGCTTAATTTTGTTGTCTGAGTGTTTTCCCGTTTTTAGACTAGTCGACTGGTCTTAATTAAAATTTTCGTTTAGTCAACAAGAACATCCCTAGAAATAAGTGATGTCACAACATGACTAATATTACATTAAGCCGCTCCTTTCTTTCCACAGCACTTGTGTTTCCTCATCAACTTAATGAGAAACCACTAACAGCAGGCGCTTCTCCGACATTACTGAAGCTAACGTGTTCTCTTTTCTGCTACCAGGAGTTGCACAGACTCATTGTCATCACTATTAAAATGCAGCAAGGCATCTGAGGGAAGTATCAATGCCTTTGAAATACTGTATTTCTAAAGCCTAATAGGGGCTGTGCTGTTTACATAATCATAATCTCTTAAACACATAGGTGCAGATATTTCGCTGATGTTTCTTTTATCCAACACACTGTGTGTTTTGCAGCACAACAATTAATCTATTTTTCCTTACAGTGTCTGTAATAACAGTGGTAATGTAGCGCCATAAGTCACAGAAACATTACACATGATTCTGTACTGAGGGACAAAACTCCTCCCAGCAAGATACTCTCACTTTGAAGTTATAATCTTTGCCACCTAGGGTAAAGTGACGACATTTTTTAAACAGTGCGATCAGAAAGAGACGCACAAAACTCTGTCACACATAGATTTACATGTCATCTAAAGGCTTATAAAAATACAATCTATGTCGACAAAGAGACAAAATGATCTGCCTTCTAGTTTTCTGCTGCCTCCCAGGTAATAACTTGATAAAGTATGAAGTGATTTAAATGTGGAAATGTTTTTATTTTACTTTACTAATTAACTTCTGTTTCTCTGCCTAGGTGTTTGTCTGGGTTTTGACATCCGTCAGTCTTCCTCTGACCTCATTATAAAACCTGGAGAAATAACGCATATTTTCTGCATCCATGATAAAATTGACTACAGGTTCATGTCCTGGTACCAGCGGTCACCTGGAGACACAGCTATGAAACTCATTGGATATTTGGCCGTTGAAGATGCTGCAATGGAAGAGCCATATGAAGAACAGTTTTTCATCACTGGAGATTTGAGTGGAAATACAGCAAAGAATGGCTCACTTATACTGAGACTAACTGGAAATGAGCACAGTGCAGTTTACTACTGTGCAGTCAGCAGAGCACAATGACTGCTCTTACTTCCTCCTTCATACAAAAACTATGCTAACCTTTGTCAACATGTATGGCCTTAAGTTAGATCCTGAACAGGCCCCTCCCAGCCTGCTGCTCTTGGTTAGCCAGTATGCAGGAAATGTTTATTCATGACACTTCCCTTTCCTTTCAAGACTCAGCTTCGCAGAGACATGAGTATATTTCTGTTGCTAACTCAAATCCCTAAAACTGTGACACACACATTGGAGGGAAGGACTTTTGACTAACTACTTCATACTAAGGAAGTAAAAATGATCTGTTTTCTCTTTTTCTGTTGCCTAGCAGGTAATAACTATTTAATGAGCTCCTATGAATGTGAAAATGGTTTAATTAAAAGTGAATAACTTCTTTTATTATCTTTATCTAGGTGTTTGCCTGGGTCTTGATGTCCGTCAGTCTCCCTCTCATCTCATCACAAAACCTGGAGCCAGAGAGCAGATTTTCTGCAACCATGACAAAACTGACTACAGGGTGATGCTCTGGTACCAGCAGTCACCTGGAGACACAGCTATGAAACTCATTGGATATTTGTACTATAAACAGGTCACGATGGAACAGCCATATAAATACAACTTCAACATATCTGGAGATTTGGGGCAAAATACAGCAAAGAATGGCTCTCTTACAGTCAACCTTGTCAAACAGGAACACAGTGCAGTTTACTACTGTGCAGCTAGAGAAGCACGATGACAAAAATCCCCTCTGAACTTGACAAAAACTCTGCACAATCTTTTCTCATCAGTGGTTTATAATAAGACATGGAATAAACTGCTCCCAGACACCTGCGTCTGTGGTTGTACTTTGGCTTTACTTAAGGCAGTCATATCATCATGAGCTAGACACGTACAATTTCTAACATACAAAAATGTCAAAAGCAAAACATCTGTCAAACCAAGCAGCCCTGATCAAATAAGAATCAAGATTCTGTTACTGCATTGCCTATTTCTTACCTTAAATGTTGTCAGAAATGTTTATGTTTTTTTTATATATATATATTTCTCTCTTGCTGAGGCAAGACAACAGCCATGTTGGTGTTGGAGACATACGTTGTGCGAGACGAGAGAGAGGCTACACTGAGCGGTTTCACACAAAACTAGATGTTATTATGACAAACGTTCAACAAACTTTGACTTTCTTGACCTCCAAAATTATTGTTTAAATGAACAAACACATGATGTGTAATTCACCATGACACAATTTTATCTGTCTCTCGAAGCTGAGTGCCATACATATTTTCTTCTGAAATAAGATCCCATTGGGAACACTGAAAGTGGAGGGACTTCACTTCTCTATTCCATGTTAAAAGCAGATTGATTTAACTTGTATCAAAGTCATTTAAATGAGTGAGCGGTGATGGGAAACGCCACCCTTTGTATTCTTGAGCTGAAGCACCAAAGCTTTTATAGTGCACTGACAGAATAGTCTCAATAAGTCAATATGTACATATGAAGCAAAACCCCAAACAGTTATTGTCAGAGCTTTATCCCTCTCCCGTTGTTCAGTAGAGGAAACACAGAGGAAGGCTATTCTCCTAAAAGACAATCAGACTGAATGAAGTGAAGCTTCTTAGTGTCAAACTGTGCTCTGATTTCTCTACATCACTTCCTGTCCCTCCTTCTGCTCCACAAAGCTCTGCTGAGATTCCAGTTTGTTTTTACATTCAACAAGATGCCATCTCATCTCATCGTCTGCATCCTCACTGTGCTCTGGATTAAAGGTACTGTAAACTCTACCTAATCTGTAATTAATCTTGGTGAAATATATCAATGATCTCATATACTATTCCCAATGAATGTATCTATGCAACTCCAAATGTACAATAATTGTGTCTTGATCTCTCCCCTTGCAGGAGTTCGCCTCAGTAATGAAAAAGTATTTCAGACTCCAGCTGACCTGTTATGGAAACCAAATGTTGAAGTCAACCTGAGCCTCACACATGATATCTCAAGATATGACACTATCCTCTGGTATCAGCGCTCAGCAGGAGACACGGCCCTAAAGCTGATCGCCTACATATATTATAAAACTCCTAAGGTTGAGCCGGCGTTTGAAAACAAATTTAGCGTGAGTGGAGATGGAGAGAAAGCAGCTGATCTCCACATCTTGAACCTGAGACACCCTGAAGACAGCGGAGAATATTTTGGAGCAGCAAGCATAGGTGCACAGTAATAAAGACAGGAACACTTTCATACAAAAACCTCTAAAATGATCCAGCAGATCACAACACACCAACAGGAAACCACTGACACCATGTGACACAGTTTCAAAACTCTGGAAAAAAGATCATTATCATTATTACTGTTGGTTCATTGAAATGTTTTTTGATTTCTTTTACTGTGTACATTTAGGAAGTAAAAGTTAATGATGAAAAAATAGATAAATAATAAAGCACAGCCCAGCTGCCAAAAGAAAATGTTGGCATCGTATGTTTCTGCAAACAACAGATACGTTACATTTGAATGTTTCATACATATCAAGTAAAAAGTAGGGATGCGCGCGATTAGTCGTCTGATCGATTAAACGTCCGCCCTCCTCGCTAGTCGTCACCAGACATATCAGTCGGTTAAATCAATTAGTGTTTTATTCATGTACAAGGCCGCTTAACGGTCATGCCGCCACTAGAGGGGGCTACAGAGCCGTCAGACAGTAGTCTCCCTCCCCGTGGTAATGCTCGAGTAGACTGGAGGTTTAAAACAGCATGGTGGGAAATAAGAGAGATGTCCTCTCACAACACCAGCTCGGTTTGGCAGCTCTTTGATCTAGAAAATGAATTCAGCAGCAATTAATCTTTTTTGAGATGTTGTATTATTTGTTAACTTTAGGTGAGTTGTTGTCAGATAATGTGCAGGGTTTATATTCATACTGCACGGAGTAAAATGCCTCTCATTTCAGCTGAAATTTAATTATAAATTAGATGTTGTTTTATTAACCATTAAGTGAATTACTATCATTTCTGTTGGATAATCTGCAGGCTTCAATGTGCCCCACATTTCAGAGACAGTTTATTTATTTTAGATGTTATTTTAGTGGTTAACTTTTGACTGAGTTGGAGTCATGGTCACATTCATACCGCATGGCGCAAAGTGCCTCGTACTTCAGCTGCATTTAAAACCCGTCATGGTTGTTGAAGATTGTGATTAAAGGCTTCAAAGGGCTCTTAATGCACACAATATTTTTACTGGGACAATGTTTCAAGTACTTGACAATAAACTGTGCTTAATTTTGACTGCTTTTTGAGTGTTTTCCCTTTTTTAGACTAGTCGACTAGTCTTAATTAAAATTTTTGTTAAGTCGACAGGGAAATTAGTCGCCAGGAACATCCCTAGTTAACAGAAACATATGATGCCAATATTTTTTCTGGTGATTAGATTGTAAAGTGATAGTTTCCTTTTTAATAATTACAAACATTTCAGAGAGGTCTAAGAAAAGGGTTCAAAACTCCTGACAATTCTATATGTATTTGTAAAAATACACAAACTCCTCACAGTCACAGATTAATGTTATCTTTTGCTGTTCATATCTCTCAACTCTATAGACAAAGTCACAAGGCTGCTATTTTACTGCCATAGTAAAGATCACCTTGGTATGAATTAAATCAAACACTGAACAGCAGAGAGCAGTGAAAACACACCGACATGAAGATAGTTGTAAGCTCCTCCTCCTTCATTACAATCATACAATAAAGGAAGATTTCTCACTAATGTATTTTCATTAATGCCTTTGCATATCTCTGCTTAAGATGAGTCATTACAGAGAACATTATGTCCACGAGGAAATTTAAAATGTTTGCCATTTTGTTTTTATCTCTGTCTTTCCTCACAGGTAAGAGTCATAAAATAACAAACTAACAAACAAACTAACAAACTTTTAGTTTTACATTTAGTTTTTCTTTGTATCCTCTAGACATCGTGTTATCATTGCCTACAATCAAACAATCACCTCCTCTGATAAAACCTGAAGAAGAAGAAGCCCGTCTCGACTGTTACCATGGAGACAACGACTACCCCTACATGCTCTGGTACCAGCAAAGGTCAGCAGCAGGAGGCCAGAGGGACATGAAGCTGATCGGACTGCTTCAATACGAAAAACCAATCCTTGAGAAAAACTTTGAGACACGTTTCAATATAACGGGCCATGCGAAGGCCCGAGCTCAGCTTGTAATCTCCAAAATACAGCCAGCAGACAGCGCAGAGTACTTCTGTGCAGCGAGTCAGCACAGTGCTTCAACTCCTTTGGCTCCTTTTACAAAAAGCTGGTGGGCCACAATAAAGTGCACCTGCATCAAACCTAACCTTTATGAAGACAGCAGCATCATTCAGATGCTGCAGTTTTCTATCCCTGCTCTGAGAGGACAAAGAAGTATATAAAAGTAATGTGTGAGATGTATAAATCACAATATATAAATCGCGTAGAATACAAACTGGATGCTGATACATGTTGTTGTTCTGCATCTAAAGACTGCAAACACAACTGCTCCCATGCTAATGAGTCATGTCCACATGACCCTTTGTATGTCTTCTCTTTGGTCTATTTAACACTCTGATGTCATTTCCTCCACACAAATATCAAGCGCTGGCTCGTATTTTCCTTCATTTCACTTCCTCTTTCTGAATCAAAATGATCCCAGGCTTCACCAGTGTGACTTTCTTTGTGCTTTGGGCTGCAGGTAAAGTTAACATCTATAAAAGATGAAAACAGACACAATACGGCTTCCTCATAGAATTTGTGTTTAATTTTTTAATATATTTATTGCTCTGAAGCAAAATTTTGACTTTATCAATGCACCAGAATTTAACAATAAAGATAAAATATGAAGTGATACAGTAGATAATAGTTTAACGTGCTGTTAATAACTTTTCTGTTTTCGGTGTTTCAGATGCTTCTCAGTCTGTGCTAATCACTCAGTGGCCCCACTACATCTCCAGTCCTCCCAGTGGCTCAGCAGAAATGCACTGCTACCAAAATGACACCGATTATCCATATCTGCTCTGGTACCGACAGCCGAAAGGAGACAGTTTTCAGTTTATTGTGTCTGTAGTAGCTGGCATTGTAAACTATGAAGAGGGATTCAAATCTGGTTTTCAGGCAGTGAGATCAAACGACAAGCAGTGGTCTCTGACGATAGCCAGCGTTCAGCAGAAAGATGAGGCAGTTTATCTGTGTGCTACCAGTCTACACAGTGCTGTGGCAGACCTCAGGTCTGTGACAAAATCATACAGCTGAGACACCTGACTCATTCTGATAATATTCACATGAAGGCACTTAACTACCCTGTGGAGATCACATCAGTGACTTTTACTAAACATTTTGTTTCACTTATATTAATGAAAGAAGAAGAAAGTCCGCAAATAATTAATAAACTCTTCTCTAAAATGACACATTGTATTATTGATCATTTGTTTCAAAAATAAACTATTACTGTATTTCCTAGGAGGCGACCACCTGTAGTCATATAATTATTGTCCTGAACAGATTCAACCAATAGGTGGAGGCACAGCACCTGGCATGAAGCTTCTCTCAACAGAATATGGTGATGAACTCACAGACACTAACACAATGCCCTCCCTAATAACCCCAAGCCTCACTTTCCTCAGAGCAATACTTTTCTCACATCAGTGCATAACAATGTCTTCACCTATGCACACGTTTGGTTTATTCTTCATCTGGTTTTCTTGTAAGATATTAAATTTCACCCTGAATAATGTGAAACTACTCGTGTTTAAAATGCTCAAAAATCATGATATAAAAGTAATATTAATGCAGTATTGTCTCCTTGTCTGCTGCTCCAATAACAGTTGTATTAATCTGTTTTCTCCGCAGGCCAGGTGAACGCTGTTATATTTCAACAATATCCTCCCCAGATAGTGAAGGAGAACGCTGAGGTCCAGATTGACTGCCGCCATGACGATACTTCCCTCGTATTAATGCTGTGGTATCAGCAAAGAGAGGACAGCATGTCTATGACCCTCATTGGGTATGGATATGCAAACAGCGATCAAAACTATGAGGATCAGTTTAACAAAGAGTTCGAGCTGACAAGAAAAGACACAGTGACAGGAGTTCTGGTTATACGCAAAGCAAAGCTGTCAGACTCGGCTGTGTATTTCTGTGCTGCCAGCACACAGTGATGTGGTTTAATGCCACTCCCTCACTAAAAACCCTCATCCATTCACATAAGACATTGTACCTCTTTATACTGTACAGATTGTCACTGAAATAAGCAACAGACAAAACCTGAAAGAAGTCTCCAACTGTGATCGGATTTCTTCTCGTTTTACTTCCATGTAATTGATTTAACTGTATTTAATTGTGTTATTACTTTTTTACAGCAATTATATGAAAGTTTTTTCATCATGGCTTCTGTATCAACCACTTTTTGAATCTGTTTTCCCCACAGATGGAGCTAAGAGTGTGACGTTTCAACAATCTGATCCAAGAATAGTCAACGAAAAGGCCAGGGTGGAATTTAAATGCAGTCACGATGATAGCAACCTTAATTTAATGCTGTGGTACCAGCAAACACAGAGCAGTCTGATTAATTTAATTGGATACAGCTACATTGGCAGTGACCCCATCTATGAGGAGCAGTTTAAAGATCTGTTTGAAATCACAAGACAAGCCATCCAAACAGGAGCTCTGATTATTCACAGTGCGACTCTATCAGACTCGGCTGTGTATTTCTGTGCTGCCAGTACACAGTGATGTGGCTTAATGCCACTCCCTCACTAAAAACCCTCATCTATTCACATGAGGCAGTGTGCCTCTTTATACAGACTCTCACTGAAGGAAGTTTCACCAGCAGCAGAGACAACCTGAAAGATGTCTCCAACTGTGATCGGATTTCTTCTCATCTTGCTTCCATGTATGAAGTTGCTACAGAAATAACAAAATATTGCTTGTTTTTTTTTTTACAGTAACTATACAATTGATTCTTCACCGTGGCTTCTGTATCAACCACTTTTTGAATCTGTTTCCCCACAGATGGAGCTAAGAGTGTGACGTTTCAACAATCTGATCCAAGGATAGTCAACGAAAAGGCCAGGGTGGAATTTAAATGCAGTCACGATGATAGCAACCTTAACGTAATGCTCTGGTACCAGCAAAGAGAGGACAGCATGTCTATGACCCTCATTGGGTATGGATATGCAAACAGCGATCAAAACTATGAAGAGCAGTTTAAAAAAGTATTTGAGCTGACAAGAGAAGACACAGTGACAGGAGCTCTGATTATTCACAGTGCGACTCTATCAGACTCGGCTGTGTATTTCTGTGCTGCCAGCACACAGTGATGTGGTTTAATGCCACTCCCTCACTAAAAACCCTCATCTATTCACATGAGGCAGTGTGCCTCTTTATACAGACTCTCACTGAAGGAAGTTTCACACCAGCAGCAGAGACAACCTGAAAGATGTCTCCAACTGTGATCGGATTTCTTCTCATCTTGCTTCCATGTATGAAGTTGCTACAGAAATAACAATTTATTTGGGTTTTGTTTATGATTTTTACAGTAACTATACCACTGATTCTTCCCCATGGCTTCTGTATCAACCACTTTTTGAATCTGTTTTCCCCACAGATGGAGTTAAGAGTGTGACGTTTCAACAGTCTGATCCAAGAATAGTCAACGAAAAGGCCAGGGTGGAATTTAAATGCAGTCATGATGATAACAATCTTCCTGCAATGCTGTGGTATCAGCAAAGAGACGACAGCATGTCTATGACCCTCATTGGGTATGGATATGCAAACAGCGATCAAAACTATGAAGAGCAGTTTAAAAAAGTGTTTGAGCTGACAAGAGAAAACGCAGTGACAGGAGCTCTGATTATTCACAGTGCGACTCTATCAGACTCGGCTGTGTATTTCTGTGCTGCCAGCACACAGTGATGTGGTTTAATGCCACTCCCTCACTAAAAACCCTCATCTATTCACATGAAGCAGTGTGCCTCTTTATACAGACTCTCACTGAAGGAAGTTTCACCAGCAGCAGAGACAACCTGAAAGATGTCTCCAACTGTGATCGGATTTCTTCTCATCTTGCTTCCATGTAATGAAATTACCATAGATATAACATTTTAATTGGGTTTTGTTTTTGATTTTTACAGTAACTATACCATTGATTCTTCACTGTGGCTTCTGTATCAACCACTTTTTGAATCTGTTTTCCCCACAGATCGAGCTAAGAGTGTGACGTTTCAACAATCTGATCCAAGAATAGTCAACGAAAAGGCCAGGGTGGAATTTAAATGCAGTCACAGTGATAACAATCTTCCTGTAATGCTCTGGTATCAGCAAAGAGAGGACAACATGTCTATGACCCTCATTGGGTATGGATATGCAAACAGCGATCAAAACTATGAGGAGCAGTTTAAAAAAGTATTTGAGCTTACAAGAGAAGACGCAGTGACAGGAGCTCTGATTATTCACAGTGCGACTCTATCAGACTCGGCTGTGTATTTCTGTGCTGCCAGCACACAGTGATGTGGCTTAATGCCACTCCCTCACTAAAAACCCTCATCTATTCACATGAGGCAGTGTGCCTCTTTATACAGACTCTCACTGAAGGAAGTTTCACACCAGCAGCAGAGACAACCTGAAAGATGTCTCCAACTGTGATCGGATTTCTTCTCATCTTGCTTCCATGTATGAAGTTGCTACAGAAATAACAATTTATTTGGGTTTTGTTTATGATTTTTACAGTAACTATACCACTGATTCTTCCCCATGGCTTCTGTATCAACCACTTTTTGAATCTGTTTTCCCCACAGATGGAGTTAAGAGTGTGACGTTTCAACAGTCTGATCCAAGAATAGTCAACGAAAAGGCCAGGGTGGAATTTAAATGCAGTCATGATGATAACAATCTTCCTGCAATGCTGTGGTATCAGCAAAGAGACGACAGCATGTCTATGACCCTCATTGGGTATGGATATGCAAACAGCGATCAAAACTATGAAGAGCAGTTTAAAAAAGTGTTTGAGCTGACAAGAGAAAACGCAGTGACAGGAGCTCTGATTATTCACAGTGCGACTCTATCAGACTCGGCTGTGTATTTCTGTGCTGCCAGCACACAGTGATGTGGTTTAATGCCACTCCCTCACTAAAAACCCTCATCTATTCACATGAAGCAGTGTGCCTCTTTATACAGGCTCTCACTGAAGGAAGTTTCACCAGCAGCAGAGACAACCTGAAAGATGTCTCCAACTGTGATCGGATTTCTTCTCATCTTGCTTCCATGTAATGAAATTACCATAGATATAACATTTTAATTGGGTTTTGTTTTTGATTTTTACAGTAACTATACCATTGATTCTTCACTGTGGCTTCTGTATCAACCACTTTTTGAATCTGTTTTCCCCACAGATCGAGCTAAGAGTGTGACGTTTCAACAATCTGATCCAAGAATAGTCAACGAAAAGGCCAGGGTGGAATTTAAATGCAGTCACAGTGATAACAATCTTCCTGTAATGCTCTGGTATCAGCAAAGAGAGGACAACATGTCTATGACCCTCATTGGGTATGGATATGCAAACAGCGATCAAAACTATGAGGAGCAGTTTAAAAAAGTATTTGAGCTTACAAGAGAAGACGCAGTGACAGGAGCTCTGATTATTCACAGTGCGACTCTATCAGACTCGGCTGTGTATTTCTGTGCTGCCAGCACACAGTGATGTGGCTTAATGCCACTCCCTCACTAAAACCCCTCATCTATTCACATGAGGCAGTGTGCCTCTTTATACAGACTCTCACTGAAGGAAGTTTCACCAGCAGCAGAGACAACCTGAAAGATGTCTCCAACTGTGATCGGATTTCTTCTCATCTTGCTTCCATGTAATGAAATTACCATAGATATAACATTTTAATTGGGTTTTGTTTTTGATTTTTACAGTAACTATACCATTGATTCTTCACTGTGGCTTCTGTATCAACCACTTTTTGAATCTGTTTTCCCCACAGATGGAGCTAAGAGTGCAACGTTTCAACAATCTGATCCAAGAATAGTCTACGAAAAGGCCAGGGTGGAATTTAAATGCAGTCACAATGATAACAATCTTGATGTAATGCTGTGGTACCAGCAAAGAGAGGACAGCATGTCTATGACCCTCATTGGGTATGGATATGCAAACAGTGATCAAAACTATGAGGAGCAGTTTAAAAAAGTATTTGAGCTTACAAGAGAAGACGCAGTGACAGGAGCTCTGATTATTCAGAGTGCGACTCTATCAGACTCGGCTGTGTATTTCTGTGCTGCCAGCACACAGTGATGTGGCTTAATGCCACTCCCTCACTAAAAACCCTCATCTCTTCACATGAGGCAGTGTGCCTCTTTATACAGACTCTCACTGAAGGAAGTTTCACCAGCAGCAGAGAAAACGTGAAGGATGTCTCCAACTGTGATTGGATTTTTTCTCATCTTGCTTCCATGTAATGAAATTAATTGCAAAATTAACAATTTAATTGTGTAATTACTTTTTTACAGCAACTATATGAAAGTTTTTCATCATGGCTTCTGTATCAACCACTTTTTGAATCTGTTTTCCCCACAGATGGAGCTAAGAGTGTGACGTTTCAACAATCTGATCCAAGGATAGTCAATGAAAAGGCCAGCGTGGAATTTAAATGCAGTCACAATGATAGCAACCTTGATGTAATGCTGTGGTACCAGCAAACACAGAGCAGTCTGATGAATTTAATTGGATACAATTACGTTGGCAGTGACCCCATCTACGAAAAGCAGTTTAAAGATCGGTTTGCAATGACAAGACAAGCCATCCAAACAGGAGCTCTGACTATTCACAGTGTGACTCTACCAGACTCGGCTGTTTATTTCTGCGCTGCCAGCACACAGTGATGTGGCTTAAAGCCACCACTGTACTCAAAACCCTGCTCTCTTTTTTCTCAGTTGTTTTCATGTCCAGGATCCTGAGACTGAAGGTTAACTAGCTCTCAGCATACACACACACACAGAGGAAATTTGCATTTGAAGAAATACAGACATAAAACTTAACAAAACTACAACTGTAGCAATATGAGCAAACTTGTTGCTGTTATGTACAGGCAAGCACTGGAAAACAAGTATAATCAGGGTTGTGATACAGGTAGAGCAAAAGTGCAGGCACTGCAAAAAAATTACCATGATATCATAAAAACTGTGCGGATTATAATCTGTACACTTAGGAGGTTTTATATGTGCATATATTGAGAGAATGTAAAGGAAATACACCCTGAGGAAACTTAAGTGTGACAGTGAAAGGCAAATATGTACATGTTGCAGTGTCTTAGACTGAAACGTTACTTTTAGGGCTGCAACTAACAATTATTTTCATTGTCGACTAATCTGTCTATTATTTCTTCGATTAGTCGACTAGTCATTTTATCAAAAAATGTGTTAAAATGGTGAAAAATGTCGGTCTGTCTCTCCCAAACCCCCAATTTATGTCATCTAATGTCTTGTTTCATACTCACGCCAAAGGGTTTTAGTTCACCGTCATGGGAGAGTGTGTAAAGCCGCCAATATTTGAATGTAAGAAGCTGCAATAAGAGTATTTCGGGGTACTTTTATAGTACTTTTCTATGAAAAATGACTCAAACCGATTAGTTGACTACTAAAACAGTCACCGATTATTTTAACAGTCGATTAGTCATCGATTAGTCGATTAATCGTTGCAGCCCTAGCTACTTTAGAAAAATTATATTATTTATTATTGCAGAGCTAAGTCGCAGGAATTGTTCTGAAATAAAAGGTCAACCACACTGCTCATGAGTGTAACGGTGCCTAAATAGCCATGAAGTTCAATCAACAAAATCCAACAACACCCAAGGGGATAATTTGTGACAAAAACAGCTGTCACTTCCCAAACAAAATGAAAAATATGTTTAGACATGATCAGAAAATAATTCACAATCAATGTCATTTCCAATACTACACAAAGGTCATTGACAACAACCTCTGTGGGCGAAATCTAGCAGCCAACACCAGGACAACAACCACATAAGACAGCATAACAGCATAACATAAAATAACACTGTTGTCTCTGTCTCTGCCCCATCACCCACCACTTACAATACAACTGCTAATTTGCTCTATGTCCACCTCAAATTATATATATATTGTTTATTAATAATCATACCGATTTAATATATAATTACACATACATATTATTTATACTTGTAACATGGGTGTGCAATTTTCTACTCTGCAGTACTTTACCACTTACTGTGCGATAATATTTATGGGCCATATTTCTCTATATTTACAGGAAATATACTACACACCATGCATGTATTTCAGTTATGTATACAACTATCAATCTTGAACATACACTGTTTTATTTATTATTGTTATTATTATTCAGTCTAATTTGTGCTATTGTCATATATTTATCAGTTTTTAAGCATTCGTGTACCACAACCGTTAGCTTAGCCGACCGCTAGCTTAGCCGACCGTTAGTTTAGCCAACTGTTAGCTTAGCCAAATGTTAGCTTAGCCAAATGTTAGCTTAGCCGACCGTTAGCTTGGCCAACCGTTATCTTAGCCAAATGTTAGCTTACAAATACCGGGTAAACTAAGCGTCAGCATTAACTCATGACACATGTATTGGCACAGGAAACAAAGGCTTACCTTGGTAAAAATAACGCAGTCACTTTTGGCATCTTAGGGAGGAGTGAGGTCTTGGAGAGGAGACCCTTTCAGCAGGACAGGTGCACATGAGTCGACGAGACTTGGTAGCTCCAACATGTCATTCTCCTTCATGGCTGCCCTGAGGCACATAACTCAACTGTTCAAAATTATGTCGCTTATGAAATGCGACACAAACTGTAATAAATGTCAATGGTCGTCTTTATGAAGGCTGAATACAATAATGATGTTAAAATGTGTGGTAATTATCACCTGGTGAGTGTTTTAACGGTCAGCCCTTCCACAGGAGAGGCGTAAAAGTGGGCGGGGCAATGCGAGTTTAAAATGACCGCCTAAGTCAAGACTGACCAATCACGTTCCACCAGGGCCCGACATTTTACAGGTGATGGACAGCATTCAGTGCAACGAGATATGCTTCCGTGCGACTGCAATGACAAGATGTACATTATAATAAATGTTATTCTCGTTCAGGATTTTTTTTTTAAATCTACAATTTACAATTAAAAAAACAGTAAAGCAGTGAATCCTCATAAATTAGAACAAAAAAATCATTAATAAACAACGATTTAATTAAACTAATTGTCAAAATTGCTTATGCGGATTCATTGTTTTAGCGACGTTTGTTATTAATAGCTGCCATTAATGTCTATTTCATTGTCAAATAACCTGGCTTTTTTTTATCATAAATAATTTTTTAGGTCCATGAAATATCATAATATAAATATCATCTTGTTGTTATAGCTATACCCAAATATATCGAATTCATAATGATAGCAAACACAGAAGCAGAAAACATGAGAAAATCTTCACAATCAATTATTAAAATTGTTGATAGGCTCAATAATAACAACAAGTTCATGTTGATCAATAAGAACATTAATCGTTTTTTTGTTTGTTTGTTTGAGCAGACAATACAATAATGTTTTTAGGGTTTTTTTTAAATTTTTTTATTCCACAAATTATATCACATTCCTGGGACTACAAGAAAATTATGACATTACAAGAGCTGTATATATCTTTAGAAAATGACGACATAACTGCACTAGATAATAATCTAACATATTGTTAGAATAAGCCGGAAAAAAGTACATTGCATGTGACATTTATTAACCAGTGACTCAAATGAAAAAAAAACCAAAAACATAATGCAAGTATATTTTCCAGTTATTACTTCAAACATTATCCTACCAAAAGTACTAAAAACATTAGTCTCGGTTTTGATGTCAAAATATCATTGATAATGATGTAGATGCTGTTTCAGATGCTTTACCACTGAAAAATAACCTGGAGACATCACTGAATGCTTGACATTTGCAACATTAATAATAGTAATAATAATAATATTTATTTATAAAGCGCTTATCTAAGCAGTAGTTACAAAGTGCTTTACATGTCAGTAATTAAAAGACAAGACATGAAAACAACAACTTTAAAAAAAAAAAAACTGACAAAAACACTTTGATGTATAAAAACTGAGGAAATAAAAAAACAGTCTAAATGAACTTAAAACTCAAGTAAAATCAGGAAAGGCTCCCCGATAAAAGACTTAAAAGAGATCACTGACTCGACAGACTTGATTTCCTTGGGGCTCTGTCCCCTTTAGTTTTCAGCCGGGCCTCTGAAACAGATAAAAGACCTTTTTAAATATTTCTGAGATGATAAAAAACATTAAACATACACATTGAATTGAATTTAACTTATTAAAGATGAGCACTTCACTTTAAGCCTCAGCCTAAAATATCAGAGCAGAAAAAAATAATCTTTCATGTGCTCTAAAGTCTCATTTCATAATCAGTAAATGAGAGTTACAGTCTTATGTCATCATGTTATCACGTGACCTTGTGGCTTTTTGTGCTGAACAGACTGAGGTGTGCCTCATTCAGATGGAAGAAGGCTAACTGCTAACATGTTGTTCACCATCCTTTACCTCTCGCTTCTTTTACACTCAGGTGGGTTTTATGTATTAACTTATAACGGTGCTCCCGTCACATTTACATGTCATATATTTGATTAATTTACAGTTCTGTACATTAAGGTAATACATAATAAAACATCTTTCATGTTCTGCAGGTCTCACTGTTGTAGTTCTTCAGTCAGGAGATCAAACATCCCGCCCAGGATTAACCGTGAACTTTCAGTGCAGCATAGGCGCAGGGTCGAGCATGGGCAGCCTCACCATGTACTGGTACCGACAAAAACACTATGGAGCTCCAGTGGAGTTCCTCATCAAAGAGTATGAAGAAGTTAAAGGGCGCTTCCAGTCAACTATCGACACATCCAAAAACAGCTTCACTCTTCAAATTACGGGGCTGCTCCTGAATGACAGCAGCACCTACTACTGTGCTGCCAGTCACAGTGATGCACGCAGACCAGACAGTCGTACAAATAACAAGTCACAGATGGCGCGCAGGCAGGAAGGAGCTGTGGCTTGTTTGGCATGATATCATTAAATCAATCTGGAGAGTGGTGTAAGACACACTGAGACAATCTTGGTTTCTAACTTCATATAAAGCCCCATTTCCACCAAGTAGTTCGGTATGGTTCAGTTCCACTGCGAATGGTACCAATAGAACCATTCTGTACTGTCCCCATCTTTGGTTCCCCCACTGTTGGGGTACCTAGCACACAGATCTGGTACTAAAGCCCCATTTCCACCAAACATTTTCAGTATGGTACCTTTGGAACCAAAAGTAACCCTTCAGACATGGTACCTAGACCCTAGCATATACTCTTAAATGTGGGCTCCGTCCAGCACTCACTGTATTTCCTCATTACACAGATGGAAGTCTGCACCTCGTTTATCGTCCACAGAACGAGGCTGCATGCCAACATTATCAGAACAAAATAAAACAGGCTGCAGTGAGAGTCTCTCTCCATGGGATAGTTAAAAATAGCAAGTTTGTGCATTTAGTCCTTCTCAGGCAAGCTCAGGGGTTTAGTGTTGCTATAGCTCAACGCTACACAACGCTTTTATTTTCTCAGAGTGAGGATTAGAATATATGCAGTTCACATAACCCGCTGAAATCAACATGTATATAAACGCTTGAAGATCCACTCATTACTGAAAGTGTATGTCATATAAAAACTAAAGTGATGGTCAAAGTTGTCATATGGAATATTTAAGGTGTGTTGATGGGGTCATGTCATCAACTCGTGCATTGAGTCACATTACAAGTTAACATTCCACCTTAAAAGTCACCAGCAGTCGGCCCAGTGAGTTAAGTTATATTTTCTCAGACTCCAGCTGCTGTGAGAGGCAGCAAAACATCCTTTATTTTATAGTTCCAGTTTACTAATAAAACTCTCCACGGTATGAACAGTGGTTACATGAGCCTCAAAACCAGCCACAACTCAGCCCTGAGCAGAGTGACCGTCCTCTACTGACCAATCA
Organism: Cephalopholis sonnerati; assembly: GCA_019142605.1. Taxonomy (NCBI): domain Eukaryota; kingdom Metazoa; phylum Chordata; class Actinopteri; order Perciformes; family Serranidae; genus Cephalopholis; species Cephalopholis sonnerati. The sequence continues at coordinate 30,878,533 of JAGQAX010000015.1, read as the reverse complement.
GACTGCAGTGTTCACAGCTCCACCTTTTAGTACCAGATCTGTGTGCTAGGTACCCCAACAGAGGGGGGACCAAACATGGGGACGGTACAGAACAGTTCTATTGGTACCATCCACAACTTTTCACAGTGGAAACGGAAAAAAAAGTGTACCAGATTGATCCGTACTGTACCGTACTGCTCGGTGACAACAGGGCTTAAAAGGTGGAGCTGTGAACACTGCAGTCTGTTGATTGGTCAGTAGCAGCCTCCTGGACGACTGAGGTAACAGTTAGTTTACCCACCAAAAAATTTTAGCACAAATTGACAGAAAGCCTCACAGGGACGCTCATCTCAGTGACTAATCTCAGATGATCCTGGAGGTGAAGAATCCAGATGTAGAGGTCCTCGGCTTGCTCACTAGACCGGTTGGATGTACTGCCAAATTCTGGGGAACAGCACTGGAGTGAAAACATTGAAGCTGATGCTACTTATTGGTTACTGTGTGATGGTTTTATTGCACCGACCCATCTGAAATCAATTGGACTAAAATGAGTTTGACACCCCTGATCTTTACAATACTCCTGAGATATGACGCTGAAGAACGGCCAGAAAAGTTCTTAATGCAGAACATTATGATGTCACAGTGAAGTTGACCTTTGACCTTTTTAGTAGAAATTGTCACCACTTCATAATTTTATCCTATTAGACATTCATTCATTCATTTTCCATAACCGCTTATCCCATTTGGGGGTCGCGAGGGGCTGACACTGGGCGAGAGGCAGGGTACACCCTGGACAGGTCACCAGACTATCACAGGGCTGACACATAGAGACAGACAACCATTCACACTCACATTCACACCTACGGACAATTTAGAGTCACCAATTAACCTGCATGTCTTTGGACTGTGGGAGGAAGCTGGAGTACCCAGAGAAAACCCACGCTGACACAGGGAGAACATGTAAACTCCACACAGAAGAGTTCCCTCACCCTGGGTTCAAACTAGGAACCATTTTGTTGTGAGGCGACTATGCTAACCACTGCACCACTGTGCCACCCCTATTAGACACTTGTGTGTAATGTTGCCATAATTACAGTAACACATGAATTCTTAAGTTAAGGCCCAAAACATGATTTGTGACATCAGTTACCTTGACCTTTGACCACCAAAATCTAATAACTTTTTCTGGTCATCTGTTAAAAATGTAAAGAAATGTATTTATTATTTATTTACAAGAATGGGACAGATAAAAGGACAACCCAAAAACATAACACCTACAGCCTCAGTGTCACTGGAGCTGAGGTATAAATAGCTAAAAGATACAATAATAATACGAGCAAATGGTAAAGGGCATAAATCTGAGAGGTGTCTGTCCATCTAATGCAGCAATGTCAAACAGTCAGATCTGTTGTAAAGCAACAATATAAACGTATACTATAGGTATACTATCACCTCTCTTCCAAAAACCTTAAGAGCTCAAAACCCACAGTTCCTGCTCAGAGTCCACTCGAAGACTGAGACTGAGAAACCTGTATGAGCCTGTTAAATAACATGAATGTGGGCAGAGCTCCTGGGAAAAGAAAAACAGAGGGGAGGGGAGGAGCGGAGCTTATTTCACAAGTTGTGATCGTAGCAGTGCAGTGAGTTACACCTGCAGCCTCACAGAAGACGACAGAGTCTGATTTTATTTGCTCTGTATAACTGTATCATCTCTGTGACTATGAACATCTTCTTGGTTCTGATCTTCTCCAGTAAGAACATTTAAATTCTGTTGAAAGATTTTCATGCTCAAGTTATCATTCGTTTACTTGTCTTCTTTCTTGTTTTCCAGATTTCTCTTTCTGTGTAAAAATCAGCCAGCGTCCATTTGTATTTAGCCGTGAAGGAGATCTTGCTGTGACTCTGCAGTGTGAACAAGATGACAATCAACATCACAACATGCTCTGGTACATACAGAGCAGCAGTGCTAACATGCAGCTGGTGACATATTCTCTTGGAAAAAATGCTGTGAGCACTGAGGCTCCTTTCAGCAGCTCCAAGTACACCATGTCCCGGCCTGACGTGCTGCAGTCCTCTCTGCAGATACAGTCTGTGGAGGCTGGAGACTCAGCTGTGTATTACTGTGCCTCCAGTAGAGCACAGTGATTCAGAAAGCCTCAACAGCTAAACAATAACATCAAGAAGACACCAGGAAGAGCTGACAGGGAGGAGGGATGATAGAGGGTTAATGTGTTGAATAAAGGGGCCTAACAGGCAACTGTGACATCAAAATAAGAATTAGGATATCAACTAAAAAAAGAAAACCTTAAAACACAGCACGATGAACTCTATTAGTTTGTTAAAGGCACAAGAGCTGCTGTCAGTGATGTTCCTGCAACACCACAATGCTGATCAGCTCAGATAAGTCAGCAGGTGTTAACACTGAATGGTTTAAACGTCCCAGACGACATTATAACCCTGCACTGTGTCTCATTCATCTGTCACTCTGTGATCAAGTCTGCACTTTATTATATCATTTAATTCTGTCTGCAGCCAGGATGAACAGATGAAAATCAAACAATTTCAAGAGGTTATCACACACTGACCTCTGCAGGGTTCATGTGGGATTGCACATAGATGTAGGCGTTCAGAGTAAATCATTTAAGTGTCGTTAAACTGAGCTGTATAGTTGTGAAGTGGTCTGAATGTGGTGCTGTTTACCTTAAAGTAAAAACAAGTAAATGTGAAATATCTGTTCACATTCTCTTTATACTTTGTACTGCGAGTTTTTCCTCATTCCTTGGACAAACTAACACTTCTAAATACTGCACAGCTCTTTTATTTTAATTCAGATGCATACATGTTTTTTTTTTAAATATATTTTGTCTATATTTTTATGGGGTTTTTTTTATTCTATATTTACTTCTTGATTTTTTTTTCAAGACTTGCTTTTCTTTTGAATTTTATTTCCTCTTAAAATGTTTATATTATAACTCAAATGTGCAATACTGCTTTTACTGTTATTTTCTATATTTATTTATTGGGATGATTGTGAACATGTATGTGTTGTGTATTTAATACTGTCTGTTTTCTATTTTTTAAATTTCAGGCATGGCACAGCAAATTTCGTTGTACTTCTTGTGCAAGGACAATAAAGTCTATTCTATTCTGCTCTATTCTATAATATAATATAATATTTTATTATGTGCAAATGCCCCAAAGAAAAAAAAAAAAAAGTATAAACTGGATTAAAATTCTGGTCAGATTCTAGCAATGGTTATGATGTCTCATAGTTTCGTACCTGAATTTGATTGAGTAGAAATGAAAGAATTTAAATTTATTATTTCCATTCATGTGGTTTAATAATAATATTAGAGAGGGATATGTTGTGTAGATTTTTTGTAATTTATTTTTAATTTTTTAAATTTAGTCTCAGCTACAATTTCACAGTGAACAGACCCCTGCCACATGTTGTATTTAAGTTAATTCTAAATCCAAAGCTGGTGCTTCAATCAGGTGTAATTCAATTTAAAAATAAAGGAAATTATTTCATATTAACTTAGAGAAAAAAAAAAGAGCTGATGATAAAGAAAATATTTTGTTCAAGAAAGTCATGCCATCCTGGGTTCATCTTTAAATGATGCACAAATTATATTAAAATGTGGTGATGCAATAAGTTTATGAGTAATGGATTAATATAGTGTGACCAGAGTCACTGTGACATCATAATTAATGTAACATATTATCTAATGATGCATGATCTCACACTTCTAAAAACCACATAGTTCTTTAATGTCTCTTGATTTTTGCATTATTTATTTTAATTTTTAATTTCATTTTTTCCTACTGTGTTATGCCCCAATACATAAAGGCAAACTCCTTGTATGTGATGAATGCGAATGATTCTGATTTCGATGACAATACTGTCTACTGTATGATAAATATATAATAAATTAATTAATCATTAGCAATCATTAGTTAGTATAATGACACAAATCAAAATGTATTACACACATTTTGATGCTATTATTAGATCTGGAGTCATTTTTTGTTATTATACCTGCACCACCACAATTTTTTGCCCCTTGGGGGCAAAACAATGACTTAAACATCCAGTAGCCACAGTCTGGAGCAACATTAGCACTCATTTGAGTCGAGCCTCTGGCCACCTGGGGAATATTAGTCCAATATTCACTTTCTTGTAGCTCTGTTTTGGCCTCCACCAACTCCAGAGGGCATCTGGTTCTTTGGCTCCACTATGTTCTCCAGTTAGTTGAAAGCTTTGTCTGATTTTAAGTGCAGGCAGGTAGAGTGCAGTGTGTTTATCAGCTGCTGCTGCTGGAAAGACACTAAAGTACTCCACAGAGCCGAGGAGCACCACAGTGTCAGGTAATAACTATCTCTGGGTGACACCTTACACATCACATGAATACATATGAAGTTGTGCATGTCACTCCTCCTCAGCTGGCTGCTAACTGGGTGGATGAAGAGGTGTGACCAGCAGAGATGTCCCTCCCTCTGAAATGCTACAAACACAAACAAAGCCCAGTTTCCTTTTTCTGCTTCTTTTCTTAGCTGTCACAGAAATAGCAGCAGTCAGGTTGGAGCTCGTTCATCCGTCAGTCAGCCCAACCTGTACAGCTGCTCTCACACACACACGCAGAGATGGAGGCTGAGATATGGAGAAGCTGGGTGGGGGAAGGAGAGAGGAGTGAAGCGAAAAGACGGCAGGTTTTTGTGTGATGCTTTTTCACCGTGGGGACAGGGGGCCACGGTGATACAACTCCATAGAGCCGCCGTACAAAAACCTCCTCCCATTAACACCCATTGTGTAGACGGCTACAAGCTGCCTGAGACACTGAGGAGAGCAGAAACATCAATAATATTAAGGTGTAGAGGACGGCAGGACACTCTGGCATCAAACTGTTCATTTATATGTGGAAAATCTGCAGGAAAAAAAGGTTTTAAAATGACTTTCAAACCACATGTGAAGCATCTGGATGCTTCTTTTACTCATCTTGACATAAACCATATATTTGGACATTATAAAGCTCGTCCTGCATGTTTGAACCTTCCTCATCCTCTGGATTATCACACTGTGTCTCTACATGCTGATTATGGAAAGTTTAGAGACGTTTTGGTGGAGGAGACACTCAGTGTGACACTGGGACTGAAGCTTACTTTGGAAAGGGGACAAAACTCACTGTTTTGGGTAAGTAGGATCTCTCACTGCTTCAGTTCACTGAGACAAACTCAGAACAGCCAAAAATGTTGGTTTGAAAGTGAAGGAAAAAGTGTTATTTATGAAAAAGCTGAAATATTGAGCTGAGGTGAGAACACTGTGACCTACAACGACCCTGCTTACTTCGGCCAAGGAACCAAACTGACAGTTTTAGGTAAATATTCCACTTTAATACTGTGTTTCTATAAATGTCATGTTGCTGTGAGTCTCAGTATGAACAGAAGTATCAGTAAAAACTTTCCAAAGTTAAATCTGGTGGAGAAAAACTCAAGAGTTTCATGCTCAGTATTTCTGCACTGTGACAATGCAAACGAAGCTTACTTTGGAAAAGGAACCAAACTGACTGTTTTAGGTAAATATTCCAGTTTGTTTCTGTATTTCTATGAATGTCATGTTTCTTTACGAGCCTTATTATGAACAGAAGTATTAGTAAAAACTTTCTGGTGGCGAGAGACTTGAGAGTTTCATGCTCAGTATTCCTGCACTGTGACAACTTAAACGAAGCTTACTTTGGAAAAGGAACCAAACTGACTGTTTTGGGTAAGTCAAGGATGATTCACAACACATGTAATGAGCTTTAATTAGAGGAGTGCACAAAGACTAATATTGTATTTATAGTTTAAACTCAGCTCAGAGCTTTTTAGTGTTACGCTTGAGCGCTGTGCCAATTACGAAGCCTATTTCGGCCAGGGAACTAAACTGACTGTTCTCGGTAAGTAAAACATAAAAGTTCTGATTAATTCACTGGCATGTTTAAAAAAAGTCAAACAAAATGAGGCAGGTCTGTTGTTTGGGTTAACACTTTTGTGTCACATTAAACTTGTAAAAAACAGACGACTGCAGCAAATGTTGGTAGCAAATGTTGGTTACAATGTGACATTACATACAATAAAGTAAATTTAAAAGCAACCAAAAAGCAAAGAAGCAAAGTAAAAGCAGCATCTTGGGCTGTTTTGAGCACTGATCATGTTCACTGTGACACTGGTGCTAATGAAGCTTACTTCGGTGGAGGAACAAAGTTAACAGTTTTAGGTAAGAAATATATATTGCATATACATTCTATGATAAAATAAGAAATCAGAACAAATGTAAAAATCATTGTAATTGGAGTAGGTCTTTAAAAATCTAACTGTACTTGAGCTCAAATTGAAGCTCTGCTCAGTGCTTTTTGTTGTTAAGCTCAATCGCTGTGTCGGTACGAAGCTTATTTCGGCCAGGGGACAAAACTGACTGTTCTCGGTAAGTAAAAGCTCAAAATTAATTCACATGAATCAATCTATAAGAGAGGTACGACATATAAAAGCCTAACAAATCTGTCACTGAGAGAAAGTGTTCTGTGTTGCATACAGCGTGTAAACACACAGGGTACAGTGCAGCAGCAGTTGGCTTCTCATGCAGAGGAAAAGTTAGGATTATACAAATCTAAAAACTAAAGAAGCAAAGTAAAAGCAGCATCTTATGATGTTTTGAGCACTGATCAGGTTCACTGTGACCAACACTGCAGAGGCTTACTTTGGTGGAGGAACAAAGTTAACAGTTTTAGGTAAGAAATCAAAACTAATTTTAAAAGTATTGTAATGGTTACTTTAAGAAACTTACAGCACTCAAGTTTTGCTCTGAGGTTTTTGTAGTAAAGCTTAAATGTTGTCAGTATGAAGCTTATTTCAGCCAGGGAACAAAACTGCCTGTTGTTGGTAAGTTAACATGAAATCTAACACGGTGTTTATTAAGAAGTTTGTATTGTGAATAAAACAGTTGCATATATTCCTAAACTCAAATGTAAAGGAGCAAAGTAAAAGCAGCATCTTGGGATGTTTTGAGTACTGATCACATCCACTGTGGCTATGGTTCGGACTGCAGAGGCTTTCTTCGGTGGAGGAACAGAGTTAACTATTTTAGGTAAGAAATCAAAACCAATTTAAAAAGCACTGTAATGGTTATTTTACAAAACTTAAGTTCAGCTCAGAGCTTTTTGTTAAACTTAAACATTGCATCAATTTGAAATCTATTTCAGCTGGGGAACAAAACTGTTCTTGGTAAGTTAACATAAAGTATAACAGGGTGGTAACTGAGAGGGTTGTATTACACACAACTGGTAAAAACAAAAGGAAGGTGGAAGGATGCATCGATAGAAAAATTAATGGTAGAGAAGCAAAGTAAAGCAGCATCTTGGGCTGTTTTGAGCACTGATCACGTTCACTGTGACTATGGTTCTGGTGCAGAAGCTTTCTTTGGTGGAGGAACAAAGTTAACAGTTTTAGGTAAGAAATCAAAACTAATTTTGAAATATGTCTGTAAGAAACTTACTGTACTCATGTCAAGCTTAAGTTCTGCTTAGAGTTTGTGTTCTTAGGCTTCAAACTGAGACAGTGTTTAAGCTTAGTTTGGCCAGGGAACAAAACCTTGTGTTCTTGATGAAACAAAGTCTAACAGGGTGGTGATTTAGAGGTTTGTGTTGTATGTAACTTTTAGAAAACAGTAAAGTTGCATTTATTCCAAAACTAGTATCTAAAGCAAACTAAAAGCAGCATCTTGGGCTGTTTTGAGCACTGATCATGTTCACTGTGACTCAGACCGAGAGGCTTACTTTGGTGGAGGAACAAAGTTAACAGTTTTAGGTAAGAAATCAAAAAACAGTGCTGTAATTGAGCTGAATTTTTCTTCTTACACTTTCTGCACTCAGGTCTAGTTGAAATAGAGCTGACTGCTTTTGTTTATCAGCTTAAAGAAGTCCTACAAAACCTACTGTTCTTAGTTTGTTCAGATAAAGTCTAACAGGGTGGTGATTGAAAACATTGTGTTGCATAAAACTAGTAAAAACAGGAGGAAAGGAAAAAGGAAATCTGCAGTAATACAAAACTAAAAAGCAAAGATTCAAAGTAAAAGCAGCATCTTTGGATGTTTTGAGCACTGATCACGCTCACTGTGACTCTGGTGGTAGGGAGGCTTACTTCGGTGGAGGAACAAAGTTAACTGTTTTAGGTAAGAAATCAAAACTAATTTAAAAACATTGCAATGGTTACTGTCAGAAAGTTACAGCACTCAAGTCTAGTTTGAATTCAGCTCAGTGCTTTTTGTTTATAAGCTTAAACGTGTCAGTACGTAGCTTATTTCAGTCAGGGGACAAAACTGACTGTTGTTGGTAAGTTGAAATAAGGCTAACAGGGAGTTCACTAAGAGGTTTGTGTTGTGTACGACTTGTTAAACACAGGAAAGTTGCATTTATCCCAAAACTAGAACTTAATGAAGCAAAGTAAAAGCAGCACCTTGGGTGGTTTTGAGCACTGATCATATTCACTGTGACTCAAACCAAGAAGCTTACTTCGGTGGAGGAACAAAGTTAACTGTTTTAGGTAAGAAAACAAAAAAATTGCACTGTAGTTGTTGTTTTCCTTTGTCTTAAGCCTAATGCACTCAGGTCTAGTTGAAATTTAGTTCTGAAATTGTGTTTTTTAAGCTTAAAGAACGTGTCTGTTCAAAGCTAACTTTGGCCAGGGTACAAAACTGTCTGTTCTTAGTTCGTTAAGATAAAGTCTAACAGGGTGATGACTGAAAACATTGTGTTGCATAAAACTAGTAAAAACAAGAGGGAAAAGGGAAATCTGCAGTAATACAAAACTAAAAAGCAAAGATTCAAAGTAAAAGCAGCATCTTGGGCTGTTTTGAGCACTGATTCGGTGCACTGTGACCCAGGGCTCAGAAGCTTTCTTCGGTGGAGGAACAAAGTTAACTGTTTTAGGTAAGAAATCAAAACTAATTTTAAAATTCATTGTAATGGTTACTTTAAGAAACTTATTGTACTTACGTCTAGTTTAGATTCAGCTCAGAGCTTTTTGTTGTTAAACTTAAACCTGGTCTCAGTTTGAAGCCTATAACGAACAAAACTGAGTTAACATAAAATATAATATGGTGGTAACTGAGAGGTTGTATTGTTAATCTCAGCCTGTTTTAAGCACTGATCAAGTTCACTGTGACCACCAATGCAGAGGCTTACTTTGGTGGAGGAACAAAGTTAACAGTTTTAGGTAAGAAATCAAAACTAATTTAAAAAGTATTGTAATGGTTACTTTAAGTTACTTACAGCACTTAAGTTTTGCTCAAAGCTTTTAGTTGTAAAGTGTAAACATTGTTTGAACTTACCAAGAACAGTCAGTTTTGTTCCCTGGCTGAAATAAGCTTCAAACTGACAAAGTCTAACAGAGTGTTAATTTAGAGGTTTGTGTTGCATACAACTTTTGAAAAACAGGACAGTTGCATTTATTACAAAACCAAAATGTAAAGAAGCAAAATAAAAGCAGCATCTGCGGCTGGTTTGAGCACTGATCACGTTCACTGTGACTCTGGTGGTTTTGAAGCTTTCTTCGGAGGAGGAACAAAGTTAACTGTTTTAGGTAAGAAAACAAATATAATGGTGAAAAAAGCATTGTAAGTGGTTTGTTTTTTAACAAACTCACAAAAACTAAAGCTCTGCTTTGAGGTTTCTGTTGTTAAGCTTAAACGCTGTGCCAGTTCGAAGCTTATTTCGGCCAGGGGACAAAACTGACTGTTCTTGGTAAGTTAAAACAAGTCTAACCTCGCTTTATTGAGAGGTTTGTGTTGCGTATAACTTTAAAAAAAAAAAAAAGTCATATTTAATACTTCACTCAAATGTAAAGATTCAAAGTAAAAGCAGCATCTCTGCCTGTTTTGAGCACTGATCATGTTCACTGTGACTCTGGTGGTAGTTATGAAGCTTTCTTTGGTGGAGGAACAAAGTTAACAGTTTTAGGTAAGAAATCAAAACTACTTTAAAAATATTGCACTTAAGTCTTGTTTGTCTCTGAGCTTTGTGTTGTTAAGCTTAAAGCATGCGTCAGTTTAAAGCCTATTTTGGCCAGAGAACAAAACTGACTGTTCTTGGAAAGCTTTAATAAAGTTAAAAACTGTGGTAACCAAGAAGTTTATATTCCTACTACCTGTAAAAACAAAAGGAAAGTGGAAAGTTGCACAAATAGAAAACTCAGATGTTACAAAGCAAAGTAAAAGCAGCATCTTGAGCTGTTTTGAGCACTGATCAGGTGCACTGTGACTCTGGTGGTGGCACAGAGGCTTACTTTGGTGGAGGAACAAAGTTAACAGTTTTAGGTAAGAACACATTTAAAGCTCATTAGATATTGCTCAGGTATGATTTTGTTAAGATGTTTCTGACACTGATCATTCACTCCAAAGCTCGACTGACTCCTAACCATCGATGATAAACCATGATTACAGCTGTTAGTTGGCTAATTTATCATTAAACAGTCACAAAAGCAAAGGTATCTTTAAGAGGTGAAACCTAACAAAGGAACATTTGACTTTTTTTGCAAACTGAAAATTAAAGTCAAAGATGTGAAGGAGTGACAAAGCTGTGATAATCTCAGAGATAAGGAGAGACAGCTGGAAGAGTTTTTGTAACAGTCAAAAGTCTCTGTGCTCCTACAACGAGGCTTACTTTGGAGCTGGAACTAAACTCACTGTTTTAGGTAAGAAAACCTTCAACATGGACATCTCACAGAGTTGATTCACAGATAGGGGTTGTCTGTGTGTTAAGATTATGGGCCAAACTAAGGATATGTTTAATAGACATTGAATTAGAGGGTAGTGAACAAAGTGTGCTGATGTTACAGTGTGAAAGAGTTACTGCAGGAGTTAGTTTATGTCAGTGGAAACAAGCCTCGTCTGTGTTCTCCTGTAAAAGTGCTGCAGCTGTAAAACATTTGGCTCTAAGCCCAGATTATTAATGTGGCAGCCAGTTCTTATCAGCTCTGTGAAACACTGTGAGTTCACAGTCAGAGGCTTACTTTGGAGCTGGAACTAAACTCACCGTTTTAGGTAAGAAAACCTGCAACATACAGTAAATGTCTCACAGAGCCTGATTCACAGATATGTCAACAGGAGAAAGTGTTAAAAATGCACCTTTAGATCTTGTATTTGATGCTAGAAAACACAATATTCTCATTTTAAAAATGCAAACAGAAGGTAAAGGTGGAGGTTTGAGCTAAGTTGTTTATGTGAAAGTGCTGCAGCTGTAAAACATTTGGCTCTAAACCCAGATTATTAATGTGGCAGCGAGTTCTTATCAGCTCTGTGAAACACTGTGAGCTTTCAGTCAGAGGCTTACTTTGGAGCTGGAACTAAACTCACCGTTTTAGGTAAGGCAGTCACAAAACTTAAAATATAATGTTTCATGAGACTTCAGGGAAAACTAGTTGTTGACTACCACATTAGAGCTGAGGGCTGTTTTTAATCTCCTGCTCTTAAATGCACCTTAAATCCGACATTTAATTCTTTTAGTAGCTAGTTTAATCTAAATAAATTTCAGATAAAAGTCAACTGAAAAAAAGGGAGCACAAAGACAGTGGAAGCTTCAATGCTGAGAGCTCAAACAGTTTTCCTGTAGCCTTGTATCAGTGTGACCAACTACGAACCTGCTTACTTTGGCAGTGGCACCAGACTGACAGTGCTGGGTAAGAAAATTATAAAAATCATACGCACAAATGTTTGTTTTCTGAGCCTCGATGAACCTAATTCTGCTAAATTATTGATGATGTTTTACTTAGTGTGTGTAACTTTGTTGCCAGACGTGCCAAAGAAATTGTGAAACCTACACAGTAAGATAAATCTGTTGATCCAGAAAGACTTTGTCACACTTATACAACTACTGTTAAAGTTAATTTATTATCTTAAAGCAGTGAGATTTGGCATTTTCACTAAAAGTATTGACAACAGCCAACATTTTCTTGCTTGCAAAACAGTATTCCTGTACTTGAAATAGTCAAGTGAAAGGATAAAAGCAGAAAGTAAAGAGTAAAAACATCTGTGAGATTCTCTACAAGCGCATCCAAAGCATCTCTATGGCTTAAAGACCTCATGCTTTTCTTAAACCTGGAGAAAATGTAGTCAAAGGGGGTCATCTATGTTCACTAAATTTCAGTGTACTATACTTATAAGATGAATAAATAAATCTGTTTAAAAAAAAAGAGAACGTCTGTGAGATAAATGTGTCCTGATGATTTAAAAAAAAAAAAAACACATGCTAGGTTTGATCAGCCATCACAGTCAGTTTTTCACATGTCAGTCAGCAGTGTGCTCCAACACTTACCCTGCTCACTTTGGAGCAGGAACCAGGCTGACAGTTCTTGGTAAGATAACCTCACCAACCAAACATTTATCTGAACAATAGATTTGATTAAAGCTTTGAGTCGGAACACAAAACTTGTTGTTATTAAATACAAAACTGTTCTTGTGTCACTGTGGATCTCCAGGAGTTTGACAGTGCAGCGTTAATGTAGTGATTTCTGTCCTTTGTCTTTGCAGAACCGGACCATAAAGTCACCTCGCCGAATGTCACAGTGCTTCGTCCTCCAGCAAACGAGTGTAAAAAGAAGACCATTGTATGTGTGGCCAGAGAATTCTACCCAGACCATGTCAGTGTGTCCTGGGAGATAAATGGAGTTAACACCAGCACTGGAGTGGCGACTGACAACGCTGCCCTGCGGGAGGGCAAGTATTACAGCATCACCAGCAGGCTGAGCGTCTCTGATGAAGTTTGGTTCAACCCCGACACTGAATTCAAGTGCATTGTCAGCTTCTACGATGGGAATGTTACAGAATATCATCCAAAACAAATTCATGGAGACAAAGGTATGTTTCATTTGGAACTCAAAAATGACCTAAACCTGATTGAAAACACGTGTAAACAATCATCTGTCCTCGTCTAATCAACTTCTTACTTTTCTATCAGCAAAAAGTAAAGTCAGCGTCCTGACAAGAGGTAAATATTTTATTTTGTGGTTCTGTACATCTTAATGCACGATATGTTTCCTCTTTGAGTCACGTCACTCATCTGGATGTTTTAACTTTGTGCAGAGAAACATCTGAAGATCACACAGACTGCCAAACTCTCCTACGTTGTTTTCATCTTCAAGGGCATCGTCTATGGGGTCTTTGTGACGTTCCTGGTGTGGAAGCTCCAGGTTTGTCCCCACTTATTCCTTCTGCTAACTCCTCTCAAGATAGAAACTGATACCAAAGTAACAAAAGAGCTCATGACTTCATGACATTGTGTCCCTCCCGTGTGTTGCAGAAATCAACCGGGAAGGAGAACTGAGAGCTGAACCAACAACCTGCAGGATGGATGATCTTGGTTTTTGTAAATAACATTTGTAGAACACAGTGGTTGTGTTTCCACAGCTTAGTATGTCACAGCATATCTGCATTCTTATATAAACTAGACAATAAAACTCTGCTAACATTAGAGGATTTACTATAACAGTAGCTATAACGGCATGGCAGCGCTGTCGCCAGAAGAAAATGTTGGCGTTTTACATTTCTGCAAACCAAAAATACGTCACATTTGCACATTTAATACATACCGTATAAACATTTCTGAGCTGATGTAGTGACGTGAGATACCTGTCAAGCTGTTTGAGAGCAACAAACAGCACAACCCCAAAAGCACTTGCTGTGTTTAAGCACTAAACGTGAGTGTTTTGTAATGACTTGACGGTGTTTTTCCAGCAGGGACATCACCACGAAAAGAGTTTGCTTTTTACAAAGACATTGCTGCGTTTCCAGGAGGGAATATCCCTCCAAAAACGGGTATTTGAAGCCTAGAAATGATCTTTACCTAACCATAACCAAGTGGAGTTTGTGCCTAAATCTAACCACAGTGTTGAAAAACAGTTTCAACATATCTGCTACATAACGTGCAAATGTAAGGTATCCGTGGTTTGCAGAAATGTTCAATGCCAACATTTATTACGGCTATTTGGCATAAAAGCAAGTTGGTGTTCATTCTTTTACGAACACTTTTGTGTTTGGAGTTGTGAACTATTTGATGCTATTTTATTCTCAATAAAAATACAGCAATGGATCTTGTCAGTTGTGTTTTTAAATTTTGCTAAAAGACTTATTGACTGTGATAATCTGTCAGTTTGTATCTTTCCAGTTTCATTTCATACTTGAGTTTTAAACAAGGACTAAGCCAATATATGACATTATTACTATAGTTTAGTCAGTTGCTCTAAATAGTGCTGATATGCAGTTAAGAAACACCCCCACCCTCACTGCTCTCACATCTCATCTTAAACCGAACATCACTTTTTCCACAGGTAGTGTGAGGTATTTTTAGCTGCTCTTATCTGCTTCTTTTTTGAGTAATCAGTTATTTTCCACCTACATGATGTTGAAACATGTCAGCTCAGCGAAACTTCATAAGCAGCTTTATTTTCAGTCATTACTTTTTTCCAAGAAGCAAACTGAGAGTTGACTCAAGTTTTTTCTGATTGCATTTAAATCAAATAAACAAATTGAAATATAAAATTATATTAAAATCATTTGGACTCATCAAAGTGGATTTATCCGACTCGTATGGTTGATTTTGGCACAAGTGAGAGAAGTTTATGACGGTTTACATTCTCTTCATGAATAAAGAAGTGACTCCTTTAGATCAAAAACTGTCAGTAGGAAAGTAAATGTGAGAGTGTGAGTCTGCCACATAACAACAGGAAATCAACACTCATCTGAAGAAGGTCAGAGCTGTTGCTGGTTGAAACCCTGCAGAGGAGCAGAGAGCGACAGCAGAGGAGAGGATGTGGTCACAGAGCAGCCTGCACATCGTTCTCTGTGCTGAGAAATGATGAACGTGAAACCTTCCACTTCACCACAACCTCCGTCTCTGAGAGCGCACCTGCACCCCTGCACCAGCACCCCCGCACTGCACTGCACTGCAGCTCTCTGAGCAAACAGCTGGAAAACTTCCATTTCTGTGTCAACTGAAGCTCCAGAATGAACATACATGTGTGTTATATGTCACACAACAGCTGTTTACTGTCATCTGGTGCAGGGACATGCATGTGAACGTGTTTATGTTGCAGTGGATGAAAGATTGTAGAGTAAAGACATCTATCACCAGTGATTAAAAATGCAAAAACAATAAAATACTGAAGGTGTTTTATTGTAAACACCACTATAAATCATCTTCATGTAAATCCCAGTGTACTGTAAGACAACAGATAACTACATTTAAAGCATATCATGGCCATTTCAGAGTTCCACCACAGTTTTACCAATGACTTTTCCAAACTTTTCATAATATTTTACCCCATTTCCATGACTTTATTTAGGAAGTTGAATATGTAGGGCCTATATAGTGATCAGTGGCACAATCACGAGGCTCTTCCACCAGTGTGCTTTGCCCTTAGACCAGCGGTTTTCAATCTTTTTGTGCCCAAGGCACACCAAAGGGTGAGCCAACATTTCAAGGCACTACTCTATTAATATCTGTGCACAATAACTTCTGTAATGTGTGTTAATATTCTTATCATGGTATAAGATAATATAAATAAGAAAAAATAAGACAGGTAGCTGTCGTGATGCTGTCTACTGACTGTTTTTATTTCTATCTACTTTAAGTGGAAGGTCGTCTTTGATGGTGCTTTGTTGTAATTTGCTCCGTACAATTAAGTGATCCATTGTCCCACTTACGACTAACTCCTTATAATTATTACCCCTCACACTGGCTGCCAGTCAGGGCTTTTGACGTGTCACACACTAAATTCAATTCAATTTTTAAGGTAGAGTTTGCTTCTTTTATGGAAATGGGTGTGCACAACATACTGACAGAGTCAATTAAATATTAATTCAAACCTTTTTGTTCAGGCCCAGTTGAATGTAAGAATAGGCTAATGTGTGGTTATCACAAAATCCCACAGCACACCTGGCATCATGGCACACCATTTGAGAACCACTGCCTTAAACATAAACTGTAGCAAAACTGTAGCATGGAAAATGGTATAAAGTGTCACAAAGAGAACACAAAATGGTAATGTTATTAGGCCTGACTACGGCTGGCAGGAAACGTGTGCAGATGCTGGTGTTCTGTTGAGCGGCCTTTCGGATGTCTCAGTGCTTATTGACCAGAGTCACTTCCCCCACGTTGCCAGTGCCGAGCCTCTATCCAGCAGGACTAAGGTCTCCCTCTTTCATGAGCCATGTATTATATGTGTTGTTCAAAAGCCATTCATTATGAAACATGCACTTCCCAGGCATTTGCGGATAAGCAAACTGCTAGCACTTGCTAACTTTAGCCTACTTGCTAGTTAAACATTGACACCACCAACTACTTGTATACACCAACCACTGATTCTAGTGACATGTTAATGGTCACGCACAGTAGCATGCGATTTTTTATTAGTAATAAAGGAATGAACTTGATGTAAACAATGAACAATGTGTATTCAAAACATTTCCAAAATATCCTTTTAATTCCAAACTAGGGATGCACATCAATATCGGGGCATCATCGGCCAATATCGGCTTCAAAATGAACATCAGAATTACCCAACATGCTTTTTCTTGCTTTGCACAACGAATGAATATTACATATGCTGAAAAATATTATATTTTCTATCTCCATCTGCTGGTGGGTCATCACAATAAAAGTATAATGTATAATATGATGTTAATTCCACTACAGAAGAGACTTGATCATCACTAAAATTTGGTAGGGAAAAAGTTGATATATCAATATTGGTATCGGTTATCAGCCAGATGAGTTCTTCTGTATCAGCATGTTGGATATCAGCAAAAAATCCAATATCATGCATCCCTATTCCAAACCATTTCCAGGCCTGGAAAACAGTTTTCTAATTTCATAACTTTTCCAGGGACTTCCTGACCATGTGAACTCTGTCACTTACTAAATGCTTCTGTCTAAACTGTCCTCCATCAAAATACTTGTTTTGTTTTTCAGTTAAGACTCTCGTGGGACTCAAATTGAGAAAAAACATATTTTATTTTCTTCATCGTCTTCAAGTCACATAAACAGGAAACAGTGTGTGAGACCGCAACAGAAACATGGTGCGTCTGACATCTGTGAGCTACATAATTATATCTCCTCCTGCAAACCCTGACCTCGGTTTGTTTGCATCTGTTTGTCAGAAAATAGAATTTCACACTGTCTGCATTGTGTTCAACGTCCCCAAGAAAACAAAAACACAAGTGAATGTAAAGACTGTTACCATTAGCATTCATAAAGGGTCGTACCATATGCAAGGCAGAATGATATGTTCCTTTTTATTTAACAATACTTCAAGATAACATGAGTAATCTGACATACAGCAAATATCTCTCAGTAAATTTGACATTTTCATAATGAGGTTTTGCATTGGACCTAAACTAGACTGCTAAACTGTTTTCAATTTCCATCTACTGCTTTTATTTAAAACCATCATTAACCTATCTTTTAACCAGTCTTATAATAGTGCTGTGAAAGTTTTCAGAGAAATAAAGGTGAGTACATACTGACATGAAGCTTAAGCGCTTATTCAATATATAAATACCATTAAAGATAAATTTTAAATTTTAAAGTGTAAAGAAAATTATAGGGTTGAACAAACATGTATAATCTCTATATCTGTGACATCATCAGACTTACTGATACTGATCGTCTGGCACACCTGGTGTTTACATTATTAGCAGTGGTTTTAGAGGAAAAACATGCCTTTGTTGTTATTTAGAGTAACCACACATGTATTTTAGGAAGTTTGATATGAGGCAGGAAGGTCTCTGTTTAAGGTGGATATTAAACTCTCTGGGCTGGACAGATGATTTCTGGTACAACAGGCTACAAGAACCAGCAGATCTCAGAGATTTCAGTGGCTTCCAAGATATATCCAAATGTAAATGACAAAGGTGACAGATGTCATATGTTTGGTGTCTGTCCTAAACTGCAAACCTATAGGTGTTCAACCTTTGAAACCCTCTCTGGTGTTCTCAAGTCTGCAACCATGCCCCATAACAGCCATCTTCAGTGTCCCCACTGATCTGTCCTCGTTGAACTCTACCCAAGCAGACACTGTTTCTCAACCTTACTGGCACATTGCAGAATTCTTCTCAAATGGAAATGCTCACAGCGTCCCTTCATTTCTACCTGGCTTACAGATGTGATATCCAGTCTCAAGCTTGAGGAAGTTAAATACTGTCTGAGGGGTTTGAATGATAAAGTTTGTCTGACTGTAATCTTCAGCGTTCATCGTCTGAGAGTCGGGTCACTGCCACTGTCTGTATGTTATCAGCACACGGTTCAAGCAATTTGCAGATTACATTTTATTTGATTTATTCATTCATCCACTCTGTTTCTCATGTATTTACTTACTATTTTTTAATTTTTGTTTTTGCTCCTCCCCGTGCTCTCTGACTTAGCTGGGCACTTGTATACAGTTACATGATCAGGGTGAACTTTTCTTCTGCCTCTACCAGTCAGTGTTGACTTATTTATTTTTAGTATCATTTGTTTGTTCTTATATATCTTTTTATTTATTTTATTGCATTTATATTTCTATTATTACCTTTTCCAATCTTCCTTCCTATTGTTACAGGCTGTAGAAGGGGCTGGGTGTGGCTGTAGTTCTCTGTGTTGCCCTGTAACTATAGCAAAATTTCAATAAAAATATATTTCTAAAAAAAAGGGAGAGATTTCAAGGACTGGTTTTTAGTGGCAGGTTTATACACTTCAGAAACTAGATGCCAAAAAACCCACATGTTCAGTTTCAATCAGATGAATGAGACATTGTGTTGAACGACCTCTTGTGGTGAAAACGGAGCATCAAATCATCTGCAGGATTCATGCAGTAATTCAAACCAACACAGGTTTTATTATAGATTTGATTATATAAATAACACTGAGTCAAAATAAAAAGAAAGTGCCATGTATGTGACAGAATCAGCAACAACTACACTTCACTGTGTATCACTGAAATGTCAAAATCTAATGATTTTTTTTAAAGAATGAGTCTCAGTTTAATCAGCACAGCATGTGAAATCATTATAAATAACCTGTAGGGTAAATCATTGTAATTCTTTAATAATCAGGACCCTAATTCCAGAAAAGTTGGGACGCTGTGTAAAACAGAAATTTGCAAATCTCATAAACCCATATTTGATTCACAACTGAACATAAACAACATATAAGATGTTGAAACTGAGACATGTTACCATTTCATGAAAATATAAGCTCATGTTGATTTTGATGGCAGCAACACATCTCAAAAAAGTTGGGTGAGGGGCAACAAAAGGCTTTTAAAGTAAGTGGTACTAACTACTATTAATTTGGTTTATTTTTCAACGGAGCATTTCAGAGAGGCAGAGTCTCTCAAGAGTAAAGATGCGCAGAGATTCACCAACCGGAAAAAAAACTGCGTCTAAAAATTGTGGAACAATTTCAGAAAAATTTTCCTCAGTGTAAAATTGCAGAGACTTTGAATATCCCACCCAAAGATTCAGAGAATCTGGAGAAATCTCCGTGCACAAGGGACAAGGCCGAAGGTCAATATTGGATGCTCGTGCTCTTCAGGCCCTCAGACAGCACTGCATTCAAAACAGGCATGATTGTGTACTGGAAATCACTGCATGGTACAGGAACAATCCCAGAAATCATTTTTGGAACAAATGACCTAGTCAATGCGACTTCAGACAGAATTGGGAGAAAAACGGTGTGTTTATTTTGCCAGTGAGACAGATGTCACATGATTACTGCATGTACCATATATGAAAACTTTAAATAAGGAAAACTTGTCATGTCTTTGTAAACATCCCATGAATTTATATTTGTATTTTTTCCCATGTACCCCTTTTCCTTGTTCTTTTCTTTTGCCCTTAAATGTAAAAAACAAGGTTAAAACTTGATTTTCGATGTCACGTACACTCACCTTGGACTTCGAGCTGCAGCTGTTTCTGCTCCAGCTGCTGCTGAGTGGAGGCTGTACACCAGAGTCTGCAGACTATCAGGGAGCCATCTGCTGGATAAACCTGCAACACAACAGACAGTCAGAGCTGTAATACAATCAGAGCACAGACTAGGGAGCCTTGATTACAAGTAGCATGTCTTTGAATCACAACCAGATGTCAAAGCAGATTAGGATTATGATGCTTCACCTAATGAAGCATAATTCATAACTGCATCAAGTCTGCTGTTGTAGATGTAAATAAGATCATCTGCAGGTCATTTCCAGAGGATAACTGATCTAATATTGAATTGTAGGTGTGTTCCTGATGAGGTGAGGAGCTAACTCAAAGCATAACAGAGAGATGCATTTTAATTTTCACAATCAGGTGACACTGATTCTATCAGCCATTGTTTCTCTAAATTTCTAATCAATAAAAAAACAACTTTTGAGGGTCAAATTTCACAAAGCTTTTACTCAGAGTATTTTCTACACCAGCAGGGGGAGACATACTCCCACAAATAAAACAAGGATAACAACTCACACTGAAAACCAACATCAACACAGTGCTAATAAAGTTAGCTGTGATGTAGAAAACTAACACCTCCCTGTTCATTATAATGTAACAGTGATGTGCTGTCATGAAGAGGTGCTGAGCTGAGAGGACCTGAACAGTCTCACATTGTCTTCATCATGATGTTGATGGTCTTTATGTTTTGCTTTTCTCATCTGACATGGATTAAAGGTGAGATAAACATACCAAATAACATAAGATCTTGCAGAGCTCATGACTTCAGTGTCTAAGATGTTTGTTTTTTGTTCCACAGCTGCCTCTCACAGCAACAGTGTCCTCCAAACACCTCCTTTCATCTTTAAGAGAACTGGTCAATATGTTGTCAGTGAAATCAACTGTTCTCACAGCATACCAAGTTATGATCAAATTATTTGGTACAAACAAGAAAAAGAAGGAGCTCTGAGGCTTTTGGGATATCTGTATGTAAATCATGCAAATGTTGAGGACGACGTGAAAGGAAAAATCAGCTTTGAGGGAGATGGCCGTACACAGTCACGCATCATCATTTCTGATCTGGCATTAAATGACAGTGGTGTGTATTTCTGTGCTGCCAGTCAGCACAGTGCTGCAGATTGCCCTCACCTCAATACAAAAACTCTCCTTCATCTGTCTGCACAGAGGCAACATGTTGAGTCTCTTCAACACCTGCAGCTTTGAAGACTTCAGTCAGTGTTGTGACACCAGTGTGACAAAAATACTGACAACACATTCTGTGTGACACTGTTTGAAACTACCATTCTTTAAGCAGTCACTGTTATTAGAATTATTGACATATGTCTTTTATTGTTGGACTCCAGCGTCAGGAAATAAAGAACCTGAAAGAATAAGAAGCTGATCAAAGTCACAGACCTCAAAACTAACCTCTGTTTGAGGTTCATAAATAATAAAAACAACATTCATGCTATTTAAAAATGTCAAAATCAGACTTTTTGCCTCATTTCTTAGTAATGTCAGTCCATCTAGATCGTCTGATCTTTGGTTAAAAAAATGTTTCCAGCTTGTAACCCAACTAAATACTGCACATCACATGATTGGTTTCTTTATCGTCTTTGTGTAACTGATCAGAATTCAAGTTCAATCTGAGATGTACTGCAGGAGGACAGGCGTACCACTAAAGTCATGTCTTGACTTTTAGTACCAAGGACAACTTTTCAATGAGCTGAAAGATTCCTTCAGCCCATTGTTCTCTGTGTTTCCACCACACTCTAAAGTCCTGTAAAGATCAGGCAAACAAATCTGGTGATGTATGAAAAAGCAACATGATGGGACGAGGGCTGCTGGAGGTCACAGGGTCAGTGTACCAACCCATTTCATCTAAAACACTCCATAAGACAATGACACCTTAGCTTTGTCTCTCTGCAGCAACATTCACTGCTGCAAGTTGGACGTGATGAACTAAATGCAGAGGAGGAGAGTGAAAATAAGAGCGTCTGTCTCCACAGTAAAACATCTTATACTACCATCTATATCTTGAAGCACACTGAAGACTTTGATACAGCTGACAGGATGACATCACACAAAGCAGTGACCCTCCCACCTGCAGCTCTGCATATCAACTGTATGAGACTCTGCTAGTTTGTGTCTTACAGAACATGGATATAATCAGCCTTCCACGAGGCCTCCTCAGACTGTCAGTCTTTGTGCTGTGGACTTCAGGTAATTTACAATAAAATCAAACTGTGGACTCTGATTCATAAACACACGTTAACATGAACTGATTTTCATGTTTTTGCTGTTTTACAATTGAATATCATGTTCATGTGATGTCAGAGGGTTTAGGTCAACTCCAACGAAAAAAGTTCAACATGGTGTTTTTTATTGTTACACTCAGGTCTAGTTGATGGAAGTGATGTCACCCAGACTGACATACTGTGGGAGAAACAGGGTGAAAATGCAACAATGAGCTGCAACCAGACCAAGGGTGCTGAGTATATTCGGATGTACTGGTACAGACAGCTGCCAGGAGAAACTATGAAACAAATCGTGTACACATCAACCACCAGCGAAAATCATGATTTTGGAGAATTCAAGGGAGAGAAATTTGCAGCCACCAAGCCTGACGCTGAGAGTGGGACATTCACAGTGAAGAATCTGGAGCCAGAAGATAAAGGATTGTATTTCTGTGCTGTGAGTCAACACAGTGATACAGACACATTCAACAGCTGAACAAAAACCCTCAAAGCACTGCTGCCATAACTGTGACAGTTATCTCATGTACTGTAGGGGGACTTCCAGGACCACAAACCATCCAACTTACAGTCTGATTCACCATGTGGGTTTTGATACAGCAGCCAGCAGGATCAGAGAACGTCACACACTGCAGAGACCCTCCTACAACTCTTCATATCTTTGTAACTACGCTGACAGTTATTATGATACATGGACCTTTAAGACATGGACATTATCAAACTCCTCAGCTTGTTACTGTTTGTGCTCGGGAACAAAGGTAAAGATCTAGAGCTGGACAATATGGCTGACATCAATATCATGATTGAAACAAGAATTATTTGTCACACTTTATAATAACCATAATAACAAACAGTTAACTGGTAGTT
Source organism: Cephalopholis sonnerati (assembly GCA_019142605.1). Classification (NCBI taxonomy): domain Eukaryota; kingdom Metazoa; phylum Chordata; class Actinopteri; order Perciformes; family Serranidae; genus Cephalopholis; species Cephalopholis sonnerati. The sequence continues at coordinate 30,855,460 of JAGQAX010000015.1, read as the reverse complement.
AATTAAACTGTTAATGGTTATTTTACTGTTAAATAATGACAGATATTCATAATAATTACTGATTACGAGTAATTAATTGTACTTCAACAGTTTATTGTTGCAAACATTTTAACATTTCATATACTGTAACAACTATCTGTTAATGCTTTATATTTGGTTTGTAAACTGTCCATAAACATTATTTGGGTGGTCATTAAAAAGTTGGAATGTTTATACATGCACTAAACAGTATTTATTAACCATTTAGCACTGAGTCATAATCATGAACAAGTTTATAACCATGTAAATAATGTTTATAGATAGTTTCCAAACCAATTATTAACCATTAACAAAACAGGTAATATAGAATATAAAATGTTACAATGTGTGCAACAATAAAATACCATAAATTACAGCATTACTAATATTTGGTACATGTTTAAATCAGCACTTAGTTTTAATAACTATTAACTATGGTTATTATTAGTTGTGACCAAATTTTCTCCCTGAATTTAAAGATTATTACGGCATGGTGAATGTATGTAAAATTACATAAAATAATAGATTTTTATACAATGAACTTTGTCCACTTTTATGCATTATATTAGCAACACTATTCATAAACTAACACACTTTTTAATATGCCAGTTTCATGGAATTATTATGTTTGTGCAACAGACTTCTGTAAATCACCATCATAATATTCTGCTAAAAGTCTAAATAAAATAATTTTCATACATTTTTTTTAATGGTTTATTGTATGGGAGTCCAAAAGTTCACTCACTGTAACTTTTCATATACACAATGTACACAGGTCTGACTGATGGAAGTGATGTCACCCAGACTGACATACTGTGGGAGAAACAGGGTGACAGTGCGACAATGAGCTGCAACCAGACCAAGGGTTATGACTATTACCAGATGTACTGGTACAGACAGCTGCCAGGAGAAACTATGAAACTAATCGTGTTCACATCATCTACCAACCCAAATCATGATTTTGGAGAATTCAAGAGAGATAAATTTGAAGCCACCAAGCCTGACGCTGAGAGTGGGACATTCACAGTGAAGAATCTGGAGCCAGAAGATAAAGGATTGTATTTTTGTGCTGTGAGTCAACACAGTGATTCAGGTGACTTAGACAGCTGAACAAAAACCCTCAAAGCACTGCTGCCATAACTGTGACAGTTATCTCATGTACTGTAGGGGGACCTCCAGGACCACAAACCATCCAACTTACACTTTGATTCACCATGTGGGTTTTGATACAGCAGCCAGCAGGATCAGAGAACGTCACACACTGCAGAGACCCTCCTACAACTCTTCATATCTTTGTAACTACGCTGACAGTTATTATGATACATGGACCTTTAAGACATGGACATTATCAAACTCCTCAGCTTGTTACTGTTTGTGCTCGGGAACAAAGGTAAAGATCTGGAGCTGGACAATATGGCTGACATCAATATCACCAGTGCTGATAAAGTTAGCTGTGATGTAGATAAGTGGCCCCTCCCTGTTCATTATAATGTAACAGTGATGTGCTGTCATCTGCAGGTGCTGAGCTGACAGGACCTGAACACAGAGCAGATAGCAGAGTCTCTCATCACCTTTAAAATGATGCTACTGGTCTTTATGTTTTGCTTCTTCCATCTGCCATGGATTAACAGTGAGATAAATACAATTGACAAAGTCAGACCTTGCAGAGCTCACAACTTTAGCAACTCTAATGTTGGTTTGTTTTCTCCACAGCTGCCTCTCACAGCAACAGTGTCTTCCAAACACCTCCTTTCATCATCAAGAGAACTGATGAATCTGTTGACAGAGAAATCAACTGTTCTCACAGCATACCAAGTTATGAACGAATTTTCTGGTACAAACAAGAAGAAGACGGAGCTCTGAAGCTTCTGGGGTATCAAAATTTGGGATTCATGAATCTCGAGGACGACGTGAAAGGAAAAATCAGCTTTGAGGGAGATGGTCGTTCACATTCACGCCTCAGCATTTCTGATCTGGCATTAAATGACAGTGGTGTGTATTTCTGTGCTGCCAGTCAGCACAGTGCTGCAGATTGCCCTCACCTCAATACAAAAACTCTCCTTCATCTGTCTGCACAGAGACAACATGTTGAGTCTCTTCAACACCTGCAGCTTTGAAGACTTCAGTCAGTGTTGTGACACCAGTGTGACAAAAATACTGACAACACATTCTGTGTGACACTGTTTGAAACTACCATTCTTTAAGCATTCACTGTTATTAGAATTATTGACATATGTCTTTTATTGTTGGACTCCAGCGTCAGGAAATAAAGAACCTGAAAGAATAAGAAGCTGATAAAAGTCACAGACCTCAAAACTAACCTCTGTTTGAGGTTCATAAATAATAAAAACAACATTCATGCTATTTAAAAATGTCAAAATCAGACTTTTTGCTGCATTTCTTAGTAATGTCAGTCCATCTAGATTGTCTGATCTTTGGTTAAAAAAATGTTTCCAGCTTGTAACCCAACTAAATACTGCACATCACATGATTGGTTTCTTTATCGTCTTTGTGTAACTGATCAGAATTCAAGTTCAATCTGAGATGTACTGCAGGAGGACAGGCGTACCACTAAAGTCATGTTTTGACTTTTAGTACCAAGGACATATTTTCAAGGAGCAAAAAGATTCCTTCAGCCCATTGTTCTCTGTGTTTCCACCACACTCTAAAGTCCTGTAAAGATCAGGCAAATTAGTCCGGTGATGGAAAAAAGCAACATGATGGAACGGGGGCTGCTGGAGGTCACAGGGTCAGTGTACCAACCCATTTCATCTAAAACACTCCATAAGACAATGACACCTTAGCTTTGTCTCTCTGCAGCAACATTCACTGCTGCAAGTTGGACGTGATGAACTAAATGCAGAGGAGGAGAGTGAAAATAAGAGCGTCTGTCTCCACAGTAAAACATCTTATACTACCATCTATATCTTGAAGCACACTGAAGACTTTGATACAGCTGACAGGATGACATCACACAAAGCAGTGACCCTCCCACCTGCAGCTCTGCATATCAACTGTATGAGACTCTGCTAGTTTGTGTCTAACAGAACATGGATATAATCACCCTTCCACGAGGCCTCCTCAGACTGTCAGTCTTTGTGCTGTGGACTTCAGGTAATTTACAATCAAATCAAACTGTGGACTCTGATTCATAAACACACGTTAACATGAACTGATTTTCATGTTTTTGCTGTTTTACAATTGAATATCATGTTCATGTGATGTCAGAGGGTTTAGGTCAACTCCAACGAAAAAAGTTCAACATGGTGTTTTTTATTGTTACACACAGGTCTAGTTGATGGAAGTGATGTCACCCAGACTGACATACTGTGGGAGAAACAGGGTGAAAATGCAACAATGAGCTGCAACCAGACCAAGGGTTTTAACTACAACCAGATGTACTGGTACAGACAGCTGCCAGGAGAAACTATGAAACAAATTGTGTACACATCAACCGCCAGCGAAAATCATGATTTTGGAGAATTCAAGGGTGATAAATTTGCAGCCACCAAGCCTGACGCTGAGAGTGGGACATTCACAGTGAAGAATCTGGAGCCAGAAGATAAAGGATTGTATTTCTGTGCTGTGAGTCAACACAGTGATACAGACACATTCAACAGCTGAACAAAAACCCTCAAAGCACTGCTGCCATAACTGTGACAGTTATCTCATGTACTGTAGGGGGACCTCCAGGACCACAAACCATCCAAGTTACACTTTGATTCACCATGTGGGTTTTGATACAGCAGCCAGCAGGATCAGAGAACGTCACACACTGCAGAGACCCTCCTACAACTCTTCATATCTTTGTAACTACGCTGACAGTTATTATGATACATGGACCTTTAAGACATGGACATTATCAAACTCCTCAGCTTGTTACTGTTTGTGCTCGGGAACAAAGGTAAAGATCTAGAGCTGGACAATATGGCTGACATCAATATCATGATTGAAACAAGAATTATTTGTAACACTTTATAATAACCATCAATAAGAAACAGTTAACTGGTAGTTAATTAAACTGTTAATGGTTATTTTACTGTTAAATAATGACAGATATTCATAATAATTACTGATTACGAGTAATTAATTGTACTTCAACAGTTTATTGTTGCAAACATTTTAACATTTCATATACTGTAACAACTATCTGTTAATGCTTTATATTTGGTTTGTAAACTGTCCATAAACATTATTTGGGTGGTCATTAAAAAGTTGGAATGTTTATACATGCACTAAACAGTATTTATTAACCATTTAGCACTGAGTCATAATCATGAACAAGTTTATAACCATGTAAATAATGTTTATAGATAGTTTCCAAACCAATTATTAACCATTAACAAAACAGGTAATATAGAATATAAAATGTTACAATGTGTGCAACAATAAAATACCATTAATTATAGCATTACTAATATTTGGTACATGTTTAAATCAGCACTTAGTTTTAATAACTATTGACTATGGTTATTATTAGTTGTGACCAAACTTTCTCACTGAAATTAAAGATTATTACGACATCGTAAATGTATATAAAATAATTGATTTTTGTGCAATGAACTGTGTCCACTTTTATGCATCATATTAGCAAAACTATTCATAAATAGTACATAAAACACACTTTTTAATTTGCAAATTGGATGGAATTATTATGTTTGTGGAACAGACTTCTGTAAATCATCATCACACTACTCTGCTAAAAGTCTAAATAAAATAATCTTGATACATTTTTTTTTAAATGGTTTATTGTATGGGAGTCCAAAAGTTCTCTCACTGTAACTTTTAACTGTCAATATACACAGGTCTGACTGATGGAAGTGATGTCACCCAGACTGACATACTGTGGAAGAAACAGGGTGAAGATGCAACAATGAGCTGCAACCAGACCAAGGGTTTTAACTATTTCCAGATGTACTGGTACAGACAGCTGCCAGGAGAAACTATCAAACTAATCGTGTTCACATCATCTACCAACCCAGATCATGATTTTGGAGAATTCAAGGGAGACAAATTTGAAGCCACCAAGCCTGACGCTGAGAGTGGGACATTCACAGTGAAGAATCTGAGGCCAGAAGATAAAGGATTGTATTTCTGTGCTGTGAGTCAACACAGTGATACAGACACATTCAACAGCTGAACAAAAACCTCAGAGCACTGTTGGCACATCTATTAGTGAGTCTATTATTCTGCTGTGCTGTAGGGGGACCTCAAGTACAATCACATGACATCACAGAATACAGTGACACTCCCACCTGTAACTCTTCATATCTCTGTTGTTACATCACACCTCCCATCACACACACTGACAGTGACTCTGGTCTCAGTAACACAATAATGATCACAGCTGGTCTGATCAAACTCTCTGCAGCCGCTCTGCTCTGGATTATAGGTACTGAACATTATGATGATGATGAATGAGGAGAGAAATTCTGGTCATTCAGTCTGCATGATGAAGAGGAGTCACTGGTGGTTCTCTTTTTTTATCCCACAGGTCTAACAGATGGGAGAAACGTCACTCAGACCCCTCTGCTGTGGAGTCTGGAGGGTCAGTCTGCCACAATGAACTGCAGTCAAATTAAGGGCAGTGGGTATCTAGAGATGTACTGGTACAGACAGCTGCCAGGGGAGGGAATGAAGCAAATCGTTTACACGACTCCATACAGCCAGCATCAATATGACAGTGGCTTCAGTGAGGACAAATTTCCAGCAAAAAAGGACGACCCTCAGACTGGATCTCTGACAGTGGAGAAGCTGCTGCCTGAGGACAGTGGAGTGTATTTTTGTGCTGTGAGTCAACACAGTGATTCAGGTGACTTAGACAGCTGAACAAAAACCCTCAAAGCACTGCTGCCATAACTGTGACAGTTATCTCATGTACTGTAGGGGGACCTCCAGGACCACAAACCATCCAACTTACACTTTGATTCACCATGTGGGTTTTGATACAGCAGCCAGCAGGATCAGAGAACGTCACACACTGCAGAGACCCTCCTACAACTCTTCATATCTTTGTAACTACACTGACAGTTATTATGACACATGGACCTTTAAGACATGGACATTATCAAACTCCTCAGCTTGTTACTGTTTGTGCTCGGGAACAAAGGTAAAGATCTGGAGCTGGACAATATGGCTGACATCAATATCACCAGTGCTGATAAAGTGAGCTGTGATGTAGATAAGTGGCCCCTCCCTGTTCATTATAATGTAACAGTGATGTGCTGTCATCTGCAGGTGCTGAGCTGACAGGACCTGAACACAGAGCAGATAGCAGAGTCTCTCATCATCTTTAAAATGATGCTACTGGTCTTTATGTTTTGCTTCTTCCATCTGCCATGGATTAACAGTGAGATAAATACAATTGACAAAGTCAGACCTTGCAGAGCTCACAACTTTAGCAACTCTAATGTTGGTTTGTTTTCTCCACAGCTGCCTCTCACAGCAACAGTGTCTTCCAAACACCTCCTTTCATCATCAAGAGAACTGATGAATCTGTTGACAGAGAAATCAACTGTTCTCACAGCATACCAAGTTATGATCAAATTCTTTGGTACAAACAAGAAGAAGACGGAGCTCTGAAGCTTCTGGGGTATCAAAATTTGGGATTCATGAATCTCGAGGACGACGTGAAAGGAAAAATCAGCTTTGAGGGAGATGGCCGTTCACATTCACGCCTCAGCATTTCTGATCTGGCATTAAATGACAGTGGTGTGTATTTCTGTGCTGCCAGTCAGCACAGTGCTGCAGATTGCCCTCACCTCAGTACAAAAACTCTCCTTCATCTGTCTGCACAGAGACAACATGTTGAGTCTCTTCAACACCTGCAGCTTTGAAGACTTCAGTCAGTGTTGTGACACCAGTGTGACAAAAATACTGACAACACATTCTGTGTGACACTGTTTGAAACTACCATTCTTTAAGCATTCACTGTTATTAGAATTATTGACATATGTCTTTTATTGTTGGACTCCAGCGTCAGGAAATAAAGAACCTGAAAGCATAAGAAGCTGATAAAAGTCACAGACCTCAAAACTAACCTCTGTTTGAGGTTTATAAATAATAAAAACAACATTCATGCTATTTAAAAATGTCAAAATCAGACTTTTTGCCTCATTTCTTAGTAATGTCAGTCCATCTAGATTGTCTGATCTTTGGTTAAAAAAATGTTTCCAGCTTGTAACCCAACTAAATACTGCACATCACATGATTGGTTTCTTTATCGTCTTTGTGTAACTGATCAGAATTCAAGTTCAATCTGAGATGTACTGCAGGAGGACAGGCGTACCACTAAAGTCATGTTTTGACTTTGAGCCAAGGACAACTTTTCAAAGAGCTAAAAGATTCCTTCAGCCCATTGTTCTCTGTGTTTCCACCACACTCTAAAGTCCTGTGAAGATCAGGCAAACAAATCTGATGATGTATGAAAAAGCAACATGATGGGACGAGGGCTGCTGGAGGTCACAGGGTCAGTGTACCAACCCATTTCATCTAAAACACTCCATAAGACAATGACACCTTAGCTTTGTCTCTCTGCAGCAACATTCGCTGCTGCAAGTTGGACGTGATGAACTAAATGCAGAGGAGGAGAGTGAAAATAAGAGCGTCTGTCTCCACAGTAAAACATCTTACACTACCATCTATATCTTGAAGCACACTGAAGACTTTGATACAGCTGACAGGATGACATCACACAAAGCAGTGACCCTCCCACCTGCAGCTCTGCATATCAACTGTATGAGACTCTGCTAGTTTGTGTCTTACAGAACATGGATATAATCAGCCTTCCACGAGGCCTTCTCAGACTGTCAGTCTTTGTGCTGTGGACTTCAGGTAATTTACAATAAAATCAAACTGTGGACTCTGATTCATAAACACACGTTAACATGAACTGATTTTCATGTTTTTGCTGTTTTACAATTGAATATCATGTTCATCTGATGTCAGAGGGTTTAGGTCAACTCCAACGAAAAAAAGTTCAACATGGTGTTTTTTATTGTTACACACAGGTCTAGTTGATGGAAGTGATGTCACCCAGACTGACATACTGTGGGAGAAACAGGGTGAAGATGCAACAATGAGCTGCAACCAGACCAAGGGTGCTGAGTATCTCCAGATGTACTGGTACAGACAGCTGCCAGGAGAAACTATGAAACAAATTGTGTACACATCAGCTGCCAGACAAGATTATGACTTTGGCGATTCCAGTAAAGACAAATTCGCAGCCACCAAGCCTGACGCTGAGAGTGGGACATTCACAGTGAAGAATCTGGAGCCAGAAGATAAAGGATTGTATTTCTGTGCTGTGAGTCAACACAGTGATACAGACACATTCAACAGCTGAACAAAAACCCTCAAAGCACTGCTGCCATAACTGTGACAGTTATCTCATGTACTGTAGGGGGACCTCCAGGACCACAAACCATCCAAGTTACACTTTGATTCACCATGTGGGTTTTGATACAGCAGCCAGCAGGATCAGAGAACGTCACACACTGCAGAGACCCTCCTACAACTCTTCATATCTTTGTAACTACGCTGACAGTTATTATGATACATGGACCTTTAAGACATGGACATTATCAAACTCCTCAGCTTGTTACTGTTTGTGCTCGGGAACAAAGGTAAAGATCTAGAGCTGGACAATATGGCTGACATCAATATCATGATTGAAACAAGAATTTTTTGTAACACTTTATAATAACCATAATAACAAATGGTTAACTGGTAGTTAATTAAAGTGTTAATGGTTATTTTACTGTTAAATAATGACAGATATTCATAATAATTCTGATTACGAGTAATTAATTGTACATAAACAGTTTATTGTTGCAAACATTTTAACATTTCACATACTGTAACAACTATCTGTTAATGCTTTATATTTGGTTTGTAAACTGTCCATAAACATTATTTGGGTGGTCATTAAAAAGTTGGAATGTTTATACATGCACTAAACAGTATTTATTAACCATTTAGCACAGAGTCATAATCATGAACAAGTTTATAACAATGTAAATAATGTTTATAGATCGTTTCCAAACCAATTATTAACCATTAACAAAACAGGTAATATAGAATATAAAATGTTACAATGTGTGCAACAATAAAATACCATTAATTACAGCATTACTAATATTTGGTACATGTTTAAATCAGCACTTAGTTTTAATAACTATTAACTATTAACTAAAGATTAATTAACCAAAAATTTACCATTTATTCATGATGGTTATTATTAGTTGTGACCAAATTTTCTCCCTGAATTTAAAGATTATTACGGCATGGTGAATGTATGTAAAATTACATAAAATAATAGATTTTTATACAATGAACTTTGTCCACTTTTATGCATTATATTAGCAACACTATTCATAAACTAACACACTTTTTAATATGCCAGTTTCATGGAATTATTATGTTTGTGCAACAGACTTCTGTAAATCACCATCATAATATTCTGCTAAAAGTCTAAATAAAATAATTTTCATACATTTTTTTTAATGGTTTATTTTATGGGAGTCCAAAAGTTCACTCACTGTAACTTTTCATATACACAATGTACACAGGTCTGACTGATGGAAGTGATGTCACCCAGACTGACATACTGTGGAAGAAACAGGGTGACAGTGCGACAATGAGCTGCAACCAGACCAAGGGTTATGACTATTACCAGATGTACTGGTACAGACAGCTGCCAGGAGAAACTATGAAACTAATCGTGTTCACATCATCTACCAACCCAAATCATGATTTTGGAGAATTCAAGGGAGATAAATTTGAAGCCACCAAGCCTGACGCTGAGAGTGGGACATTCACAGTGAAGAATCTGAGGCCAGAAGATAAAGGATTGTATTTCTGTGCTGTGAGTCAACACAGTGATACAGACACATTCAACAGCTGAACAAAAACCTCAGAGCACTGTTGGTACATCTGTTAGTGAGTCTATTATTCTGCTGTGCTGTAGGGGGACCTCAAGTACAATCACATGACATCACAGAATACAGCGACACTCTCACCTGTAACTCTTCATATCTCTGTTGTTACATCACACCTCCCATCACACACACTGACAGTGACTCTGGTCTCAGTGACACAATAATGATCACAGCTGGTCTGATCAAACTCTCTGCAGCCGCTCTGCTCTGGATTATAGGTACTGAACATTATGATGATGATGAATTGTCCCAACTGTAGATGGTCTTCTAACATGACATGATTCTCTATTTTTTATGACAACAGGTGTAACAGATGGAAGTGATGTCACTCAGACCCCTCTGCTGTGGAGTTTGGAGGGTCAGTCTGCCACAATGAACTGCAGTCACACTAAGGGCAGTTCATATGATGAGATGTACTGGTACAGACAGCTGCCAGGGGAGGGAATGAAGCAAATAGTTTTTACGACTGCATACAGCCAGCATCAATATGAAAGTGGCTTCAGTGAGGACAAATTTCCAGCAAAAAAGGACAACCCTCAGACTGGATCTCTGACAGTGGAGAGGCTGCTGCCTGAGGACAGTGGAGTGTATTTTTGTGCTGTGAGTCAACACAGTGATTCAGGTGACTTAGACAGCTGTACAAAAACCCAGCTGCTGGTGTCACCATGAAGAGACGACTGCTGTCTCTTTACTGAACTGTAGAGGGAACTATATGCTAAATGTTATAATAATCTTTGGACAAAGATGAAGAAAATGTGGCTCCTTACCTTTGGTTTTGTATTTAACTTTAGAATTTTTTGGCCTGAGCGATACTGCATTATGACTGTTATCCTAACCTATTTCTCCTCATGCATGAATAACTCCAAGAAGGAATTTGAAAGTAAAGAATCTTGAAATAACGGCACAATAACAAAAAAAGTAATCATCTTTTTGTTTAAAGTTTCAGTCTATCCCTTTTATATTTCTCCCCTTCTTTTTCTGTATTTTATTCTTTTACTGTTTTTATGAACTTGTGTTTTCTACTCAGACTTTTCCACAACAGTGTGAGGCCACAACAGCAGTAGTGTATTCTGTGACAGACACCAACGATTACAACTGCCTGAAAACTCAAAATAAAACCACCATCAATAAACCACCATCAACTGTGTGTGTGCTGCCAAAGACAGCGACGAGCACCTGGAGCCAACCGCCCTCAAAACTCATCTCACTCTGTTCTGTAGTTATAAATGATCAGGAACTATATATAAATAGAGTTGTTTTGAAACTGATACCAGTATCAGAAATGCCTCAGATATTTCCTAAAATGCTGCATCAGGTATAAGCCAGTGCAGCAATCTGATACCATGTCATTAACTGATAAACAGTAGAGCAGTTTCACACCTGGATAAAATAGTAGTTTTCCTGTAAGTCAACTCTTAACCACTTTAAAACAGCAGCCTAAAAAGCAAACGTTAGCTGTTTGCAAAATGTCAAACTACATAAGAAAACAAAGTTCGATGATGTTCATTGTCTGTATGCATTTGTACATGATTTAATTTAACCTGAGCCATGCCAGACAATGATAGCAATCATCTCACATCCATACAGGGTTAGTCTGTTACATTTATTTTTAAATGAGAGAGAGATCAGTTGTGTTTAGTTTTTACTGAATATTTTAAGCATACTGTAAAATATATCGTGTATATGTTGCAATTCTATGTTCTTCAATTTATATTTTTTTTCTTTTTACTAATTTGTCATAACATCAAGAATATTGTCATCGCAAAAATACCCTAAAACACTGTGATACTGTTTGAGGGCCAAAACCGAATTATGACAAAAGACAACCCTCACTCCTGCTCCATCATCTGAAAATGTAGTTCAGATGTAATGTTGATTATGATGTCAAAATCTAATACGCATGGATGCTTATAAAGAGAAGTGGATAAAGTGTTGGGAGATGGGGCCTGAGTCATGAAGCCAAAAATCACCAAAATGCCAAAAAAAATCAACTCCTAAGAAAGATATCCGTCTCTTTAGCTGCTAAAATGCTCCACTACATTCACCAGCTGATCTTTAACTTTGTCTGCTTGCTGACTGGTGTTGAGCAGGTAGAGTTTAAACAGGTTTATCAGAGCTTTTCACCAAAAACAGCTGCCTGTTGAAAACAAGGCTGACATGACGCCAAATTATGCCAAATCCTACAGATGGACACTTCAGTTTTTTGTGCCCAATTATTACTCTTACATTGTTAAACTCATGCAAACTGCTTTGACAATGGTGCACTTCATTATCTTGCCAATAAAGCCAACTTGAACTGCGTGGTGATCGTGATGTCCCAGAAAGTCACTCTATTCCTGTCATATTGCATAATGCTGAGAATGTAGCAGGCTGTGCTTTGATAAGTGTTTTATGGGAGGGGTGTTTTTTGGTCAAACTGATATGAGCTCTGCTGACCTTAAAAAACTTGGAGCAGCAGATGGAGAGGTGACACGCAGAGAATCCAGACTACAGGTAAGACTTTCACATCTAATCTCATAGTTCTGGCCAGGAAGGATTTTTGTTTTCCCTTCTCATTTCTTAAAACTGATCCATGCTCTTTGGTCACTGCTGCCCTAAATATTCCCATTCCCGGCCTATATATAATGTATGTATACTTAGTTTCTATCAGGCTCTTATTGCTCTGTATGATTGAAAGGGAGCTGACAAAAACAATGATTTTAAAAGGGTAGGTGTAATAAGCTAAGGCTTCAGCCGACACCTTTTCAGTCCTGTTTTCTATTGTTTTTTTTTACCTTGTTCTTTTATGATAAAAAAAACATTAACTTAATGTTTATGCATCGTCTGTCTACCAGAATATTTGAGATTTATACGTCAAAATGAACTAAACTAAACCATTCAGTGAATATTTAGCTTTTGCTGCTTTTTACTACAATTATCTATGAGGATGCTGCAACTACTAATGTCTTTACGCAGGATTAGGGGCGTCAAAATTAAGTTGTAAAAGTTTTTCTTAATTTTAAATGAGCTTTAAGCCCTGTTTCCACCAAGCAGTCAGATTTGGTTCAGTTCAGAGTGACACATTTCTTTCATTTCCACTGTGAAAAGTTGTGGATGGTGCCAATGGAACCGTTGCGTACCATTCCCATTCTGTTGGGGTACCTAGCGCACAGATCTGGTACTAAAAGGTGGAGCTGTGAACACTGCAGTCTGATTGGTCAGTAGAGAATAACCTTAAAATTAGATAATGACAACTTTGGCCATGCCATTTGTTTTTATTGTCTCTCTTGGATGACATGCACTTTCAGTAGTGACTAGATTTTTAAAAAAATACATATTAATGTTGACCAGATTATGTAAACTGCACATATTCTAGCTCTCACTTGGAGAAAAAAAGCGTGACTCTGGAGCACTGCTGCATCACCAAACCTCTGTTTCCACCTGAGAACTGAACGCAAAAACCCACTATTTTTAAATATCCACTACAGCCTGGTATTTTTGTTCTGAAAACGTCGGCGTGCAGCCTCGCTCTGTGGACGATAAACGAGGAGCAGACTTCTCTCTGCGTCCCTGGTGAGGAGTAAACACAGTGAGAGCTGGACAGAGCTTTGAGTAACAACAACCCCGCCCACATTTCAGAGCACTGTCTGCAGCTAATGCTAAACCGCTCTAAGCTCTAGGCACATGTCTGTAGGGGTTACATTTGGTTCTAAAGGTACTATACTGAAAGATTTTGGTGGAAACAGGGCTTTAGTTGGATCTTTGAATCCTCCCCCACTTTTAGTCTGTCTGCAGACATCTTTATTTTATGTTAGATAAGGGCCAAGTAAACCTACAAATGCTCAAGCACTAATGTGAAATATTATATATGAGAAAACACTGCAGAACGCCTGCAACAATCTGCATCTGTTTTCCTCTCTCCAAAGCGTCCTGTGAAGCCATGGCCTCCAGTCTTCCTCTCCTCCTGTTGGTCCTGTGCAGTCTGAATGTGGCTCAGTCACAGCTGAAGCTGTTTGACCTGCGAGCCAGCGGTCTTCCCTCCGACCTGTTGGGAATCACAGACGGCTATGTCAAGGTGTTCTGTGGCTCAGCCACTCTGGGCATGACTTCCGTCCGTGACAACGATGCCAACCCCTGGTGGGAGGAGGAGTTTGTCGACTTCCAGGCCCAGGAGAACGACGTGCTGAGGCTTGAGGTTCACGACAGAGACATTGTCTACGATGACCTGCTGGGAGTCTGCCAGCGTCGTCTCAAGCTGGGAACCTATGAGCACAGCTGCTTCCTGGAGAAAGGTGGCACCCTCCATTACTCCTACACCCTCAATTGAGACAGTCATTAGGCCTGAAAAGATTTACCTTAAATCTTTACATGCAACCTGCCGAGTGATTAGGCTCTCTGTCCCAAATCTATGATTTGTCATTTAAAATTAGACCAGAAAACTAGTTACTCAAACTTATTAACTTAATCAATAATCAGTGTTCTGGTGAAACTGTCACAGAATATCATCGGCTATTTTACCCTGTTTCCAAAGAAATAAACTCTGCTGCAACAACTGAACTTTGTGCTCTCAGTCATTTAGCATATTATTGTGGGAGTGAAATACAGACTGTAAATAATCAGCCTACCCATTTAACTCAACAACAGTTTACTACCTTCTGAGCCTGACACAGAGCTTAGTTCAATTAACTCCTGATGAACATGGTACAAGTTGCTGCAAACCAACAGACATTCAAGAGAATAGGGTACATGTACAGGCGAGCTGCATCAAAATTTAACTTTTTAAAATCTTTCAATGCACTTCACAGTCCTTCAGTGCTGAGACTGTTTATCCATGCACACACCAAACATCACAACTGCTAATACAGGAAGTAGTGAGCCACATATAGAGCAAGAAAAAACATAAGGGTTGGGTTGAATTAATGGACTTCCATACAAGAGACATCAAGAGACTGTGCGTCCTGTCACAGACTACAATTTACCTTCCCTAGCTTTACCATACTGTAGCTGCCATGTGTTGATGCACAAAAAAAATTGAATTTTAAAAACACTGTCATGGAACAACACATTCTCACTCTCTTCTCGTCAAATAGTGACGCTTGATCAGCGGCCCTACACGACAAACTATGACGCTCTAGTAGGGCTGCAGCAGGTATACCGGTTTTAAGGTATACTGTGATATTACAATTGATCGTTATCCTACTGTGTATATTTGCGATATTGAAAAAAATGCAACTGGACAGAGAATCTCACCTTTGTTTGAGTTATTTTCAAAGAGGAGACTTTTTAAAAAAACTTCCAAACCCTTCCATTTTCATTCATTCAAGGGTCATTTTGACTTATAATAATAATAATTCTGTGATACTGTGACACTGTGATATTTTCTGAGACCATTATCATACTGTGAAAATCTCATATTGTTGCAACCCTACACTCTAGTTACCCCTCCAGCATCAGATTTGGATGCTCAGAGACGCCGTGTCATTTAACACTCATCACATGCATTGTGTCTTTTCATAATAAACTGAGACAGCTGGTTACAAACTTTGTTTTTAGGTCAATCTCCTCAGGTTTAGGCAACAAAAGCATGTGGTTAGGTTTAGAAAAAAAACATCATGGTGCACATATGGTGCTTTACTTCATGTTACAAGTCTTCTCTGTATGCACACCACACTGCAACTGTCACGCCTAAGGTAAGGTCACATTATACTTGGGTCTTGCGATATTTTCTTACTTTGTTTTACTTGTTAAAGTCTGTGCGACTGACCAATGCAAATGTGCTTCTCAGCACCATCCCCCCGCTGGGTCTCTGGCTTTGTTCAGCTTCGCTCTGATCATTTGCACAGTCAGTCATACAGTGGCGACCTGGTACCGTCTTGTCTGACATCAGTGTTGGGAGAAAAAGACTGCAAGATGATCTAAACAACAGATGGCAAACATTCGGACATGTTAAAAGAGAAAAAGCACAGGTGTGACTAATAACACTTCATTTAGATCTGCTAACAATCACAGAGCCCAGGAACTGGAATGTAGCCACACTGTTAAAAGCTACACCTGTGTGTGACAGGTGCACACAGACCTGTACAACCTGCGATATATATTGGGACAGTATGTACACTGCTGTTTTCTGTTCATTGAGGGAACAGAAAACTACTGGGCAGCACAGCTGAGGACTCCCAGCTCTGATAACAAATGATAAGGAAAGCGATACAGGGTTAGCAGGGGTCGTAATCATCATTGGGAAGTCATATAGGGACATAATAAAAGTCCTTCATTTTAAACAAGCCATGTGTTACAGGTGACAACTGCATAACCATTTTTTCATGGCTTATGAACATAAAGGTGTGTCTCCAGTGTGTTTAGAGAAAACTTAACTATGGATACAGCGTTGGGAGGTGGGGAGGTGGGGCCTAGTTCATTCCTATAAAGGTTGCTCAGTGGTCTTAGGTGCTAGATGGTTGAATCCTGAACTTCCAATGTACAGCACTTGGAGCAAAAAAAACTGAACTGTAATAAGTTTGTTAGTGCAGTAGGGAAAATTTCTTTCATCCCTCCCACAGTTTCTTCTCTCTCCTGCCGTCAGGAGTATCTGCTGCAGGACAACACGTCTGAGGAACTGTTTTTGACTGCACTCGTTTTCCCTGCACTTAATTGGCCTTTGTAGTAGCTTCTATTTTAAATGTATTTATTTATCTATTTATCGATTGAATAATTTTTCTGCTCTGAGAACTTTCAGATTTAATGGTTTTAGATGTTTAACAGTATTTCATTTTATGTTTCATCATAAAAATGACAATAAAAGGAATCTGAATCTGAAATAACACACTATTTATAGATACATCCAAACTACCATCCAATTTAATGTCTAATTACTTTCATGTTGACGATAGAGAGAGTGATAAAATGGAGTCTGATAGCACATTAGTACAGATGGCTCTGAGAAAACTCAACAGAATACAATATGGAAAGTTCAGATGTGCTTTTGGAGAAGGTGACCAACGGGTCAAACAGACCAACACAACCCAAAGCCTAAAACTCTAGCTGTGTCACATTATGTAATGCTGGGAGTGCAGCAGGCTGTGTTGTCAGTGTGTTGTGGGAGGGTGAGATAGAGCTGATACGAGGCTTGCTGGCCTTTAAAACGTATGGAACAGCACACATTATGGTGACAGACAAGGTATCAGACTGCAGGTAAGACTTCACATCTGTTGCTGTCATTTGCTGACTGTACTATATCCTCTGTATGTTTATCATCTACGGTCTTCATTCCCTCTGATGAAGCTATTCTAAGTCTCACAAGCTGACATATATAATCATTGTGTTGCAATGTTTGGATGTTTTGTCAGTGTACTGTGATAGCATGCTGCGTGACAGGCACAAAGCTTTAACTGCACTGCAAAGCTTTGCAGTTATCTGTTAACTATTTACTCCCTGTTCACTTCTCAGCCTGATGGCATCTCTAATAAGCTGTCCTGAGTTGTGAGTTTTCTGAGAACACTCAAAAAAATATGTGAAAAACAATGCAAACAAATTTGCAAAAAGAAAAGACATATTAAGAACATCTGCAATGCTGGGAAATGAATTAATATCATTTTATTAAGAGACATTGTGGGATAAAAATACCCCCCAAAAAAGTAGTTTAATGGGCTTTTCTTGTATGAAAAAATAACAACATTTTTTATTCTGTATTCCATTTTCTTTTTGTTCATCCAACTTATCATTTAATAACAATGTTATGATCACGTGATCATTTTAGGTCTCTCTTCTTGCTGAATTTGATACTCATTTCCTGTATTTATTATTGTTTGATGTCATTTAGCTCCATGTTTCCCTGTTTCTAACCAAAGTTTACCATTGTTTCAGTCTTCTAATACTTATTTGTTTTTGAATGTCTAGTTTTGTTCATAATTCTTAATGATTCTTACTGAAAACTTTTGTGCAATTTTTTTTATAAAATCTTCATTTCTGTTTCTTGTTTAAACCTGACTTTTTAACCATTAAAGTGCCATTTGTTTGGGATTATTTTCCATTTCTTTTCCTAAAATTAAATCCTACTTTTATAGCAAATATTGTTGTGAATGTTAATGTATGTGTTTGAGGGTCTCATTATTCTGTCTGTTGTCTCCATTAATGACAAGCAACCAAGAATCTGAAGAATGATCAATGTATATCTCAATAATTTTGAAATCTCCTTTAAACTACTGTAGTCTACTAAAATACTAAACTACTAAAGAAACTACAATAATGTTAATAAAGTAGCTACTGTTTTTTAATAAAGTTAAATAAAGTAATGTTACAGCAAAGGTAAATAAAGTACTGTTATAATAAAGTTAAACAATGCACTGTTACGATAACGTTAAATAAAATATTATATAATAATGTTAAATCAAACACTGTTGCAATAAAGTTAAATAAATAAAGCATTGTTATTATAAAGTTAAATGAAGTACTGTTACAATAAAGTAAAAAAAATACTGTTACAATAAAGTTAAATAAAATAAAGCACTGTTGCAATAAAGTTTAAAAAAGGACTGTTGCAATAAACTAAATCAAAGTAATGTTACAATCAAGTAAAATAAAATAAAGCACTGTTTTAATAAAGTTAAATAAAATACTGTTATAATAAAGTTAAATGAAGAGCTGTTACAATAAAGTAAAATGAAGTATTGTCAAAATAAAATCAGTCACACTGCTGTTTTTGCTGTGAACTTGAAGCTTCTGGTCAACAGTTAGACGTTAGCAGTTAGCAGCATTCACTGTGAGCTGGAAACAAACTAACAGCTGTCGACTTCATATATTAATAATATCTGAGAGTCACACTGGTGCTCCATGGTCACAAAATCCAACTAAAAAGTCACACTCTGGAGCGCTGCAAATAGAAAAACACTCTCCTTGCCTGCTCACACAGTACTGCAAAGAAGAGAGTGATCTGGATGTGCAGAGGAGTGTGTGTGATGGGTCACGATTCATCATAAGTCTATTTTGTTCTTTTGTATCTGTGAGACGGAGAGAGCCATAAGAGGGAGCGAAAGAGCCGAAACAGTAAAGCGAGTCTCATGCCAGTGGCTTAAAAATATACACTCAATGTTCACAATATAGTCAGTTTATACATCCCACATGGAACAAGCTGCTATACATTAGCTATAATCAATATATCACCCACCCCTTAGATCAGTGTCTCACAAAATTGCACCTATTGTTTGGTTAAAGAAAGAGTAATAATTAAAGAAATTCTAATCATGAAAATAACATGGGGCCTGTGAGTGATCCTTCAGTAACCCCATGTCCCAAGATTTAACAGCTGCTGTTCCTCCTCCACAGCCTCCTGTGAAGCCATGGCCTCCAGTCGTCCCCTCCTCCTCCTCCTGTTGGTCCTGTGCGCTCTGACTGTGGCTCAAGCCCAGCTGAAGCTGTTTAACCTGCGGGCCAGCGATCTTCCCTCCAACATCCTGGGAACCACAGACGGTTATGTCAAGGTGTTCTGCGGAGCCGCCACTCTGGGGAAAACGTCTGTTCGCAACAACAACAAAAACCCCTGGTGGGAGGAGGAGTTCAACCACTTCAGGGCCCAGCAGAATGAAGTGCTGAGGCTCGAGGTTTACGACAGTGACTACCTCTTCGATGACCTGCTGGGAATCTGCCAGAGGCCGATCAAGCTGGGGACACACAAGCATGAATGCTTCCTGAAGAAAGGCGGGAACCTCCATTACTCCTACACCCTTGGTTAAAAAAAGTCATCGATGCATGTGACCTCTGGACAGGCAACGTGTACTGATGACAGCATGACTGCATCTTTATGTGTGGTTTTAAGAAACTAGTGTGTCGGCTCTCTGAGTCCTCACTCCATTATGATCAGACAAAACATATTCTATTATTCTATGTTATACAATCAACCCTGTGAAGATTCACCCCACTCTCTTAATGATGCTGTATGATTGATAAGAACCTGCTGGCCTGTCTGTCAAATAAAAAACTTTCCTTCACCAAGCAAAAATGTTTAAAAATGTCTTGAATATAAATATAATGAACAATTATTCCTTAACTGTTGTTTACACTGCCACGAGTGTTGGTGATTCATATCCCAGAATATGGTCTGTAAAAGTTTCTATTTAAGTTGTCCTGGCAACATATCTCAGGGTATATTGGGCTATTTTATATGCTATTAATAAATGTATTTATTTCTTTGGTATAACATCACACATCCTCAAACCTGACCTCCTCAGCTTGTCAGTGTTACTGATCTGAATGTACAGTAGGGGGACCTCCAGTACCATTTACTATCTAACCATCTACACTTCAACTGACAATGTAGGCATTTATACAGCAGCTCACAGAGAACGTCACACACAGCAGGGACACACCTACCTGCTACTCTTCATATCTCTGGAACTACACTGACATAATGAGACTGGCTGTTTAACAACATGGACATCATCAAACATGGTCTCCTCAGCTTGCTGCCATTTGTGCTCTGGATACAAGGTTAGGTACTGTAACATCAGCTGATATATTTTAGACATCAAATGTTGACTTATGGTAACTTTGACTGTTACACACAGGTCTGACTGATGGGAGTGATGTCAACCAGACTGACATACTGTGGAAAAAACAGGGCGACAGAGCAACAATGAGCTGCAGCCACACAAAGGGTGTTGACTACAGCTACATGTACTGGTACAGACAGCTGCCAGGGGAAAATATTAAACTAATAGTTTTTACAAGATTCGGCATTGAAAATCATGATTTTGGAGAATTCAAGGGAGATACATTTGAAGCCACCAAGCCTGACGCTGAGAGTGGGACATTCACAGTGAAGAATCTGAAGCCAGAAGATAAAGGATTGTATTTCTGTGCTGTGAGTCAACACAGTGATACAGACACATTCAACAGCTGAACAAAAACCCCAGAGCACTGTTGGTATAACTGTGACAATTATCTCCTGTGCTGTAGGGGGACCTCAAGGACCACAAATTCTCCTAGATACACCCTGTGAATTTTGATACAGAAGCTAACAGGACTGATCACACATGTGACACGCCCACCTGCAGCTTTCTAGATCTCTAACTACACTGACAGTTATATTAGACCTGTTGCAGTCTTGGAATTGCACAACATGGACATCATCAAACATGGTCTCCTCAGCTTTTTAATCCTAATGCTCTGGATAAATGGTAAGATCTACTCACTACATTATAGCCTTTAACCTTTGTTAGCTTAACAAGCAAAAGTTCAAATGTTCACTTGAGGTAACTCAAAGTGTTTTACACTCAGGTCTGACTGCTGGTGATGATGTCAACCAGAGAGACATGCTGTGGAAAAACAAGGGCGATGATGCAACAATACACTGCAACCACACAAAGGGTGGCCAGTATTTCCAGATGTACTGGTACAGACAGCTGCCAGGAGAAACTATGAAACTAATTGTATTTACAACAACCAGCAACATTGATTTTGGAGAATTCAAGGGAGATAAATTTGAAGCCACCAAGCCTGACGCTGAGAGTGGGACATTCACAGTGAAGAATCTGAAGCCAGAAGATAAAGGATTGTATTTCTGTGCTGTGAGCGAACACAGTGATACAGACACATTCAACAGCTGAACAAAAACCCAGCTGTTGGTGTCACCATGAAGAGAAGGCATCAGATGAAAGACATCTTTAATGATCTGTAGGGGGAGCTCTGGACCTCCAGACTAAGACTTTTGATTAGTATTCAGTCTAAATTGTGACAAGAGGTTTTTACACTGGAGTTTAGAAACATATGAGTGAAAAATGGTTGGTTGATAAATGGTGATAAATAATGTCATCGTAAATGTGAAATGAAAGGCAACAAATAAAGATAACATGCTCCATACTACTGAACATGTTTCCTGACATTTGTATTATATAATTTAGTGTTGAGCTGATTTCATTATTGTCATCCTTTGGAAATACAGTAAAAGTTTTGCCATGGTACAGATCAATGGAAATGGCCTTAATGAGACACATATTGTGAGTTAAACCTGCTGTTGATGGGACATGAAACTACATGAATAAGGAACAAAATAAAACTCAATGTAGGTGTCTTCAAAAGAAAAATCATTTTATGTTAGTAAAGTTTAAACCCTTTGAAATATTGAATACAGTCTGTTTTAGTCTGGGTTTGCAACCACTTTCATTTTTGATAAATTATTTTTTCCCCAATTAATCAATGAATTCTTTAGTTGATAAGATGTTAGAAAATAGTAAAAACCATGAATCAACAATCCCCAGAGCACAAGGTGACACCAGACATATCAGAGTTACTCTCATATAAAATGAAAGATGAAAACAGCATTAAGTCCTCACAATTCAGAAGTGTAATAATACCAAAAACCACAATGAAGTTGCCTTAAATGGATCAAACTCTCTGTCTCCTCCCCTCTTAGCTGACCCCATAACGTCTGTTCAGTCTGTCAGTCAACACAGAGACAGAGGAAGATAATCATGATGAGAAACATCAGCAGGATCACTCTGCTGCTCCTCTGGCTCTCCTGTAGGTTTCAATTCAAACTCTTTGCTAAAAGTTACATTTTTGTCACCATTTCTGATTTTTAATGTTTTCTCTTTGATTGCAGGTCGTTCACTGAGTACTAAAGTCCATCAGAGTCCACCATCAATATTAGAAAGTCCTAATGTTTCAGCAACAATCAGCTGCAACCATTCAGTCAGTACATACTATATAATATTGTGGTACCAGCAGACAGAGGGCAGCTCTGGCCTTAAACTCATTGGATATACTCAATATAGTAATCCAACCCTGGAGGATCAGTTCAAGCAGAACTTCAAAGTGACTGGAGATGGCTCGGTGAAATCTGAACTTCATATACTGAAACTCAGACAGCCAGAAGACAGCGGCGTGTATTACTGTGCAGCTAGTAGACACAGTGACTCAGTTTCAGTCTTTCTCCTACAAAAACCCTCTCTGATAATCAGCCACATAAATTCACACTGAAGAGGAACACAGCTGCATCTCACTGCAGCAAGTGGCAGGAAATTCACACTGATATCATCATGATACCTGCTTTAAAAGCTGAATTTTTGGATATTTTTAACAGTTTCAAAGCTGCAGTGCTATGTGCCGCACACTAATACTGTCATATACCATAGACCTTAGTGAAATTTCAAGGGGGTATGAAGGTATGACAAATTTGATACCGCCCAAGCCTAACATCATCAACAACACAAGGCCCAGGGGGGCAGGCAAAGAGGGAGAAATATAACCAAGGACAACAGTACCAACTTCGGTCAAAGGCAGGTTTGAGAGACCAGAGCTGCTTACCAATTAGAGCAGACTGGTCTTTTTTAGGTATATTTCAACTGTTTTTTGAACATTAAAGCATGTAAACATGTTCTGGGAGAAACACAAGACACAAATATGAACCTGCTCAATTCATCACATCACACATCCTCAAACCTGACCTCCTCAGCTTGTCAGTGTTACTGATCTGAATGTACAGTAGGGGGACCTCCAGTACCATTTACTATCTAACCATCTACACTTCAACTGACAATGTAGGCATTTATACAGCAGCTTACAGAGAACGTCACACACAGCAGGGACACACCTACCTGCTACTCTTCATATCTCTGGAACTACACTGACATAATGAGACTGGCTGTTTAACAACATGGACATTATCAAACATGGTCTCCTCAGCTTTTTAATCCTAATGCTCTGGATAAATGGTAAGATCTACTCACTACATTATAGCCTTTAACCTTTGTTAGCTTAACAAGCAAAAGTTCAAACGTTCACTTGAGGTAACTCAAAGTGTTTTACACTCAGGTCTGACTGCTGGTGATGATGTCAACCAGAGAGACATGCTGTGGAAAAACAAGGATGAAGATGCAACAATACACTGCAACCACACAAAGGGTGCTCAGTATTACCAGATGTACTGGTACAGACAGCTGCCAGGAGAAACTATGAAACTAATTGTATTTACAACAACCAGCAAAATTGATTTTGGAGAATTCAAGGGAGATAAATTTGAAGCCACCAAGCCTGACGCTGAGAGTGGGACATTCACAGTGAAGAATCTGAGGCCAGAAGATAAAGGATTGTATTTCTGTGCTGTGAGTCAACACAGTGATACAGACACATTCAACAGCTGAACAAAAACCTCAGAGCACTGTTGGTATAACTGTGACAGTTATCTCCTGTGCTGTAGGGGGACCTCAAGGACCACAAATTCTCCTAGATACACCCTGTGAATTTTGATACAGAAGCTAACAGGACTGATCACACATGTGACACGCCCACCTGCAGCTTTCTACATCTCTAACTACACTGACAGTTATATTAGACCTGTTGCAGTCTTGGAATTGCACAACATGGACATCATCAAACATGGTCTCCTCAGCTTTTTAATCCTAATGCTCTGGATAAATGGTAAGATCTACTCACTACATTATAGCCTTTAACCTTTGTTAGCTTAACAAGCAAAAGTTCAAACGTTCACTTGAGGTGACTCTAAGTGTTTTACACTCAGGTCTGACTGCTGGTGATGATGTCAACCAGAGAGACATGCTGTGGAAAAACAAGGGTGAAGATGCAACAATACACTGCAACCACACAAAGGGTGCTACCTATTACGAGATGTACTGGTACAGACAGCTGCCAGGAGAAACTATGAAACTAATTGTATATACAACAACCAGCAACATTGATTTTGGAGATTTCAAGGGAGATAAATTTGAAGCCACCAAGCCTGACGCTGAGAGTGGGACATTCACAGTGAAGAATCTGAGGCCAGAAGATAAAGGATTGTATTTCTGTGCTGTGAGTCAACACAGTGATACAGACACATTCAACACCTGAACAAAAACCCAGCTGTGAGTGTCACCATGAACAGACTGCATCAGATGAAAGACATCTTTAATGATCTGTAGGGGGAGCTCTGGACCTCCAGACTAAGACTTTTGATTAGTATTCAGTCTAAATTGTGACAAGAGGTTTTTACACTGGAGTTTAGAAACATATGAGTGAAAAATGGTTGGTTGATAAATGGTGATAAATAATGTCATCGTAAATGTGAAATGAAAGGCAACAAATAAAGATAACATGCTCCATACTACTGAACATGTTTCCTGATATTTGTATAATATAATTTTGTGCTGAGCTGAGTTCATTATTTTCATCCGTTGGAAATACAGTAAAAGTTTTGCCATGGTACAGATCAATGGAAATGGCCTTAATGAGACACATATTGTAAGATGAACCTGCTGTTGATGGGACATGAAACTACATGAATAAGGAACAAGATAAAACTCAATGTAGGTGTCTTCAAAAACAGACTAAAGAAAACATTTTATGTTAGTAAAGTTGAAAGTCTTTGAAATATTCAATACAGTCTGTTTTAGTCTGGGTTTGCAACCACTTTCATTTTTGATTAATTCATTATTATTTTTTCCCCAGTTAATCAATGAATTCTTTAGTTGATAAGATTTTAGAAAATAGTAAAAACCATGACTCAACAATCCCCAGAGCACAAGGTGACACCAGACATATCAGAGTTACTCTCATATAAAATGAAAGATGAAAACAGCATTAAGTCCTCACAATTCAGAAGTGTAATAATACCAAAAACCACAATGAAGTTGCCTTAAATGGATCAAACTCTCTGTCTCCTCCCCTCTTAGCTGATCCCATAACGTCTGTTCAGTCTGTCAGTCAACACAGAGACAGAGGAAGATAATCATGATGAGAAACATCAGCAGGATCACTCTGCTGCTCCTCTGGCTCTCCTGTAGGTTTCAATTCTAACTGTTTGCTAAAAGTTACATTTTTGTCACCATTTCTGATTTTTAATGTTTTCTCTTTGATTGCAGGTCGTTCACTGAGTACTAAAGTCCATCAGAGTCCACCATCAATATTAGAAAGTCCTAATGTTTCAGCAACAATCAGCTGCAACCATTCAGTCAGTACATACAATGTAATATTGTGGTACCAGCAGCCAGAGGGCAGCTCTGGCCTTAAACTCATTGGATATACTCAATATAGTAATCCAACCCTGGAGGATCAGTTCAAGCAGAACTTCAAAGTGACTGGAGATGGCTCGGTGAAATCTGAACTTCATATACTGAAACTCAGACAGCCAGAAGACAGCGGCGTGTATTACTGTGCAGCTGGTAGACACAGTGACTCAGTTTCAGTCTTTCTCCTACAAAAAACCCTCTCTGATAATCAGCCACATAAATTCACACTGAAGAGGAACACAGCTGCATCTCACTGCAGCAAGTGGCAGGAAATCCACACTGATATCATCATGATACCTGTGTGAACCAACACAACAGGATACTGCTCAAATCCAATAATTTCCCACCAGGCATTTTGGCTGTTGATATTTGTATCTGCCAGAAAACTAAACGTGATACCAGCCAATGAGGGAAAATGTCAGTTAAATTTTGTCTTGAATTTGGGATCAGTGCAGAAAATAAGCTCTGTGGCAAACCAAACTTTATGATACGCACACATTCTTCACAAATTGATTTTTGCATCACAAATGCAGCTGACAGAAGAATTTAATAAGTATTATAAGACTGATAACAGGAACAGTGTGTCAACCACTGACCGACGTTTGCAGTATTGTAAACAGCCATCGACACAGTCACCTCTTTTGTCATTCGCCAGTCTTCACTGAAAACATCTATCACAACCACTGTCTCATGCACGTGGATATCACTGGGTACTTCTATACTAGTTAAACCGTCACCATGGAGCAGAACGTCAGTTAAACCTGTTGCCATTATCATTTATTTCTCCCTGATTTGGGATCAGATTTCAGCTGGAACATGTTCTGATTGTCTAGTTTTTGCTTTTAAAGCTTCTGTTTTGGCAATTTCTAACGGTAACAGAGACTCAGTGTTACACGCCACACACTAATACTGTCATATACCATAAACCACAGTGAAATTTCAGGGGGGAATGAACGTATAAAAAATTTGATACCGCCCAAGCCTAACATCATCAACAACACAAGGCCCAGGGGGGCAGGCAAAGAGGGAGAAATATAACCAAGGACAACAGTACCAACTTCGGTCAAAGGCAGGTTGGAGAGACCAGAGCTGCTTACCAATTAGAGCAGACTGGTCTTTTTTAGGTATATTTCAACTGTTTTTTGAACATTAAAGCATGTAAACATGTTCTGGGAGAAACACAAGACACAAATATGAACCTGCTCAATTCATCACATCACACATCCTCAAACCTGACCTCCTCAGCTTGTCAGTGTTACTGATCTGAATGTACAGTAGGGGGACCTCCAGTACCATTTACTATCTAACCATCTACACTTCAACTGACAATGTAGGCATTTATACAGCAGCTTACAGAGAACGTCACACACAGCAGGGACACACCTACCTGCTACTCTTCATATCTCTGGAACTACACTGACATAATGAGACTGGCTGTTTAACAACATGGACATTATCAAACATGGTCTCCTCAGCTTGCTGCCATTTGTGCTCTGGATACAAGGTTAGGTACTGTAACATCAGCTAATATATTTTAGACATCAAATGTTGACTTATGGTAACTTTGACTGTTACACACAGGTCTGACTGATGGGAGTGATGTCAACCAGACTGACATACTGTGGAAAAAACAGGGTGACAGAGCAACAGTGAGCTGCAGCCACACAAAGGATGCTGGCTACAGCCAGATGTACTGGTACAGACAGCTGCCAGGAGAAAATATGAAATTAATAGTGTTTACTAGATTCGGCAATGAAGATCATGATTT
This sequence comes from Cephalopholis sonnerati, assembly GCA_019142605.1. Taxonomy (NCBI): domain Eukaryota; kingdom Metazoa; phylum Chordata; class Actinopteri; order Perciformes; family Serranidae; genus Cephalopholis; species Cephalopholis sonnerati. The sequence continues at coordinate 30,827,762 of JAGQAX010000015.1, read as the reverse complement.
TGGAGAATTCAAGGAAGATAAATTTGAAGCCACAAAGCCTAACGCTGAGAGTGGGACATTCACAGTGAAGAATCTGAAGCCAGAAGATAAAGGATTGTATTTCTGTGCTGTGAGTCAACACAGTGATACAGACACATTCAACAGCTGAACAAAAACCTCAGAGCACTGTTGGCACATCTATTAGTGAGTCTATTATTCTGCTGTGCTGTAGGGGGACCTCAAGTACAATCACATGACATCACAGAATACAGTGACACTCCCACCTGTAACTCTTCATATCTCTGTTGTTACATCACACCTCCCATCACACACACTGACAGTGACTCTGGTCTCAATGACACAATAATGATCACAGCTGGTCTGATCAAACTCTCTGCAGCCGCTCTGCTCTGGATTATAGGTACTGAACATTATGATGATGATGAACTGTCCTAATTGTAGATGGTCTTGTAACATGACATGATTCTCTATTTTTTATGACAACAGGTGTAACAGATGGAAGTGATGTCACTCAGACCCCTCTGCTGTGGAGTTTGGAGGGTCAGTCTGCCACAATGAACTGCAGTCACACTAAGGATGCTACTTTTTACCACATGTACTGGTACAGACAGCTGCCAGGGGAGGGAATGAAGCAAATTGTTTTTACAACTCCAACTCCTCCACATAAATATGACAGTGGCTTCAGTGAGGACAAATTTCCAGCAAAAAAGGACGACCCTCAGACTGGATCTCTGACAGTGGAGAAGCTGCTGCCTGAGGACAGTGGAGTGTATTTTTGTGCTGTGAGTCAACACAGTGATTCAGGTGACTTACACAGCTGTACAAAAACCCAGCTGCTGGTGTCACCATGAAGAGACTGCATCAGATGTAAGACATCTTTAATGATCTGTAGGGGGAGCTCTGGACCTCCAGACTAAGACTTTTGATTAGTATTCAGTCTAATTTGTAACAAGACGTTTTTCCACTGGAGTTTAGAAACATATGAGTGAAAAATAATTGGTTGATAAATGGTGATAAGTAATGTGATACTAAATGTGAAATGAAAGGCAACAAATAAAGATAACATGCTCCATACTACTGAACATGTTTCCTGACATTTGTATAATATAATTTAGTGTTGAGCTGATTTCATTATTTTTATCCTTTGGAAATACAGTAAAAGTTTTGCCATGGTACAGATCAATGGAAATGGCCTTAATGAGACACATATTGTAAGTTAAACCTGCTGTTGATGGGACATGAAACTACATGAATAAGGAGCAAGATAAAACTCAATGTAGGTGTCTTCAAAAGAAAAATCATTTTATGTTAGTAAAGTTTAAACCCTTTGAAATATTGAATACAGTCTGTTTTAGTCTGGGTTTGCAACCACTTTCATTTTTCATTAATTGATTTTTTTTTTCCCCAGTTAATCAATGAATTCTTTAGTTGATAAGATGTTAGAAAATAGTAAAAACCATGAATCAACAATCCCCAGAGCACAAGGTCACACCAGACATATCAGAGTTACTCTCATATAAAATGAAAGATGAAAACAGCATTAAGTCCTCACAATTCAGAAGTGTAATAATACCAAAAACCACAATGAAGTTGCCTTAAATGGATCAAACTCTCTGTCTCCTCCCCTCTTAGCTGATCCCATAACGTCTGTTCAGTCTGTCAGTCAACACAGAGACAGAGGAAGATAATCATGATGAGAAACATCAGCAGGATCACTCTGCTGCTCCTCTGGCTCTCCTGTAGGTTTCAATTCTAACTCTTTGCTAAAAGTTACATTTTTGTCACCATTTCTGATTTACAATGTTTTCTCTTTGATTGCAGGTCGTTCACGGAGTACTAAAGTCCATCAGAGTCCACCATCAATATTAGAAAGTCCTAATGTTTCAGCAACAATCAGCTGCAACCACTCAGTCAGTACATACTATATAATATTGTGGTACCAGCAGCCAGAGGGCAGCTCTGGCCTTAAACTCATTGGATATACTCAATATAGTAATCCAACCCTGGAGGATCAGTTCAAGCAGAACTTCAAAGTGACTGGAGATGGCTCGGTGAAATCTGAACTTCATATACTGAAACTCAGACAGCCAGAAGACAGCGGCGTGTATTACTGTGCAGCTAGTAGACACAGTGACTCAGTTTCAGTCTTTCTCCTACAAAAACCCTCTCTGATAATCAGCCACATAAATTCACACTGAAGAGGAACACAGCTGCATCTCACTGCAGCAAGTGGCAGGAAATCCACACTGATATCATCATGATACCTGTGTGAACCAACACAGCAGGATACTGCTCAAATCCAATCATTTCCCACCAGGCATTTTGGCTGTTGATATTTGAATCTGCCGGAAAACTAAACGTGATACCAGCCAATGAGGGAAAATGTCAGTTAAATTTTGTCTTGCATTTTGGATCAGTGCAGAAAATAAGCTCTGTGGCAAACCAAACATTATGATATGCACACATTCTTCACAAATTGATTTTTGTATCACAAATGCAGCTGACAGAAGAATTTAATAAGTATTATAAGACTGATAACAGGAACAGTGTGTCAACCACTGACCGACGTTTGCAGTATTGTAAACAGCCATCGACACAGTCATCTAGTTTGTCATTCGCTAGTCTTCACTGAAAACATCTATCACAACCACTGTCTCATGCACGTGGATATCACTGGGTACTTCGATACTAGTTAAACCGTCACCATGGAGCAGAACGTCAGTTAAACCTGGTGCCATTATCATTTATTTCTCCCTGATTTGGGATCAGATTTCAGCTGGAACATGTTCTGATTGTCTAGTTTTTGCTTTTAAAGCTTCTGTTTTCGCGATTTTTGACGGTAACAGAGACTCAGTGTTACACGCCACACACTAATACTGTCATATACCATAAACCACAGTGAAATTTCAGGGTGGAATGAACGTATAAAAAATTTGATACCGCCCAAGCCTAACATCATCAACAACACAAGGCCCAGGGGGGCAGGCAAAGAGGGAGAAATATAACCAAGGACAACAGTACCAACTTCGGTCAAAGGCAGGTTTGAGAGACCAGAGCTGCTTACCAATTAGAGCAGACTGGTCTTTTTTAGGTATATTTCAACTGTTTTTTGAACATTAAAGCATGTAAACATGTTCTGGGAGAAACACAAGACACAAATATGAACCTGCTCAATTCATCACATCACACATCCTCAAACCTGACCTCCTCAGCTTGTCAGTGTTACTGATCTGAATGTACAGTAGGGGGACCTCCAGTACCATTTACTATCTAACCATCTACACTTCAACTGACAATGTAGGCATTTATACAGCAGCTCACAGAGAACGTCACACACAGCAGGGACACACCTACCTGCTACTCTTCATATCTCTGGAACTACACTGACATAATGAGACTGGCTGTTTAACAACATGGACATTATCAAACATGGTCTCCTCAGCTTGCTGCCATTTGTGCTCTGGATACAAGGTTAGGTACTGTAACATCAGCTAATATATTTTAGACATCAAATGTTGACTTATGGTAACTTTGACTGTTACACACAGGTCTGACTGATGGGAGTGATGTCAACCAGACTGACATACTGTGGAAAAAACAGGGCGACAGAGCAACAATGAGCTGCAGCCACACAAAGGGTGCTGGCTACAACTACATGTACTGGTACAGACAGCTGCCAGGGGAAAATATTAAACTAATAGTTTTTACAAGATTCGGCAATGAAAATCATGATTTTGGAGAATTCAAGGGAGATACATTTGAAGCCACAAAGCCTGACGCTGAGAGTGGGACATTCACAGTGAAGAATCTGGAGCCAGAAGATAAAGGATTGTATTTCTGTGCTGTGAGTCAACACAGTGATACAGACACATTCAACAGCTGAACAAAAACCTCAGAGCACTGTTGGTATAACTGTGACAATTATCTCCTGTGCTGTAGGGGGACCTCAAGGACCACAAATTCTCCTAGATACACCCTGTGGATTTTGATACAGAAGCTAATAGGACTGATCACACATGTGACACGCCCACCTGCAGCTTTCTAGATCTCTAACTACACTGACAGTTATATTAGACCTGTTGCAGTCTTGGAATTGCACAACATGGACATCATCAAACATGGTCTCCTCAGCTTTTTAATCCTAATGCTCTGGATAAATGGTAAGATCTACTCACTACATTATAGCCTTTAACCTTTGTTAGCTTAACAAGCAAAAGTTCAAACGTTCACTTGAGGTAACTCAAAGTGTTTTACACTCAGGTCTGACTGCTGGTGATGATGTCAACCAGAGAGACATGCTGTGGAAAAACAAGGGCGAAGATGCAACAATACACTGCAACCACACAAAGGGTGGCCAGTATTTCCAGATGTACTGGTACAGACAGCTGCCAGGAGAAACTATGAAACTAATTGTATTTACAACAACCAGCAACATTGATTTTGGAGAATTCAAGGGAGATAAATTTGAAGCCACCAAGCCTGACGCTGAGAGTGGGACATTCACAGTGAAGAATCTGAAGCCAGAAGATAAAGGATTGTATTTCTGTGCTGTGAGTCAACACAGTGATACAGACACATTCAACAGCTGAACAAAAACCCAGCTGTTGGTGTCACCATGAACAGACTGCATCAGATGAAAGACATCTTTAATGATCTGTAGGGGGAGCTCTGGACCTCCAGACTAACACTTTTGATTAGTATTCAGTCTAAATTGTGACAAGAGGTTTTTACACTGGAGTTTAGAAACATATGAGTGAAAAATGGTTGGTTGATAAATGGTGATAAATAATGTCATCGTAAATGTGAAATGAAAGGCAACAAATAAAGATAACATGCTCCATACTACTGAACATGTTTCCTGACATTTGTATTATATAATTTAGTGTTGAGCTGATTTCATTATTTTTATCCCTTGGAAATACAGTAAAAGTTTTGCCATGGTACAGATCAATGGAAATGGCCTTAATGAGACACATACTGTAAGATGAACCTGCTGTTCATGGGACATGAAACTACTTGAACAAGGAGCAAGATAAAACTCAATGTAGGTGTCTTCAAAAACAGACAAAAAAAAACATTTTATGTTAGTAAAGTTTAAACCCTTTGAAATATTGAATACAGTCTGTTTTAGTCTGGGTTTGCAACCACTTTCATTTTTGATTAACTATTTTTTTCCCCAGTTAATCAATGAATTCTTTAGTTGATAAGATGTTAGAAAATAGTAAAAACCATGAATCAACAATCCCCAGAGCACAAGGTGACACCAGACATATCAGAGTTACTCTCATATAAAATGAAAGATGAAAACAGCATTAAGTCCTCACAATTCAGAAGTGTAATAATACCAAAAACCACAATGAAGTTGCCTTAAATGGATCAAACTCTCTGTCTCCTCCCCTCTTAGCTGATCCCATAACGTCTGTTCAGTCTGTCAGTCAACACAGAGACAGAGGAAGATAATCATGATGAGAAACATCAGCAGGATCACTCTGCTGCTCCTCTGGCTCTCCTGTAGGTTTCAATTCTAACTCTTTGCTAAAAGTTACATTTTTGTCACCATTTCTGATTTTTAATGTTTTCTCTTTGATTGCAGGTCGTTCACTGAGTATTGAAGTCCATCAGAGTCCACCATCAATATTAGAAAGTCCTAATGTTTCAGCAACAATCAGCTGCAACCATTCAGACAGTTCATACTATGTAATATTGTGGTACCAGCAGCCAGAGGGCAGCTCTGGCCTTAAACTCATTGGATATACTCAATATAGTAATCCAACCCTGGAGGATCAGTTCAAGCAGAACGCCGAAGTCACTGGAGATGGCTCGGTGAAATCTGAACTTCATATACTGAAACTCAGACAGCCAGAAGACAGCGGCGTGTATTACTGTGCAGCTAGTAGACACAGTGACTCAGTTTCAGTCTTTCTCCTACAAAAACCCTCTCTGATAATCAGCCACATAAATTCACACTGAAGAGGAACACAGCTGCATCTCACTGCAGCAAGTGGCAGGAAATCCACACTGATATCATCATGATACCTGTGTGAACCAACACAGCAGGATACTGCTCAAATCCAATCATTTCCCACCAGGCATTTTGGCTGTTGATATTTGTATCTGCCAGAAAACTAAACGTGATACCAGCCAATGAGGGAAAATGTCAGTTAAATTTTGTCTTGGATTTTGGATCAGTGCAGAAAATAAGCTCTGTGGCAAACCAAACTTTATGATACGCACACATTCTTCACAAATTGATTTTTGCATCACAAATGCAGCTGACAGAAGAATTTAATAAGTATTATAAGACTGATAACAGGAACAGTGTGTCAACCACTGACCGACGTTTGCAGTATTGTAAACAGCCATCGACACAGTCACCTCTTTTGTCATTCGCTAGTCTTCACTGAAAACATCTATCACAACCACTGTCTCATGCACGTGGATATCACTGGGTACTTCTATACTAGTTAAACCGTCACCATGGAGCAGAACGTCAGTTAAACCTGTTGCCATTATCATTTATTTCTCCCTGATTTGGGATCAGATTTCAGCTGGAACATGTTCTGATTGTCTAGTTTTTGCTTTTAAAGCTTCTGTTTTGGCGATTTCTAACGGTAACAGAGACTCAGTGTTACACGCCACACACTAATACTGTCATATACCATAAACCACAGTGAAATTTCAGGGGGGAATGAACGTATAAAAACTTTGATACCGCCCAAGCCTAACATCATCAACAACACAAGGCCCAGGGGGGCAGGCAAAGAGGGAGAAATATAACCAAGGACAACAGTACCAACTTCGGTCAAAGGCAGGTTTGAGAGACCAGAGCTGCTTACCAATTAGAGCAGACTGGTCTTTTTTAGGTATATTTCAACTGTTTTTTGAACATTAAAGCATGTAAACATGTTCTGGGAGAAACACAAGACACAAATATGAACCTGCTCAATTCATCACATCACACATCCTCAAACCTGACCTCCTCAGCTTGTCAGTGTTACTGATCTGAATGTACAGTAGGGGGACCTCCAGTACCATTTACTATCTAACCATCTACACTTCAACTGACAATGTAGGCATTTATACAGCAGCTTACAGAGAACGTCACACACAGCAGGGACACACCTACCTGCTACTCTTCATATCTCTGGAACTACACTGACATAATGAGACTGGCTGTTTAACAACATGGACATTATCAAACATGGTCTCCTCAGCTTGCTGCCATTTGTGCTCTGGATACAAGGTTAGGTACTGTAACATCAGCTAATATATTTTAGACATCAAATGTTGACTTATGGTAACTTTGACTGTTACACACAGGTCTGACTGATGGGAGTGATGTCAACCAGACTGACACACTGTGGAAAAAACAGGGCGACAGAGCAACAATGAGCTGCAGTCACACAAAGGATGCTGGCTACAACCAGATGTACTGGTACAGACAGCTGCCAGGAGAAAATATTAAACTAATAGTGTTTACTAGATTCGGCAATGAAGATCATGATTTTGGAGAATTCAAGGGAAATAAATTTGAAGCCACCAAGCCTGACGCTGAGAGTGGGACATTCACAGTGAAGAATCTGGAGCCAGAAGATAAAGGATTGTATTTCTGTGCTGTGAGTCAACACAGTGATACAGACACATTCAACAGCTGAACAAAAACCTCAGAGCACTGTTGGTATAACTGTGACAATTATCTCCTGTGCTGTAGGGGGACCTCAAGGACCACAAATTCTCCTAGATACACCCTGTGGATTTTGATACAGAAGCTAACAGGACTGATCACACATGTGACACGCCCACCTGCAGCTTTCTACATCTCTAACTACACTGACAGTTATATTAGACCTGTTGCAGTCTTGGAATTGCACAACATGGACATCATCAAACATGGTCTCCTCAGCTTTTTAATCCTAATGCTCTGGATAAATGGTAAGATCTACTCACTACATTATAGCCTTTAACCTTTGTTAGCTTAACAAGCAAAAGTTCAAACGTTCACTTGAGGTAACTCAAAGTGTTTTACACTCAGGTCTGACTGCTGGTGATGATGTCAACCAGAGAGACATGCTGTGGAAAAACAAGGATGAAGATGCAACAATACACTGCAATCACACAAAGGGTGCTGGCTATTACGAGATGTACTGGTACAGACAGCTGCCAGGAGAAACTATGAAACTAATTGTATTTACAACAACCAGCAACATTGATTTTGGAGAATTCAAGGGAGACAAATTTGAAGCCACCAAGCCTGACGCTGAGAGTGGGACATTCACAGTGAAGAAACTGAAGCCAGAAGATAAAGGATTGTATTTCTGTGCTGTGAGTCAACACAGTGATACAGACACATTCAACAGCTGAACAAAAACCTCAGAGCACTGTTGGCACATCTGTTAGTGAGTCTATTATTCTGCTGTGCTGTAGGGGGACCTCAAGTACAATCACATGACATCACAGAATACAGTGACACTCCCACCTGTAACTCTTCATATCTCTGTTGTTACATCACACCTCCCATCACACACACTGACAGTGACTCTGGTCTCAATGACACAATAATGATCACAGCTGGTCTGATCAAACTCTCTGCAGCCGCTCTGCTCTGGATTATAGGTACTGAACATTATGATGATGATGAATTGTTCTAATTGTAGATGTTTTTTTAACATGGCATGATTCTTATTTTTTTGATGACAACAGGTGTAACAGATGGAAGTTACGTCACTCAGACCCCTCTGCTGTGGAGTTTGGAGGGTCAGTCTGCCACAATGAACTGCAGTCACACTAAGGATGCTACTTTTTACTACATGTACTGGTACAGACAGCTGCCAGGGGAGGGAATGAAGCAAATTGTTTTGACAACTCCAACTCCTCCACATAAATATGAAAGTGGCTTCAGTGAGGACAAATTTCCAGCAAAAAAGGACGACCCTCAGACTGGATCTCTGACAGTGGAGAAGCTGCTGCCTGAGGACAGTGGAGTGTATTTTTGTGCTGTGAGTCAACACAGTGATTCAGGTGACTTAGACAGCTGTACAAAAACCCAGCTGCTGGTGTCACCATGAAGAGAAGGCATCAGATGAAAGACATCTTTAATGATCTGTAGGGGGAGCTCTGGACCTCCAGATGAATGTAATATAATTTAGTGCTGAGCTGATTTCAATTGTTTTATCCTTTGGAAAGACAGTAAAAGTTTTGCCCTTGTAATAATTTTCATGCATTGCTGAACTGCACTGAACCACTGATTGACTATTATAATGACTGTACTGTATCCTGTGACAGACAACTGCATGAATCTAAAATAAAAAAACATTTTATCTGTAATCCACCGTCACCTCTGTGTTTCCTGCCAAAGATAGTGACCTGCACCTGGAAGCAACAGGATGCAAGCAAAATCCAAACTGTTTCCACACTCTGTGTTTGACTAACAAAAAAGGTCATTAAGACAGATGTAGACAGATTAGCTGATAACTGACAAGTATCATGATGTGTGTGGTCTCACAGTAATGACACACCTTCTTACAGAGAGCACCGTCATGTGACGGGATGGATGATGTGCTATCAGCTGTGTTGTTGAATGCCTCACAGTAACTGTGATCTCTCTGTTCAGCACATCAAAATGATCTCAGCTCTCATCTTCACTGTGTCTCTGCTCTGTGCTGCAGGTATCAGACTTCTGCTAACATTTGTGGAACTCAACACAGTTCAGCATGTCTCCTGCTGCTGTCTCTAAACATACTGTTCTATGGTTTTGGTTCCAGGGAGAACTGGGAGTAAGCAGGTTAACCAGACCTCAAGGTTGCTGGTACAGCAGGGTCAGTCTGCTCAGATGAACTGCAGTCATGATCTTGGGGGCGGACAACTTGAGATGTCCTGGTATCAACAGTTGCCAGGGGAGAGTATAAAACTGATCGTCCTTACGGTGCCTTACAGTGAGCCAGACTTTGGAGATTTTAGCCCCGACAAATTCTCAGCCACAAGAACTGAAGTAGAGAGCGGATCTTTCACTGTGAAAAATGTGGAGCCAGGTGACAACGGAGTGTATTTCTGTTCTGCTCAGACACACACTGTGATGCAGACAGCTGTCAAGTTGCACAAAAACCAGAGACACATGACTCAGAGAGGCTCTCTGCCTGAAATGATCAAACCACAATAAGCTGCTTGACATACTGTAGAGATACAGCATGAAAATTACAAGAATAACTTAAACACCATGGTACAGATCAATGGAAATGGCCTTAATGAGACACATATTGTAAGTTAAACCTGCTGTTGATGGGACATGAAATTACTTGAACAAGGAACAAGATAAAACTCAATGTAGGTGTCTTCAAAAACAGACTAAAAAAAACATTTTATGTTAGTAAAGTTTAAACCCTTTGTAAATATTGAATACAGTCTGTTTGAGTCTGGGTTTGCAACCACTTTCATTTTTCATTAAGTTATCATTTTTCTCCCCATTTAATCAATGAATTCTTTAGTTGATAAGATGTTAGAAAATAGTAAAAACCATGAATCAACAATCCCCAGAGCACAAGGTGACACCAGACATATCAGAGTTACTCTCATATAAAATGAAAGATGAAAACAGCATTAAGTCCTCACAATTCAGAAGTGTAATAATACCAAAAACCACAATGAAGTTGCCTTAAATGGATCAAACTCTCTGTCTCCTCCCCTCTTAGCTGATCCCATAACGTCTGTTCAGTCTGTCAGTCAACACAGAGACAGAGGAAGATAATCATGATGAGAAACATCAGCAGGATCACTCTGCTGCTCCTCTGGCTCTCCTGTAGGTTTCAATTCTAACTCTTTGTTAAAAGTTACATTTTTGTCACCATTTCTGATTTTTAATGTTTTCTCTTTGATTGCAGGTCGTTCACTGAGTATTGAAGTCCATCAGAGTCCACCATCAATATTAGAAAGTCCTAATGTTTCAGCAACAATCAGCTGCAACCATTCAGACAGTACATACAATGTAATATTGTGGTACCAGCAGCCAGAGGGCAGCTCTGGCCTTAAACTCATTGGATTTATTCTATATCGTGCTTCAACCCTGGAGGATCAGTTCAAGCAGAACTTCGAAGTGACTGGAGATGGCTCGGTGAAATCTGAACTTCATATACTGAAACTCAGACAGCCAGAAGACAGCGGCGTGTATTACTGTGCAGCTAGTAGACACAGTGACTCAGTTTCAGTCTTTCTCCTACAAAAACCCTCTCTGATAATCAGCCACATAAATTCACATTGAAGAGGAACACAGCTGCATCTCACTGCAAGCAAGTGGCAGGAAATCCCCACTGATATCATCATGATACCTGTGTGAACCAACACAACAGGGTACTGCTCAAATCCAATCATTTCCCACCAGGCATTTTGGCTGTTGATATTTGTATCTGCCGGAAAACTAAACGTGATACCAGCCAAAGAGGGAAAATGTCAGTTAAATTTTGTTTTGGATTTTGGATCAGTGCAGAAAATAAGCTCTGTGGCAAACCAAACTTTATGATACGCACACATTCTCCACCAATAAACACCAATTTTTGAATGACAAATGCAGCTGACAGAAGTATTTAATAAGTATTATAAGACTGATAACAGGAACAGTGTGTCAACCACTGACCGACGTTTGCAGTATTGTAAACAGCCATCGACACAGTCATCTAGTTTGTCATTCGCTAGTCTTCACTGAAAACATCTATCACAACCACTGTCTCATGCACGTGGATATCACTGGGTACTTCTATACTAGTTAAACCGTCACCATGGAGCAGAACGTCAGTTAAACCTGTTGCCATTATCATTTATTTCTCCCTGATTTGGGATCAGATTTCAGCTGGAACATGTTCTGATTGTCTAGTTTTTGCTTTTAAAGCTTCTGTTTTGGCAATTTTTAACTGTAACAGAGACTCAGTGTTACACGCCACACACTAATACTGTCATATACCATAATCCACAGTGAAATTTCAGGGGGGAATGAACGTATAAAACATTTGATACCACCCAAGCCTAACATCATCAACAACACAAGGCCCAGGGGGGCAGGCAAAGAGGGAGAAATATAACCAAGGACAACAGTACCAACTTCGGTCAAAGGCAGGTTGGAGAGACCAGAGCTGCTTACCAATTAGAGCAGACTGGTCTTTATTGGGAGGGCGGCTCAAAGAGACACGCTTAAATAGAGTGATTCAGACAGAGGGTGAATACAGGTATGTTTAGCATGTAAACATGTTCTGGGAGAAACACAAGACACAAATATGAACCTGCTCAATTCATCACATCACACATCCTCAAACCTGACCTCCTCAGCTTGTCAGTGTTATTGATCTGAATGTACAGTAGGGGGACCTCCAGTACCATTTACTATCTAACCATCTACACTTCAACTGACAATGTAGGCATTTATACAGCAGCTCACAGAGAACGTCACACACAGCAGGGACACACCTACCTGCTACTCTTCATATCTCTGGAACTACACTGACATAATGAGACTGGCTGTTTAACAACATGGACATTATCAAACATGGTCTCCTCAGCTTGCTGCCATTTGTGCTCTGGATACAAGGTTAGGTACTGTAACATCAGCTAATATATTTTAGACATCAAATGTTGACTTATGGTAACTTTGACTGTTACACACAGGTCTGACTGATGGGAGTGATGTCAACCAGACTGACATACTGTGGAAAAAACAGGGTGACAGAGCAACAATGAGCTGCAGTCACACAAAGGGTGCTGGCTACAGCCAGATGTACTGGTACAGACAGCTGCCAGGAGAAAATATGAAATTAATAGTGTTTACTAGATTCGGCAATGAAGATCATGATTTTGGAGAATTCAAGGGAAATAAATTTGAAGCCACCAAGCCTGACGCTGAGAGTGGGACATTCACAGTGAAGAATCTGAAGCCAGAAGATAAAGGATTGTATTTCTGTGCTGTGAGTCAACACAGTGATACAGACACATTCAACAGCTGAACAAAAACCTCAGAGCACTGTTGGTATAACTGTGACAGTTATCTCCTGTGCTGTAGGGGGACCTCAAGGACCACAAATTCTCCTAGATACACCCTGTGGATTTTGATACAGAAGCTAATAGGACTGATCACACATGTGACACGCCCACCTGCAGCTTTCTAGATCTCTAACTACACTGACAGTTATATTAGACCTGTTGCAGTCTTGGAATTGCACAACATGGACATCATCAAACATGGTCTCCTCAGCTTTTTAATCCTAATGCTCTGGATAAATGGTAAGATCTACTCACTACATTATAGCCTTTAACCTTTGTTAGCTTAACAAGCAAAAGTTCAAACGTTCACTTGAGGTAACTCAAAGTGTTTTACACTCAGGTCTGACTGCTGGTGATGATGTCAACCAGAGAGACATGCTGTGGAAAAACAAGGATGAAGATGCAACAATACACTGCAATCACACAAAGGGTGGCCAGTATTTCCAGATGTACTGGTACAGACAGCTGCCAGGAGAAACTATGAAACTAATTGTGTTCACATCATCTACCAACCCAAATCATGATTTTGGAGAGTTCAAGAACGGTAAATTTGAAGCCACCAAGCCTGACGCTGAGAGTGGGACATTCACAGTGAAGAATCTGAGGCCAGAAGATAAAGGATTGTATTTCTGTGCTGTGAGTCAACACAGTGATACAGACACATTCAACAGCTGAACAAAAACCTCAGAGCACTGTTGGTACATCTGTTAGTGAGTCTATTATTCTGCTGTGCTGTAGGGGGACCTCAAGTACAATCACATGACATCACAGAATACAGCGACACTCCCACCTGTAACTCTTCATATCTCTGTTGTTACATCACACCTCCCATCACACACACTGACAGTGACTCTGGTCTCAGTGACACAATAATGATCACAGCTGGTCTGATCAAACTCTCTGCAGCCGCTCTGCTCTGGATTATAGGTACTGAACATTATGATGATGATGAATTGTCCCAATTGTAGATAGTCTTTTAACATCACATGATTCTCTATTTTTTATGACAACAGGTGTAACAGATGGAAGTGATGTCACTCAGACCCCTCTGCTGTGGAGTTTGGAGGGTCAGTCTGCCACAATGAACTGCAGTCACACTAAGGATGCTACTTTTTACTACATGTACTGGTACAGACAGCTGCCAGGGGAGGGAATGAAGCAAATTGTTTTTACAACTCCAACTCCTCCACATAAATATGACAGTGGCTTCAGTGAGGACAAATTTCCAGCAAAAAAGGACGACCCTCAGACTGGATCTCTGACAGTGGAGAGGCTGCTGCCTGAGGACAGTGGAGTGTATTTTTGTGCTGTGAGTCAACACAGTGATTCAGGTGACTTAGACAGCTGTACAAAAACCCAGCTGCTGGTGTCACCATGAAGAGAAGGCATCAGATGTAGGACATCTTTAATGATCTGTAGGGGGAGCTCTGGACCTCCAGACTAAGACTTTTGATTAGTATTCAGTCTAATTTGTGACAAGAGGTTTTTACACTGGAGTTTAGAAACATATGAGTGAAAAATGGTTGGTTGATAAATGGTGATAAATAATGTGATACTAAATGTGAAATGAAAGGCAACAAATAAAGATAACATGCTCCATACTACTGAACATGTTTCCTGACTTTTGTACAATATAATTTATTGTTGAGCTGATTTCATTATTTTTATCCTTTGGAAATACAGTAAAAGTTTTGCCATGGTACAGATCAATGGAAATGGCCTTAATGAGACACATATTGTAAGTTAAACCTGCTGTTGATGGGACATGAAACTACTTGAATAAGGAACAAGATAAAACTCAATGTAGGTGCCCAAAAGAAAAATCATTTCGTGTTAGTAAAGTTTTAACCCTTTGAAATATTGAATACAGTCTGTTTTAGTGTGGGTTTGCAACCACTATCATTTTTGATTAATTGATTATTTTTTTCCCCAATTAATCAATGAATTCTTTAGTTGATAAGATGTTAGAAAATAGTAAAAACCATGAATCAACAATCCCCAGAGCACAAGGTGACACCAGACATATCAGAGTTACTCTCATATAAAATGAAAGATGAAAACAGCATTAAGTCCTCACAATTCAGAAGTGTAATAATACCAAAAACCACAATGAAGTTGCCTTAAATGGATCAAACTCTCTGTCTCCTCCCCTCTTAGCTGATCCCATAACGTCTGTTCAGTCTGTCAGTCAACACAGAGACAGAGGAAGATAATCATGATGAGAAACATCAGCAGGATCACTCTGCTGCTCCTCTGGCTCTCCTGTAGGTTTCAATTCTAACTCTTTGCTAAAAGTTACATTTTTGTCACCATTTCTGATTTTTAATGTTTTCTCTTTGATTGCAGGTCGTTCACTGAGTACTAAAGTCCATCAGAGTCCACCATCAATATTAGAAAGTCCTAATGTTTCAGCAACAATCAGCTGCAACCATTCAGACAGTACATACGATGTAATATTGTGGTACCAGCAGCCAGAGGGCAGCTCTGGCCTTAAACTCATTGGATATACTCAATATAGTAATCCAACCCTGGAGGATCAGTTCAAGCAGAACTTCAAAGTGACTGGAGATGGCTCGGTGAAATCTGAACTTCATATACTGAAACTCAGACAGCCAGAAGACAGCGGCGTGTATTACTGTGCAGCTAGTAGACACAGTGACTCAGTTTCAGTCTTTCTCCTACAAAAACCCTCTCTGATAATCAGCCACATAAATTCACACTGAAGAGGAACACAGCTGCATCTCACTGCAGCAAGTGGCAGGAAATCCACACTGATATCATCATGATACCTGTGTGAACCAACACAGCAGGATACTGCTCAAATCCAATCATTTCCCACCAGGCATTTTGGCTGTTGATATTTGAATCTGCCGGAAAACTAAACGTAATACCAGCCAATGAGGGAAAATGTCAGTTAAATTTTGTCTTGGATTTTGGATCGGTGCAGAAAATAAGCTCTGTGGCAAACCAAACTTTATGATACGCACACATTCTTCAAAAACTGATTTTTCCATCACAAATGCAGCTGACAGAAGTATTTAATAAGTATTATAAGACTGATAACAGGAACAGTGTGTCAACGACTGACAGACGTTTGCAGTATTGTAAACAGCCATCGACACAGTCACCTCGTTTGTCATTCGCCAGTCTTCACTGTAGTTTTTGCTTTTAAAGCTTCTGTTTTGGCGATTTTTAATGGTAACAGAGACTCAGTGTTACACGCCACACACTAATACTGTCATATACCATAATCCACAGCGAAATTTCAGGGGGGAATGAACATATAAAACATTTGATACCGCCCAAGCCTAACATCATCAACAACACAAGGCCCAGGGGGGCAGGCAAAGAGGGAGAAATATAACCAAGGACAACAGTACCAACTTCGGTCAAAGGCAGGTTTGAGAGACCAGAGCTGCTTACCAATTAGAGCAGACTGGTCTTTTTTGGGAGGGCGGCTCAAAGAGACACGCTTAAATAGAGTGATTCAGACAGAGGGTGAATACAGGTATATTTAGGTATATTTCAACTTTTTTTTTAACATTAAAGCATGTAAACATGTTCTGGAAGAAACACAAGACACAAATATGAACCTGCTCAATTCATCACATCACACATCCTCAAACCTGACCTCCTCAGCTTGTCAGTGTTACTGATCTGAATGTACAGTAGGGGGACCTCCAGTACCATTTACTATCTAACCATCTACACTTCAACTGACAATGTAGGCATTTATACAGCAGCTTACAGAGAACGTCACACACAGCAGGGACACACCTACCTGCTACTCTTCATATCTCTGGAACTACACTGACATAATGAGACTGGCTGTTTAACAACATGGACATTATCAAACATGGTCTCCTCAGCTTGCTGCCATTTGTGCTCTGGATACAAGGTTAGGTACTGTAACATCAGCTAATATATTTTAGACATCAAATGTTGACTTATGGTAACTTTGACTGTTACACACAGGTCTGACTGATGGGAGTGATGTCAACCAGACTGACATACTGTGGAAAAAACAGGGCGACAGAGCAACAATGAGCTGCAGTCACACGAAGGGTGCTGGCTACAACGACATGTACTGGTACAGACAGCTGCCAGGAGAAACTATTAAACGAATCGTATTCACAACGCTTGGCATTGAAGTTCATGATTTTGGAGAATTCAAGGGAAATAAATTTGAAGCCACCAAGCCTGACGCTGAGAGTGGGACATTCACAGTGAAGAATCTGAAGCCAGAAGATAAAGGATTGTATTTCTGTGCTGTGAGTCAACACAGTGATACAGACACATTCAACAGCTGAACAAAAACCCCAGAGCACTGTTGGTATAACTGTGACAGTTATCTCCTGTGCTGTAGGGGGACCTCAAGGACCACAAATTCTCCTAGATACACCCTGTGGATTTTGATACAGAAGCTAATAGGACTGATCACACATGTGACACGCCCACCTGCAGCTTTCTAGATCTCTAACTACACTGACAGTTATATTAGACCTGTTGCAGTCTTGGAATTGCAGAACATGGACATCATCAAACATGGTCTCCTCAGCTTTTTAATCCTAATGCTCTGGATAAATGGTAAGATCTACTCACTACATTATAGCCTTTAACCTTTGTTAGCTTAACAAGCAAAAGTTCAAACGTTCACTTGAGGTAACTCAAAGTGTTTTACACTCAGGTCTGACTGCTGGTGATGATGTCAACCAGAGAGACATGCTGTGGAAAAACAAGGATGAAGATGCAACAATACACTGCAATCACACAAAGGGTGCTACCTATTACGAGATGTACTGGTACAGACAGCTGCCAGGAGAAACTATGAAACTAATTGTATATACAACAACCAGCAACATTGATTTTGGAGAATTCAAGGGAGATAAATTTGAAGCCACCAAGCCTGACGCTGAGAGTGGGACATTCACAGTGAAGAATCTGAGGCCAGAAGATAAAGGATTGTATTTCTGTGCTGTGAGTCAACACAGTGATACAGACACATTCAACAGCTGAACAAAAACCCAGCTGTGAGTGTCACCATGAACAGACTGCATCAGATGAAAGACATCTTTAATGATCTGTAGGGGGAGCTCTGGACCTCCAGACTAAGACTTTTGATTAGTATTCAGTCTAAATTGTGACAAGAGGTTTTTACACTGGAGTTTAGAAACATATGAGTGAAAAATGGTTGGTTGATAAATGGTGATAAATAATGTCATCGTAAATGTGAAATGAAAGGCAACAAATAAAGATAACATGCTCCATACTACTGAACATGTTTCCTGACATTTGTATAATATAATTTAGTGTTGAGCTGATTTCATTATTTTTATCCTTTGGAAATACAGTAAAAGTTTTGCCATGGTACAGATCAATGGAAATGGCCTTAATGAGACACATATTGTAAGATGAACCTGCTGTTGATGGGACATGAAACTACATGAATAAGGACCAACATAAAACTCAATGTAGGTGTCTTCAAAAACAGACTAAAGAAAACATTTTATGTTAATAAAGTTTAAACCCTTTGAAATATTGAATACAGTCTGTTTTAGTCTGGGTTTGCAACCACTTTCATTTTTGATTAATTGATTATTTTTTTCCCAGTTAATCAATGAATTCTTTAGTTGATAAGATGTTAGAAAATAGTAAAAACCATGACTCAACAATCCCCAGAGCACAAGGTGACACCAGACATATCAGAGTTACTCTCATATAAAATGAAAGATGAAAACAGCATTAAGTCCTCACAATTCAGAAGTGTAATAATACCAAAAACCACAATGAAGTTGTGGATCAAACTCTCTGTCTCCTCCCCTCTTAGCTGATCCCATAACGTCTGTTCGGTCTGTCAGTCAACACAGAGACAGAGGAAGATAATCATGATGAGAAACATCAGCAGGATCACTCTGCTGCTCCTCTGGCTCTCCTGTAGGTTTCAATTCTAACTCTTTGCTAAAAGTTACATTTTTGTCACCATTTCTGATTTTTAATGTTTTCTCTTTGATTGCAGGTCGTTCACTGAGTATTGAAGTCCATCAGAGTCCACCATCAATATTAGAAAGTCCTAATGTTTCAGCAACAATCAGCTGCAACCATTCAGACAGTTCATACTATGTAATATTGTGGTACCAGCAGCCAGAGGGCAGCTCTGGCCTTAAACTCATTGGATATACTCAATATAGTAATCCAACCCTGGAGGATCAGTTCAAGCAGAACTTCAAAGTAACTGGAGATGGCTCGGTGAAATCTGAACTTCATATACTGAAACTCAGACAGCCAGAAGACAGCGGCCTGTATTACTGTGCAGCTAGTAGACACAGTGACTCAGTTTCAGTCTTTCTCCTACAAAAACCCTCTCTGATAATCAGCCACATAAATTCACACTGAAGAGGAACACAGCTGCATCTCACTGCAGCAAGTGGCAGGAAATCCACACTGATATCATCATGATACCTGCTTTAAAAGCTGAATTTTTGGAGATTTTTAACAGTTTCAAAGCTGCAGTGCTATGTGCCGCACACTAATACTGTCATATACCATAGACCTTAGTGAAATTTCAAGGGGGTATGAAGGTACGACAAATTTGATACCGCCCAAGCCAAACATCATCAACAACACAAGGCCCAGGGGGGCAGGCAAAGAGGGAGAAATATAACCAAGGACAACAGTACCAACTTCGGTCAAAGGCAGGTTTGAGAGACCAGAGCTGCTTACCAATTAGAGCAGACTGGTCTTTTTTGGGAGGGCGGCTCAAAGAAACACGCTACATCTGAACAATTCAGACAGAGGGTGAATACAGGTATATTTAGGTATATTTCAACTGTTTTTTGAACATTAAAGCATGTAAACATGTTCTGGGAGAAACACAAGACACAAATATGAACCTGCTCAATTCATCACATCACACATCCTCAAACCTGACCTCCTCAGCTTGTCAGTGTTACTGATCTGAATGTACAGTAGGGGGACCTCCAGTACCATTTACTATCTAACCATCTACACTTCAACTGACAATGTAGGCATTTATACAGCAGCTGACAGAGAACGTCACACACAGCAGGGACACACCTACCTGCTACTCTTCATATCTCTGGAACTACACTGACATAATGAGACTGGCTGTTTAACAACATGGACATTATCAAACATGGTCTCCTCAGCTTGCTGCCATTTGTGCTCTGGATACAAGGTTAGGTACTGTAACATCAGCTAATATATTTTAGACATCAAATGTTGACTTATGGTAACTTTGACTGTTACACACAGGTCTGACTGATGGGAGTGATGTCAACCAGACTGACATACTGTGGAAAAAACAGGGTGACAGAGCAACAGTGAGCTGCAGCCACACAAAGGATGCTGGCTACAGCCAGATGTACTGGTACAGACAGCTGCCAGGAGAAAATATGAAATTAATAGTGTTTACTAGATTCGGCAATGAAGATCATGATTTTGGAGAATTCAAGGGAAATAAATTTGAAGCCACAAAGCCTAACGCTGAGAGTGGGACATTCACAGTGAAGAATCTGAAGCCAGAAGATAAAGGATTGTATTTCTGTGCTGTGAGTCAACACAGTGATACAGACACATTCAACAGCTGAACAAAAACCCCAGAGCACTGTTGGTATAACTGTGACAATTATCTCCTGTGCTGTAGGGGGACCTCAAGGACCACAAATTCTCCTAGATACACCCTGTGGATTTTGATACAGAAGCTAATAGGACTGATCACACATGTGACACGCCCACCTGCAGCTTTCTACATCTCTAACTACACTGACAGTTATATTAGACCTGTTGCAGTCTTGGAATTGCACAACATGGACATCATCAAACATGGTCTCCTCAGCTTTTTAATCCTAATGCTCTGGATAAATGGTAAGATCTACTCACTACATTATAGCCTTTAACCTTTGTTAGCTTAACAAGCAAAAGTTCAAACGTTCACTTGAGGTAACTCAAAGTGTTTTACACTCAGGTCTGACTGCTGGTGATGATGTCAACCAGAGAGACATGCTGTGGAAAAACAAGGGTGAAGATGCAACAATACACTGCAACCACACAAAGGATGCTAGCTATTACCAGATGTACTGGTACAGACAGCTGCCAGGAGAAACTATGAAACTAATGGTATTTACAACAACCAGCAACATTGATTTTGGAGATTTCAACAATGGGAAATTTGAAGCCACCAAGCCTGACGCTGAGAGTGGGACATTCACAGTGAAGAATCTGAGGCCAGAAGATAAAGGGTTGTATTTCTGTGCTGTGAGTCAACACAGTGATACAGACACATTCAACAGCTGAACAAAAACCTCAGAGCACTGTTGGTACATCTGTTAGTGAGTCTATTATTCTGCTGTGCTGTAGGGGGACCTCAAGTACAATCACATGACATCACAGAATACAGCGACACTCCCACCTGTAAGTCTTCATATCTCTGTTGTTACATCACACCTCCCATCACACACACTGACAGTGACTCTGGTCTCAATGACACAATAATGATCACAGCTGGTCTGATCAAACTCTCTGCAGCCGCTCTGCTCTGGATTATAGGTACTGAACATTATGATGATGATGAATAATCGTCCAAATCGTAGATGGTCTTGTAACATGACATGATTCTCTATTTGTTATGACAACAGGTGTAACAGATGGAAGTGATGTCACTCAGACCCCTCTGCTGTGGAGTTTGGAGGGTCAGTCTGCCACAGTGTTTGACTATTATAATGACTGTACTGTATCCTGTGACAGACAACTGCCTGAATCTAAAATAAAAAATCATTTTATCTGTAATCCACCGTCACCTCTGTGTTTCCTGCCAAAGATAGTGACCTGCACCTGGAAGCAACAGGATGCAAGCAAAATCCAAACTATTTCCACACTCTGTGTTTGACTAACAAAAAAGGTCATTAAGACAGATGTAGACAGATTAGCTGATAACTGACAAGTATCATGATGTGTGTGGTCTCACAGTAATGACACACCTTCTTACAGAGAGCACCGTCATGTGACGGGATGGATGATGTGCTATCAGCTGTGTTGTTGAATGCCTCACAGTAACTGTGATCTCTCTGTTCAGCAGATCAAAATGATCTCAGCTCTCATCTTCACTGTGTCTCTGCTCTGTGCTGCAGGTATCAGACCTCTGCTAACATTTGTGGAACTCAACACAGTTCAGCATGTCTCCTGCTGCTGTCTCTAAACATACTGTTCTATGGTTTTGGTTCCAGGGAGAACTGGGAGTAAGCAGGTTAACCAGACCTCAATGTTGCTGGTACAGCAGGGTCAGTCTGCTCAGATGAACTGCAGTCATGATCTTGGGGGCGGACAACTTGAGATGTCCTGGTATCAACAGTTGCCAGGGGAGAGTATAAAACTGATCGTCCTTACGGTGCCTTACAGTGAGCCAGACTTTGGAGATTTTAGCCCCGACAAATTCTCAGCCACAAGAACTGAAGTAGAGAGCGGATCTTTCACTGTGAAAAATGTGGAGCCAGGTGACAACGGAGTGTATTTCTGTTCTGCTCAGACACACACTGTGATGCAGACAGCTGTCAAGTTGCACAAAAACCAGAGACACATGACTCAGAGAGGCTCTCTGCCTGAAATGATCAAACCACAATAAGCTGCTTGACATACTGTAGAGATACAGCATGAAAATTACAAGAATAACTTAAACACCATGGTACAGATCAATGGAAATGGCCTTAATGAGACACATATTGTAAGTTAAACCTGCTGTTGATGGGACATGAAACTACTTGAATAAGGAACAAGATAAAACTCAATGTAGGTGTCTTCAAAAACAGACTAAAAAAAACATTTTATGTTAGTAAAGTTTAAACCCTTTGTAAATATTGAATACAGTCTGTTTGAGTCTGGGTTTGCAACCACTTTCATTTTTCATTAAGTTATCATTTTTCTCCCCATTTAATCAATGAATTCTTTAGTTGATAAGATGTTAGAAAATAGTAAAAACCATGAATCAACAATCCCCAGAGCACAAGGTGACACCAGACATATCAGAGTTACTCTCATATAAAATGAAAGATGAAAACAGCATTAAGTCCTCACAATTCAGAAGTGTAATAATACCAAAAACCACAATGAAGTTGCCTTAAATGGATCAAACTCTCTGTCTCCTCCCCTCTTAGCTGATCCCATAACGTCTGTTCAGTCTGTCAGTCAACACAGAGACAGAGGAAGATAATCATGATGAGAAACATCAGCAGGATCACTCTGCTGCTCCTCTGGCTCTCCTGTAGGTTTCAATTCTAACTCTTTGTTAAAAGTTACATTTTTGTCACCATTTCTGATTTTTAATGTTTTCTCTTTGATTGCAGGTCGTTCACTGAGTATTGAAGTCCATCAGAGTCCACCATCAATATTAGAAAGTCCTAATGTTTCAGCAACAATCAGCTGCAACCATTCAGACAGTACATACAATGTAATATTGTGGTACCAGCAGCCAGAGGGCAGCTCTGGCCTTAAACTCATTGGATTTATTCTATATCGTGCTTCAACCCTGGAGGATCAGTTCAAGCAGAACTTCGAAGTGACTGGAGATGGCTCGGTGAAATCTGAACTTCATATACTGAAACTCAGACAGCCAGAAGACAGCGGCGTGTATTACTGTGCAGCTAGTAGACACAGTGAATCAGTTTCAGTCTTTCTCCTACAAAAACCCTCTCTGATAATCAGCCACATAAATTCACATTGAAGAGGAACACAGCTGCATCTCACTGCAAGCAAGTGGCAGGAAATCCACACTGATATCATCATGATACCTGTGTGAACCAACACAACAGGGTACTGCTCAAATCCAATCATTTCCCACCAGGCATTTTGGCTGTTGATATTTGTATCTGCCGGAAAACTAAACATGATACCAGCCAAAGAGGGAAAATGTCAGTTAAATTTTGTTTTGGATTTTGGATCAGTGCAGAAAATAAGCTCTGTGGCAAACCAAACTTTATGATACGCACACATTCTCCACCAATAAACACCAATTTTTGAATGACAAATGCAGCTGACAGAAGAATTTAATAAGTATTATAAGACTGATAACAGGAACAGTGTGTCAACCACTGACTGACGTTTGCAGTATTGTAAACAGCCATCGACACAGTCATCTAGTTTGTCATTCGCCAGTCTTCACTGAAAACATCTATCACAACCACTGTCTCATGCACGTGGATATCACTGGGTACTTCTATACTAGTTAAACCGTCACCATGGAGCAGAACGTCAGTTAAACCTGTTGCCATTATCATTTATTTCTCCCTGATTTGCGATCAGATTTCAGCTGGAACATGTTCTGTTTGTCTAGTTTTTGCTTTTAAAGCTTCTGTTTTGGCAATTTTTAACTGTAACAGAGACTCAGTGTTACACGCCACACACTAATACTGTCATATACCATAATCCACAGTGAAATTTCAGGGGGGAATGAACGTATAAAACATTTGATACCGCCCAAGCCTAACATCATCAACAACACAAGGCCCAGGGGGGCCGGCAAAGAGGGAGAAATATAACCAAGGACAACAGTACCAACTTCGGTCAAAGGCAGGTTGGAGAGACCAGAGCTGCTTACCAATTAGAGCAGACTGGTCTTTATTGGGAGGGCGGCTCAAAGAGACACGCTTAAATAGAGTGATTCAGACAGAGGGTGAATACAGGTATGTTTAGCATGTAAACATGTTCTGGGAGAAACACAAGACACAAATATGAACCTGCTCAATTCATCACATCACACATCCTCAAACCTGACCTCCTCAGCTTGTCAGTGTTACTTATCTGAATGTACAGTAGGGGGACCTCCAGTACCATTTACTATCTAACCATCTACACTTCAACTGACAATGTAGGCATTTATACAGCAGCTTACAGAGAACGTCACACACAGCAGGGACACACCTACCTGCTACTCTTCATATCTCTGGAACTACACTGACATAATGAGACTGGCTGTTTAACAACATGGACATTATCAAACATGGTCTCCTCAGCTTGCTGCCATTTGTGCTCTGGATACAAGGTTAGGTACTGTAACATCAGCTAATATGTTTTAGACATCAAATCTTGACTTATGGTAACTTTGACTGTTACACACAGGTCTGACTGATGGGAGTGATGTCAACCAGACTGACATACTGTGGAAAAAACAGGGTGACAGAGCAACAATGAGCTGCAGTCACACGAAGGGTGCTGGCTACAGCCAGATGTACTGGTACAGACAGCTGCCAGGAGAAACTATGAAACTAATTGTATTTACAACAACCAGCAACATTGATTTTGGAGAATTCAAGGGAGATAAATTTGAAGCCACCAAGCCTGACGCTGAGAGTGGGACATTCACAGTGAAGAATCTGAGGCCAGAAGATAAAGGATTGTATTTCTGTGCTGTGAGTCAACACAGTGATACAGACACATTCAACAGCTGAACAAAAACCTCAGAGCACTGTTGGTACATCTGTTAGTGAGTCTATTATTCTGCTGTACTGTAGGGGGACCTCAAGTACAATCACATGACATCACAGAATACAGCGACACTCCCACCTGTAACTCTTCATATCTCTGTTGTTACATCACACCTCCCATCACACACACTGACAGTGACTCTGGTCTCAATGACACAATAATGATCACAGCTGGTCTGATCAAACTCTCTGCAGCCGCTCTGCTCTGGATTATAGGTACTGAACATTATGATGATGATGAATTGTCCCAATTGTAGATAGTCTTTTAACATGACATGATTCTCTATTTTTTATGACAACAGGTGTAACAGATGGAAGTGATGTCACTCAGACCCCTCTGCTGTGGAGTTTGGAGGGTCAGTCTGCCACAATGAACTGCAGTCACACTAAGGATGCTACTTTTTACTACATGTACTGGTACAGACAGCTGCCAGGGGAGGGAATGAAGCAAATTGTTTTGACAACTCCAACTCCTCCACATAAATATGACAGTGGCTTCAGTGAGGACAAATTTCCAGCAAAAAAGGACGACCCTCAGACTGGATCTCTGACAGTGGAGAAGCTGCTGCCTGAGGACAGTGGAGTGTATTTTTGTGCTGTGAGTCAACACAGTGATTCAGGTGACTTAGACAGCTGTACAAAAACCCAGCTGCTGGTGTCACCATGAAGAGACTGCATCAGATGTAAGACATCTTTAATGATCTGTAGGGGGAGCTCTGGACCTCCAGACTAATGTAATATAATTTAGTGCTGAGCTGATTTCATTTGTTTTATTGTCTGGAAATACAGTAAAAGTTTTGCCCTTGTAATAATTTTCATGCATTGCTGAACTGCACTGAACCCCTGATTGACTATTATAATGACTGTACTGTATCCTGTGACAGACAACTGCCTGAATCTGAAATAAAAAAACATTTTATCTGTAATCCACCGTCACCTCTGTGTTTCCTGCCAAAGATAGTGACCTGCACCTATGGAGTTAGATTAGTCTCAATATTAATAAATGCACACAGAAGGATTCACAAATGCATGTTAAGATTTATATATAAATGACTCTCTCCACACAAATATTTTCGATGCACACACATATATTTGGCATTTTATATAAATGTAAAAAAAATCCACAAATAACCAAAAAAGTTTCACAAATGTATTTCTGATGCACACACAAATATTTATTGTTTTAAATATATGCAATTTTCATCAAAACATTTGTGGATGTTGATACATTCATATACAAATGCTTTTATTTTGTGAATCTCAGCGCATTCGTGTGTGAATCTTTTTGAGACTCCCCTGACGTGACCCGATCCACAAATGCATTTTTTCTACCAAGGGGATATAGGTAGCCAATCAGATGTCTCCTTCCTCTTCAGCCAATCACATGAGCGTCTCGCTACCACCCCCACGTGGGGTATGTTTTAACGTCGTAGTGTCAGAGGGTGGCAGTAATGCACAACTACATTGTTTGCCGACCGCCAAATTAATAAGGACGAGAAGAAGAAGAAGCAGCAGCAGAAAGCGGTCAATGCAGAGCCCCGGGTCAATGGTCCGTTATCCGGTAATTACCGGACTTTGACCGGTAAAATCTGCCGAAGTCCGACATTTTTTAACACCGCCGGTCCAAATGTCCGGTGAAAATATTCCCTCCAAGCACAATTTGAATTAAACATGTCAAAGGATTTTTTCATTTTGTTTATCTAGAGTTTTTATTGCATATATATTTCAATAGCGAACTGACTTTTTTATTTCAAGTTGGCAGCACGCCGCGTTATTAACACTAGGACCGCCAACATTCTAGCAGCGGTCAGCGGTCAGCTCTTGACCAGGGTTTCCCCTAGAAAAAATTGGCACCGGACAACGTGATCGGCTTTCCGACGTGTTGATCGTGCCCTTGTTCATTTGTTTGTTGGGTCCTCTTTTCATGTTATTTTCTGCAGTTATTTTTGCATTTGTTCGTGCCCATAGCTAGCCTGTCTGGTTTAAGTGTTTTTGCTTTGTGTATTAATCTGTATTGTAACAATAACCTCAAGCTGTACATCCGTCATCCATTCGTATATGTCCGTGTGTGTGTGTGTTTCTCAGTGAAACGAATTTCCCGAGTTGCAGAGAGGAGGGGAGCAGCAGCATCAAAATAATTTTAAAAATCCTCTCATTATTTCGGTTTTTATGTCTTTTCTTCTGCAATATTTTATAAAAAAATCACTATATAGTCAACAATATAGCAGACTAAAAGTTATATACTATTTGTTATTTAAGAGTGTACTAAGAGTGCTAATTGTCATTATCAATGGAGACGTGAAGCAGCGAAAAAAATGCGCACGGTAAAAAAAATTAAATACATTTTAAAAAGCTGACTTGTATATTGACATGAGGCGTTGAAAGGTTTGCTGATCCTCTTGACTGTGACATTTTGTTCATTAAATTTAATTGCTGGTACGTTTATCTAAAAAAAAACAACAACTTCTTGATGTGCTTCTGAGCAAAAACAATCGAATTGTGTATGACGGTCTGGCTGACCGCTGCTAGAATGTTGGCGGTCCTAGTGTTAATAACGCGGCGTGCTGCCAACTTGAAATAAAAAAGTCAGTTCGCTATTGAAATATATATGCAATAAAAACTCTAGATAAACAAAATGAAAAAATCCTTTGACATGTTTAATTCAAATTGTGCTTGGAGGGAATATTTTCACCGGACATTTGGACCGGCGGTGTTAAAAAATGTCGGACTTCGGCAGATTTTACCGGTCAAAGTCCGGTAATTACCGGATAACGGACCATTGACCCGGGGCTCTGCATTGACCGCTTTCTGCTGCTGCTTCTTCTTCTTCTCGTCCTTATTAATTTGGCGGTCGGCAAACAATGTAGTTGTGCATTACTGCCACCCTCTGACACTACGACGTTAAAACATACCCCACATGGGGGTGGTAGCGGGACGCTCATGTGATTGGCTGAAGAGGAAGGAGACATCTGATTGGCTACCTATATCCCCTTGGTAGAAAAAATGCATTTGTGGATCGGGTCACGTCAGGGGAGTCTCAAAAAGATTCACACACGAATGCGCTGAGGTTCACAAAATAAAAGCATTTGTATATGAATGTATCAACATCCACAAATGTTTTGATGAAAACTGCATATATTTAAAACAATAAATATTTGTGTGTGCATCAGAAATACATTTGTGAAACTTTTTTGGTTATTTGTGGATTTTTTTTACATTTATATAAAATGCCAAATATATGTGTGTGCATTGAAAATATTTGTGTGGAGAGAGTCATTTATATATAAATCTTAACATGCATTTGTGAATCCTTCTGTGTGCATTTATTAATATTGAGACTAATCTAACTCCATATGCACCTGGAAGCAACAGGATGCAAGCAAAATCCAAACTATTTCCACACTCTGTGTTTGACTAACAAAAAAGGTCATTAAGACAGATGTAGACAGATTAGCTGATAACTAACAAGTATCATGATGTGTGTGGTCTCACAGTAATGACACACCTTCTTACAGAGAGCACCGTCATGTGACGGGATGGATGATGTGGTATCAGCTGTGTTGTTGAATGCCTCACAGTAACTGTGATCTCTCTGTTCAGCAGATCAAAATGATCTCAGCTCTCATCTTCACTGTGTCTCTGCTCTGTGCTGCAGGTATCAGACCTCTGCTAACATTTGTGGAACTCAACACAGTTCAGCATGTCTCCTGCTGCTGTCTCTAAACATACTGTCCTATGGTTTTGGTTCCAGGGAGAACTGGGAGTAAGCAGGTTAACCAGACCTCAAGGTTGCTGGTACAGCAGGGTCAGTCTGCTCAGATGAACTGCAGTCATGATCTTGTTGCCGGACACCTTCAGATGTCCTGGTATCAACAGTTGCCAGGGGAGAGTATGAAACTGATCGTCCTTACGGTGCCTTACAGTGAGCCAGACTTTGGAGATTTTAGTCCCGACAAATTCTCAGCCACAAGAACTGAAGTAGAGAGCGGATCTTTCACTGTGAAAAATGTGGAGCCAGGTGACAACGGAGTGTATTTCTGTTCTGTCAGCTCATTCACACACTGTGATGCAGACAGCTGTCAAGTTGCACAAAAACCAGAGACACATGACTCAGAGTGGCTCTCTGCCTGAAATGATCAAACCACAATGAGCTGCTTGACATACTGTAGAGATACAGCATGAAAATTACAAGAATAACTTAAACACCATGTAAAACTTTTTTTTAAACATTAAAACATGTAAACATGTTCTGGGAGAAACACAAGACACAAATATGAACCTGCTCAATTCATCACATCACACATCCTCAAACCTGACCTCCTCAGCTTGTCAGTGTTACTGATCTGAATGTACAGTAGGGGGACCTCCAGTACCATTTACTATCTAACCATCTACACTTCAACTGACAATGTAGGCATTTATACAGCAGCTTACAGAGAACGTCACACACAGCAGGGACACACCTACCTGCTACTCTTCATATCTCTGGAACTACACTGACATAATGAGACTGGCTGTTTAACAACATGGACATTATCAAACATGGTCTCCTCAGCTTGCTGGCATTTGTGCTCTGGATACAAGGTTAGGTACTGTAACATCAGCTAATATATTTTAGACATCAAATCTTGACTTATGGTAACGTTGACTGTTACACACAGGTCTGACTGATGGGAGTGATGTCAACCAGACTGACATACTGTGGAAAAAACAGGGTGACAGAGCAACAATGAGCTGCAGCCACACAAAGGGTGCTGGCTACAACCAGATGTACTGGTACAGACAGCTGCCAGGGGAAAATATGAAATTAATAGTGTTTACTAGATTCGGCAATGAAGATCATGATTTTGGAGAATTCAAGGGAAATAAATTTGAAGCCACCAAGCCTGACGCTGAGAGTGGGACATTCACAGTGAAGAATCTGGAGCCAGAAGATAAAGGATTGTATTTCTGTGCTGTGAGTCAACACAGTGATACAGACACATTCAACAGCTGAACAAAAACCCCAGAGCACTGTTGGTATAACTGTGACAATTATCTCCTGTGCTGTAGGGGGACCTCAAGGACCACAAATTCTCCTAGATACACCCTGTGGATTTTGATACAGAAGCTAATAGGACTGATCACACATGTGACACGCCCACCTGCAGCTTTCTACATCTCTAACTACACTGACAGTTATATTAGACCTGTTGCAGTCTTGGAATTGCAGAACATGGACATCATCAAACATGGTCTCCTCAGCTTTTTAATCCTAATGCTCTGGATAAATGGTAAGATCTACTCACTACATTATAGCCTTTAACCTTTGTTAGCTCAACAAGCAAAAGTTCAAACGTTCACTTGAGGTAACTCAAAGTGTTTTACACTCAGGTCTGACTGCTGGTGATGATGTCAACCAGAGAGACATGCTGTGGAAAAACAAGGGTGAAGATGCAACAATACACTGCAATCACACAAAGGGTGGTAGCTATTTCCAGATGTACTGGTACAGACAGCTGCCAGGAGAAACTATGAAACTAATTGTATATACAACAACAAGCAACATTGATTTTGGAGATTTCAACAACGGGAAATTTGAAGCCACCAAGCCTGACACTGAGAGTGGGACATTCACAGTGAAGAATCTGAGGCCAGAAGATAAAGGACTGTATTTCTGTGCTGTGAGCGAACACAGTGATACAGACACATTCAACAGCTGAACAAAAACCTCAGAGCACTGTTGGCTCATCTGTTAGTTAGTCTATTATTCTGCTGTGCTGTAGGGGGACCTCAAGTACAATCACATGACATCACAGAATACAGCGACACTCCCACCTGTAACTCTGCATATCTCTGTTGTTACATCACACCTCCCATCACACACACTGACAGTGACTCTGGTCTCAATGACACAATAATGATCACAGCTGGTCTGATCAAACTCTCTGCAGCCGCTCTGCTCTGGATTATAGGTACTGAACATTATGATGATGATGAATTGTCCCAACTGTAGATGGTCTTTTAACATGACATGATTCTCTATTTTTTATGACAACAGGTGTAACAGATGGAAGTGATGTCACTCAGACCCCTCTGCTGTGGAGTTTGGAGGGTCAGTCTGCCACAATGAACTGCAGTCACACTAAGGATGCTACTTTTTACTACATGTACTGGTACAGACAGCTGCCAGGGGAGGGAATGAAGCAAATTGTTTTGACAACTCCAACTCCTCCACATAAATATGAAAGTGGCTTCAGTGAGGACAAATTTCCAGCAAAAAAGGACGACCCTCAGACTGGATCTCTGACAGTGGAGAGGCTGCTGCCTGAGGACAGTGGAGTGTATTTTTGTGCTGTGAGTCAACACAGTGATTCAGGTGACTTAGACAGCTGTACAAAAACCCAGCTGCTGGTGTCACCATGAAGAGAAGGCATCAGATGAAAGACATCTTTAATGATCTGTAGGGGGAGCTCTGGACCTCCAGACTAAGACTTTTGATTAGTATTCAGTCTAATTTGTGACAAGAGGTTTTTACACTGGAGTTTAGAAACATATGAGTGAAAAATAATTGGTTGATAAATGGTGATAAATAATGTGATACTAAATGTGAAATGAAAGGCAACAAATAAAGATAACATGCTCCATACTACTGAACATGTTTCCTGACATTTGTATAATATAATTTAGTGTTGAGCTGATTTCATTATTTTTATCCCTTGGAAATACAGTAAAAGTTTTGCCATGGTACAGATCAATGGAAATGGCCTTAATGAGACACATATTGTAAGTTAAACCTGCTGTTGATGGGACATGAAACTACATGAATAAGGAACAAGATAAAACTCAATGTAGGTGTCTTCAAAAGAAAAAACATTTTATGTTAGTAAAGTTTAAACCCTTTGAAATATTGAATACAGTCTGTTTTAGTCTGGGTTTGCAGCCACTTTCATTTTTGATTAATTGATTATGTTTTTCCCAATTAATCAATGAATTCTTTAGTTGATAAGATGTTAGCAAATAGTAAAAACCATGAATCAACAATCCCCAGAGCACAAGGTCACACCAGACATATCAGAGTTACTCTCATATAAAATGAAAGATGAAAACAGCATTAAGTCCTCACAATTCAGAAGTGTAATAATACCAAAAACCACAATGAAGTTGCCTTAAATGGATCAAACTCTCTGTCTCCTCCCCTCTTAGCTGATCCCATAACGTCTGTTCAGTCTGTCAGTCAACACAGAGACAGAGGAAGATAATCATGATGAGAAACATCAGCAGGATCACTCTGCTGCTCCTCTGGCTCTCCTGTAGGTTTCAATTCTAACTCTTTGCTAAAAGTTACATTTTTGTCACCATTTCTGATTTATTATGTTTTCTCTTTGATTGCAGGTCGTTCACTGAGTATTGAAGTCCATCAGAGTCCACCATCAATATTAGAAAGTCCTAATGTTTCAGCAACAATCAGCTGCAACCACTCAGTCAGTTCATACTATATAATATTGTGGTACCAGCAGCCAGAGGGCAGCTCTGGCCTTAAACTCATTGGATATACTCAATATAGTAATCCAACCCTGGAGGATCAGTTCAAGCAGAACTTCAAAGTCACTGGAGATGGCTCGGTGAAATCTGAACTTCATATACTGAAACTCAGACAGCCAGAAGACAGCGGCGTGTATTACTGTGCAGCTAGTAGACACAGTGACTCAGTTTCAGTCTTTCTCCTACAAAAACCCTCTCTGATAATCAGCCACATAAATTCACACTGAAGAGGAACACAGCTGCATCTCACTGCAGCAAGTGGCAGGAAATCCACACTGATATCATCATGATACCTGCTTTTAAAGCTTAATTTTTGGAGATTTTTAACAGTTTCAAAGCTGCAGTGCTATGTGCCGCACACTAATACTGTCATATACCATAGACCTTAGTGAAGTTTCAAGGGGGTATGAAGGTACGACAAATCTGATACCGCCCAAGCCAAACATCATCAACAACACAAGGCCCAGGGGGGCAGGCAAAGAGGGAGAAATATAACCAAGGACAACAGTACCAACTTCGGTCAAAGGCAGGTTTGAGAGACCAGAGCTGCTTACCAATTAGAGCAGACTGGTCTTTATTGGGAGGGCGGCTCAAAGAAACACGCTACATCTGAACAATTCAGACAGAGGGTGAATACAGGTATATTTAGGTATATTTCAACTGTTTTTTGAACATTAAAGCATGTAAACATGTTCTGGGAGAAACACAAGACACAAATATGAACCTGCTCAGTTCATCACATCACACATCCTCAAACCTGACCTCCTCAGCTTGTCAGTGTTACTGATCTGAATGTACAGTAGGGGGACCTCCAGTACCATTTACTATCTAACCATCTACACTTCAACTGACAATGTAGGCATTTATACAGCAGCTTACAGAGAACGTCACACACAGCAGGGACACACCTACCTGCTACTCTTCATATCTCTGGAACTACACTGACATAATGAGACTGGCTGTTTAACAACATGGACATTATCAAACATGGTCTCCTCAGCTTGCTGCCATTTGTGCTCTGGATACAAGGTTAGGTACTGTAACATCAGCTAATATATTTTAGACATCAAATCTTGACTTATGGTAACTTTGACTGTTACACACAGGTCTGACTGATGGGAGTGATGTCAACCAGACTGACATACTGTGGAAAAAACAGGGTGACAGAGCAACAATGAGCTGCAGCCACACAAAGGGTGTTGACTACAGCCAGATGTACTGGTACAGACAGCTGCCAGGAGAAAATATGAAATTAATCGTGTTTACAAGATTCGGCATTGAAGATCATGATTTTGGAGAATTCAAGGGAGATACATTTGAAGCCACCAAGCCTGACGCTGAGAGTGGGACATTCACAGTGAAGAATCTGGAGCCAGAAGATAAAGGATTGTATTTCTGTGCTGTGAGTCAACACAGTGATACAGACACATTCAACAGCTGAACAAAAACCTCAGAGCACTGTTGGTATAACTGTGACAATTATCTCCTGTGCTGTAGGGGGACCTCAA
This sequence comes from Cephalopholis sonnerati, assembly GCA_019142605.1. Taxonomy (NCBI): domain Eukaryota; kingdom Metazoa; phylum Chordata; class Actinopteri; order Perciformes; family Serranidae; genus Cephalopholis; species Cephalopholis sonnerati. Next base: position 30,793,222 of record JAGQAX010000015.1, on the reverse strand, counting down.
GGACCACAAATTCTCCTAGATACACCCTGTGGATTTTGATACAGAAGCTAATAGGACTGATCACACATGTGACACGCCCACCTGCAGCTTTCTACATCTCTAACTACACTGACAGTTATATTAGACCTGTTGCAGTCTTGGAATTGCAGAACATGGACATCATCAAACATGGTCTCCTCAGCTTTTTAATCCTAATGCTCTGGATAAATGGTAAGATCTACTCACTACATTATAGCCTTTAACCTTTGTTAGCTTAACAAGCAAAAGTTCAAACGTTCACTTGAGGTAACTCAAAGTGTTTTACACTCAGGTCTGACTGCTGGTGATGATGTCAACCAGAGAGACATGCTGTGGAAAAACAAGGATGAAGATGCAACAATACACTGCAATCACACAAAGGGTGCTCTCTATTACCAGATGTACTGGTACAGACAGCTGCCAGGAGAAACTATGAAACTAATTGTGTTCACATCATCTACAAACCCAAATCATGATTTTGGAGAGTTCAACAACGGGAAATTTGAAGCCACCAAGCCTGACGCTGAGAGTGGGACATTCACAGTGAAGAATCTGAGGCCAGGAGATAAAGGATTGTATTTCTGTGCTGTGAGTCAACACAGTGATACAGACACATTCAACAGCTGAACAAAAACCTCAGAGCACTGTTGGCACATCTATTAGTGAGTCTATTATTCTGCTGTGCTGTAGGGGGACCTCAAGTACAATCACATGACATCACAGAATACAGTGACACTCCCACCTGTAACTCTTCATATCTCTGTTGTTACATCACACCTCCCATCACACACACTGACAGTGACTCTGGTCTCAATGACACAATAATGATCACAGCTGGTCTGATCAAACTCTCTGCAGCCGCTCTGCTCTGGATTATAGGTACTGAACATTATGATGATGATGAATAATCATCCAAATCGTAGATGGTCTTTTAACATGACATGATTCTCTATTTTTTATGACAACAGGTGTAAAAGATGGAAGTGATGTCACTCAGACCCCTCTGCTGTGGAGTTTGGAGGGTCAGTCTGCCACAGTGTTTGACTATTATAATGACTGTACTGTATCCTGTGACAGACAACTGCCTGAATCTAAAATAAAAAAACATTTTATCTGTAATCCACCGTCACCTCTGTGTTTCCTGCCAAAGATAGTGACCTGCACCTGGAAGCAACAGGATGCAAGGAAAATCCAAACTATTTCCACACTCTGTGTTTGACTAACAAACACGTCATTAAGACAGATGTAGACAGATTAGCTGATAACTGACAAGTATCAAGATGTGTGTGGTCTCACAGTAATGACACACCTTCTTACAGAGAGCACCGTCATGTGACGGGATGGATGATGTGCTATCAGCTGTGTTGTTGAATGCCTCACAGTAACTGTGATCTCTCTGTTCAGCACATCAAAATGATCTCAGCTCTCATCTTCACTGTGTCTCTGCTCTGTGCTGCAGGTATCAGACCTCTGCTAACATTTGTGGAACTCAACACAGTTCAGCATGTCTCCTGCTGCTGTCTCTAAACATACTGTTCTATGGTTTTGGTTCCAGGGAGAACTGGGAGTAAGCAGGTTAACCAGACCTCAAGGTTGCTGGTACAGCAGGGTCAGTCTGCTCAGATGAACTGCAGTCATGATCTTGGTGGCGGACAACTTGAGATGTCCTGGTATCAACAGTTGCCAGGGGAGAGTATAAAACTGATCGTCCTTACGGTGCCTTACAGTGAGCCAGACTTTGGAGATTTTAGCCCCGACAAATTCTCAGCCACAAAAACTGAAGTAGAGAGAGGATCTTTCACTGTGAAAAATGTGGAGCCAGGTGACAACGGAGTGTATTTCTGTTCTGCTCAGACACACACTGTGATGCAGACAGCTGTCAAGCTGCACAAAAACCAGAGACACATGACTCAGAGAGGCTCTCTGCCTGAAATGATCAAACCACAATAAGCTGCTTGACATACTGTAGAGATACAGCATGAAAATTACAAGAATAACTTAAACACCATGGTACAGATAAATGGAAATGGCCTTAATGAGACACATATTGTAAGTTAAACCTGCTGTTGATGGGACATGAAACTACTTGAACAAGGAACAAGATAAAACTCAATGTAGGTGTCTTCAAAAACAGACTAAAAAAAACATTTTATGTTAGTATAGTTTAAACCCTTTGAAATATTGAATACAGTCTGTTTTAGTCTGGGTTTGCAACCACTTTCATTTTTCATTAATTTATCATTTTTTTCCCCAGTTAATCAATGAATTCTTTAGTTGATAAGATGTTAGAAAATAGTAAAAACCATGAATCAACAATCCCCAGAGCACAAGGTGACACCAGACATATCAGAGTTACTCTCATATAAAATGAAAGATGAAAACAGCATTAAGTCCTCACAATTCAGAAGTGTAATAATACCAAAAACCACAATGAAGTTGCCTTAAATGGATCAAACTGTCTGTCTCCTCCCCTCTTAGCTGATCCCATAACGTCTGTTCAGTCTGTCAGTCAACACAGAGACAGAGGAAGATAATCATGATGAGAAACATCAGCAGGATCACTCTGCTGCTCCTCTGGCTCTCCTGTAGGTTTCAATTCTAACTCTTTGCTAAAAGTTACATTTTTGTCACCATTACTGATTTTTAATGTTTTCTCTTTGATTGCAGGTCGTTCACTGAGTATTGAAGTCCATCAGAGTCCACCATCAATATTAGAAAGTCCTAATGTTTCAGCAACAATCAGCTGCAACCATTCAGACAGTACATACGATGTAATATTGTGGTACCAGCAGCCAGAGGGCAGCTCTGGCCTTAAACTCATTGGATATACTCAATATAGTAATCCAACCCTGGAGGATCAGTTCAAGCAGAACTTCAAAGTCACTGGAGATGGCTCGGTGAAATCTGAACTTCATATACTGAAACTCAGACAGCCAGAAGACAGCGGCCTGTATTACTGTGCAGCTAGTAGACACAGTGACTCAGTTTCAGTCTTTCTCCTACAAAAACCCTCTCTGATAATCAGCCACATGAATTCACATTGAAGAGGAACACAGCTGCATCTCACTGCAGCAAGTGGCAGGAAATCCACACTGATATCATCATGATACCTGTGTGAACCAACCGGAAAACTAAACGTGATACCAGCCAATGAGGGAAAATGTCAGTTAAATTTTGTCTTGGATTTTGGATTAGTGCAGAAAATAAGCTCTGTGGCAAACCAAACTTTATGATACGCACACATTCTCCACAAATTGATTTTTGCATCACAAATGCAGCTGACAGAAGAATTTAATAAGTATTATAAGACTGATAACAGGAACAGTGTGTCAACCACTGACCGACGTTTGCAGTATTGTAAACAGCCATCGACACAGTCTTCTAGTTTGTCATTCGCCAGTCTTCACTGAAAACATCTATCACAACCACTGTCTCATGCACGTGGATATCACTGGGTACTTCTATACTAGTTAAACCGTCACCATGGAGCAGAACGTCAGTTAAACCTGTTGCCATTATCATTTATTTCTCCCTGATTTGGGATCAGATTTCAGCTGGAACATGTTCTGATTGTCTAGTTTTTGCTTTTAAAGCTTCTGTTTTGGCAATTTTTAACTGTAACAGAGACTCAGTGTTACACGCCACACACTAATACTGTCATATACCATAAACCACAGTGAAATTTCAGGGTGGAATGAACGTATAAAACATTTGATACCGCCCAAGCCTAACATCATCAACAACACAAGGCCCAGGGGGGCAGGCAAAGAGGGACGAATATAACCAAGGACAACAGTACCAACTTCGGTCAAAGGCAGGTTTGAGAGACCAGAGCTGCTTACCAATTAGAGCAGACTGGTCTTTATTGGGAGGGCGGCTCAAAGAGACACGCTTAAATAGAGTGATTCAGACAGAGGGTGAATACAGGTATGTTTAGCATGTAAACATGTTCTGGGAGAAACACAAGACACAAATATGAACCTGCTCAATTCATCACATCACACATCCTCAAACCTGACCTCCTCAGCTTGTCAGTGTTACTGATCTGAATGTACAGTAGGGGGACCTCCAGTACCATTTACTATCTAACCATCTACACTTCAACTGACAATGTAGGCATTTATACAGCAGCTCACAGAGAACGTCACACACAGCAGGGACACACCTACCTGCTACTCTTCATATCTCTGGAACTACACTGACATAATGAGACTGGCTGTTTAACAACATGGACATTATCAAACATGGTCTCCTCAGCTTGCTGCCATTTGTGCTCTGGATACAAGGTTAGGTACTGTAACATCAGCTAATATATTTTAGACATCAAATCTTGACTTATGGTAACTTTGACTGTTACACACAGGTCTGACTGATGGGAGTGATGTCAACCAGACTGACATACTGTGGAAAAAACAGGGCGACAGAGCAACAATGAGCTGCAGTCACACGAAGGGTGCTGGCTACAACGACATGTACTGGTACAGACAGCTGCCAGGAGAAACTATTAAACGAATCGTATTCACAACGCTTGGCATTGAAGTTCATGATTTTGGAGAATTCAAGGGAGATACATTTGAAGCCACCAAGCCTGACGCTGAGAGTGGGACATTCACAGTGAAGAATCTGAAGCCAGAAGATAAAGGATTGTATTTCTGTGCTGTGAGTCAACACAGTGATACAGACACATTCAACAGCTGAACAAAAACCTCAGAGCACTGTTGGTATAACTGTGACAATTATCTCCTGTGCTGTAGGGGGACCTCAAGGACCACAAATTCTCCTAGATACACCCTGTGGATTTTGATACAGAAGCTAACAGGACTGATCACACATGTGACACGCCCACCTGCAGCTTTCTAGATCTCTAACTACACTGACAGTTATATTAGACCTGTTGCAGTCTTGGAATTGCAGAACATGGACATCATCAAACATGGTCTCCTCAGCTTTTTAATCCTAATGCTCTGGATAAATGGTAAGATCTACTCACTACATTATAGCCTTTAACCTTTGTTAGCTTAACAAGCAAAAGTTCAAACTTTCACTTGAGGTAACTCAAAGTGTTTTACACTCAGGTCTGACTGCTGGTGATGATGTCAACCAGAGAGACATGCTGTGGAAAAACAAGGGTGAAGGTGCAACAATACACTGCAATCACACAAAGGGTGCTCAGTATTACCAGATGTACTGGTACAGACAGCTGCCAGGAGAAACTATGAAACTAATTGTATTTACAACAACCAGCAACATTGATTTTGGAGAATTCAAGGGTGATAAATTTGAAGCCACCAAGCCTGACGCTGAGAGTGGGACATTCACAGTGAAGAATCTGAGGCCAGAAGATAAAGGATTGTATTTCTGTGCTGTGAGCGAACACAGTGATACAGACACATTCAACAGCTGTACAAAAACCCAGCTGTTGGTATCACCATGAACAGACTGCATCAGATGAAAGACATCTTTAATGATCTGTAGGGGGAGCTCTGGACCTCCAGACTAAGACTTTTGATTCGTATTCAGTCTAAATTGTGACAAGAGGTTTTTACACTGGAGTTTAGAAACATATGAGTGAAAAATGGTTGGTTGATAAATGGTGATAAATAATGTGATACTAAATGTGAAATGACAGGCAACAAATAAAGATAACATGCTCCATACTACTGAACATGTTTCCTGACATTTGTATAATATAATTTAGTGTTGAGCTGATTTCATTATTTTCATCCTTTGGAAAAACAGTAAAAGTTTTGCCATGGTACAGATCAATGGAAATGGCCTTAATGAGACACATATTGTGAGTTAAACCTGCTGTTGATGGGACATGAAACTACATGAATAAGGAGCAAGATAAAACTCAATGTAGGTGTCTTCAAAAACAGACTAAAATAATATTTTATGTTAGTAAAGTTGAAAGTCTTTGAAATATTCAATACAGTCTGTTTTAGTCTGGGTTTGCAACCACTTTCATTTGTGATTAATAAATAAATTTTAAAAAATCTCCACTTAATTAATCAATGAATTCTTTAGTTGATAAGATGTTAGAAAATAGTAAAAACCATGACTCAACAATCCCCAGAGCACAAGGTGACACCAGACATATCAGAGTTACTCTCATATAAAATGAAAGATGAAAACAGCATTAAGTCCTCACAATTCAGAAGTGTAATAATACCAAAAACCACAATGAAGTTGCCTTAAATGGATCAAACTCTCTGTCTCCTCCCCTCTTAGCTGATCCCATAACGTCTGTTCAGTCTGTCAGTCAACACAGAGACAGAGGAAGATAATCATGATGAGAAACATCAGCAGGATCACTCTGCTGCTCCTCTGGCTCTCCTGTAGGTTTCAATTCTAACTGTTTGCTAAAAGTTACATTTTTATCACCATTTCTGATTTATTATGTTTTCTCTTTGATTGCAGGTCGTTCACTGAGTATTGAAGTCCATCAGAGTCCACCATCAACATTAGAAAGTCCTCACGTTCAAGCAACAATCAGCTGCAACCATTCAGTCAGTTCATACAATGTAATATTGTGGTACCAGCAGCCAGAGGGCAGCTCTGGCCTTAAACTCATTGGATATACTCAATATAGTAATCCAACCCTGGAGGATCAGTTCAAGCAGAACTTCGAAGTGACTGGAGATGGCTCGGTGAAATCTGAACTTCATATACTGAAACTCAGACAGCCAGAAGACAGCGGCCTGTATTACTGTGCAGCTAGTAGACACAGTGACTCAGTTTCAGTCTTTCTCCTACAAAAACCCTCTCTGATAATCAGCCACATAAATTCACACTGAAGAGGAACACAGCTGCATCTCACTGCAGCAAGTGGCAGGAAATCCACACTGATATCATCATGATACCTGCTTTAAAAGCTTAATTTTTGCAGATTTTTAACAGTTTCAAAGCTGCAGTGCTATGTGCCGCACACTAATACTGTCATATACCATAGACCTTAGTGAAATTTCAAGGGGGTATGAAGGTATGACAAATTTGATACCGCCCAAGCCTAACATCATCAACAACACAAGGCCCAGGGGGGCAGGCAAAGAGGGAGAAATATAACCAAGGACAACAGTACCAACTTCGGTCAAAGGCAGGTTTGAGAGACCAGAGCTGCTTACCAATTAGAGCAGACTGGTCTTTTTTGGGAGGCGGCTCAAAGAGACACACTACATCTGAACAATTCAGACAGAGGGTGAATACAGGTATATTTAGGTATATTTCAACTGTTTTTTGAACATTAAAGCATGCAAACATGTTCTGGGAGAAACACAAGACACAAATATGAACCTGCTCAATTCATCACATCACACATCCTCAAACCTGACCTCCTCAGCTTGTCAGTGTTACTGATCTGAATGTACAGTAGGGGGACCTCCAGTACCATTTACTATCTAACCATCTACACTTCAACTGACAATGTAGGCATTTATACAGCAGCTTACAGAGAAGGTCACACACAGCAGGGACACACCTACCTGCTACTCTTCATATCTCTGTAACTACACTGACATAATGAGACTGGCTGTTTAACAACATGGACATTATCAAACATGGTCTCCTCAGCTTGCTGCCATTTGTGCTCTGGATACAAGAATAGGTACTGTAACATCAGCTAATATATTTTAGACATCAAATGTTGACTTATGGTAACTTTGACTGTTACACACAGGTCTGACTGATGGGAGTGATGTCAACCAGACTGACATACTGTGGAAAAAACAGGGTGACAGAGCAACAATGAGCTGCAGCCACACAAAGGGTGCTGGCTACAACGACATGTACTGGTACAGACAGCTGCCAGGGGAAAATATGAAATTAATCGTGTTCACAACACTTGGCACTGAAAATCATGATTTTGGAGAATTCAAGGGAGATACATTTGAAGCCACCAAGCCTGACGCTGAGAGTGGGACATTCACAGTGAAGAATCTGGAGCCAGAAGATAAAGGATTGTATTTCTGTGCTGTGAGTCAACACAGTGATACAGACACATTCAACAGCTGAACAAAAACCTCAGAGCACTGTTGGTATAACTGTGACAGTTATCTCCTGTGCTGTAGGGGGACCTCAAGGACCACAAATTCTCCTAGATACACCCTGTGGATTTTGATACAGAAGCTAATAGGACTGATCACACATGTGACACGCCCACCTGCAGCTTTCTAGATCTCTAACTACACTGACAGTTATATTAGACCTGTTGCAGTCTTGGAATTGCACAACATGGACATCATCAAACATGGTCTCCTCAGCTTTTTAATCCTAATGCTCTGGATAAATGGTAAGATCTACTCACTACATTATAGCCTTTAACCTTTGTTAGCTTAACAAACAAAAGTTCAAACGTTCACTTGAGGTAACTCAAAGTGTTTTACACTCAGGTCTGACTGCTGGTGATGATGTCAACCAGAGAGACATGCTGTGGAAAAACAAGGGTGAAGATGCAACAATACACTGCAATCACACAAAGGGTGCTACCTATTACCAGATGTACTGGTACAGACAGCTGCCAGGAGAAACTATGAAACTAATTGTGTTCACATCATCTACCAACCCAAATCATGATTTTGGAGAGTTCAACAACGGGAAATTTGAAGCCACCAAGCCTGACGCTGAGAGTGGGACATTCACAGTGAAGAATCTGAGGCCAGAAGATAAAGGATTGTATTTCTGTGCTGTGAGTCAACACAGTGATACAGACACATTCAACAGCTGAACAAAAACCTCAGAGCACTGTTGGTACATCTGTTAGTGAGTCTATTATTCTGCTGTGCTGTAGGGGGACCTCAAGTACAATCACATGACATCACAGAATACAGCGACACTCCCACCTGTAACTCTTCATATCTCTGTTGTTACATCACACCTCCCATCACACACACTGACAGTGACTCTGGTCTCAATGACACAATAATGATCACAGCTGGTCTGATCAAACTCTCTGCAGCCGCTCTGCTCTGGATTATAGGTACTGAACATTATGATGATGATGAACTGTCCCAATTGTAGATAGTCTTTTAACATGACATGATTCTCTATTTTTTATGACAACAGGTGTAACAGATGGAAGTGATGTCACTCAGACCCCTCTGCTGTGGAGTTTGGAGGGTCAGTCTGCCACAATGAACTGCAGTCACACTAAGGATGCTACTTTTTACTACATGTACTGGTACAGACAGCTGCCAGGGGAGGGAATGAAGCAAATTGTTTTGACAACTCCAACTCCTCCACATAAATATGACAGTGGCTTCAGTGAGGACAAATTTCCAGCAAAAAAGGACGACCCTCAGACTGGATCTCTGACAGTGGAGAAGCTGCTGCCTGAGGACAGTGGAGTGTATTTTTGTGCTGTGAGTCAACACAGTGATTCAGGTGACTTAGACAGCTGTACAAAAACCCAGCTGCTGGTGTCACCATGAAGAGAAGGCATCAGATGTAAGACATCTTTAATGATCTGTAGGGGGAGCTCTGGACCTCCAGACTAATGTAATATAATTTAGTGCTGAGCTGATTTCATTTGTTTTATTGTCTGGAAATACAGTAAAAGTTTTGCCCTTGTAATAATTTTCATGCATTGCTGAACTGCACTGAACCACTGATTGACTATTATAATGACTGTACTGTATCCTGTGACAGACAACTGCCTGAATCTGAAATAAAAAAACATTTTATCTGTAATCCACCGTCACCTCTGTGTTTCCTGCCAAAGATAGTGACCTGCACCTGGAAGCAACAGGATGCAAGCAAAATCCAAACTATTTCCACACTCTGTGTTTGACTAACAAAAAAGGTCATTAAGACAGATGTAGACAGATTAGCTGATAACTGACAAGTATCATGATGTGTGTGGTCTCACAGTAATGACACACCTTCTTACAGAGAGCACCGTCATGTGACGGGATGGATGATGTGCTATCAGCTGTGTTGTTGAATGCCTCACAGTAACTGTGATCTCTCTGTTCAGCACATCAAAATGATCTCAGCTCTCATCTTCACTGTGTCTCTGCTCTGTGCTGCAGGTATCAGACCTCTGCTAACATTTGTGGAACTCAACACAGTTCAGCATGTCTCCTGCTGCTGTCTCTAAACATACTGTTCTATGGTTTTGGTTCCAGGGAGAACTGGGAGTAAGCAGGTTAACCAGACCTCAATGTTGCTGGTACAGCAGGGTCAGTCTGCTCAGATGAACTGCAGTCATGATCTTGGGGGCGGACAACTTGAGATGTCCTGGTATCAACATTTGCCAGGGGAGAGTATGAAACTGATCGTCCTTACGGTGCCTTACAGTGAGCCAGACTTTGGAGATTTTAGCCCCGACAAATTCTCAGCCACAAGAACTGAAGTAGAGAGCGGATCTTTCACTGTGAAAAATGTGGAGCCAGGTGACAACGGAGTGTATTTCTGTTCTGCTCAGACACACACTGTGATGCAGACAGCTGTCAAGCTGCACAAAAACCAGAGACACATGACTCAGAGAGGCTCTCTGCCTGAAATGATCAAACCACAATAAGCTGCTTGACATACTGTAGAGATACAGCATGAAAATTACAAGAATAACTTAAACACCATGGTACAGATCAATGGAAATGGCCTTAATGAGACACATATTGTAAGTTAAACCTGCTGTTGATGGGACATGAAACTACTTGAATAAGGAACAAGATAAAACTCAATGTAGGTGTCTTCAAAAACAGACTAAAAAAAACATTTTATGTTAGTAAAGTTTAAACCCTTTGTAAATATTGAATACAGTCTGTTTGAGTCTGGGTTTGCAACCACTTTCATTTTTCATTAAGTTATCATTTTTCTCCCCATTTAATCAATGAATTCTTTAGTTGATAAGATGTTAGAAAATAGTAAAAACCATGAATCAACAATCCCCAGAGCACAAGGTGACACCAGACATATCAGAGTTACTCTCATATAAAATGAAAGATGAAAACAGCATTAAGTCCTCACAATTCAGAAGTGTAATAATACCAAAAACCACAATGAAGTTGCCTTAAATGGATCAAACTCTCTGTCTCCTCCCCTCTTAGCTGATCCCATAACGTCTGTTCAGTCTGTCAGTCAACACAGAGACAGAGGAAGATAATCATGATGAGAAACATCAGCAGGATCACTCTGCTGCTCCTCTGGCTCTCCTGTAGGTTTCAATTCTAACTCTTTGTTAAAAGTTACATTTTTGTCACCATTTCTGATTTTTAATGTTTTCTCTTTGATTGCAGGTCGTTCACTGAGTATTGAAGTCCATCAGAGTCCACCATCAATATTAGAAAGTCCTAATGTTTCAGCAACAATCAGCTGCAACCATTCAGACAGTACATACAATGTAATATTGTGGTACCAGCAGCCAGAGGGCAGCTCTGGCCTTAAACTCATTGGATTTATTCTATATCGTGCTTCAACCCTGGAGGATCAGTTCAAGCAGAACTTCGAAGTGACTGGAGATGGCTCGGTGAAATCTGAACTTCATATACTGAAACTCAGACAGCCAGAAGACAGCGGCGTGTATTACTGTGCAGCTAGTAGACACAGTGACTCAGTTTCAGTCTTTCTCCTACAAAAACCCTCTCTGATAATCAGCCACATAAATTCACATTGAAGAGGAACACAGCTGCATCTCACTGCAGCAAGTGGCAGGAAATCCCCACTGATATCATCATGATACCTGTGTGAACCAACACAACAGGGTACTGCTCAAATCCAATCATTTCCCACCAGGCATTTTGGCTGTTGATATTTGTATCTGCCGGAAAACTAAACGTGATACCAGCCAAAGAGGGAAAATGTCAGTTAAATTTTGTTTTGGATTTTGGATCAGTGCAGAAAATAAGCTCTGTGGCAAACCAAACTTTATGATACGCACACATTCTCCACCAATAAACACCAATTTTTGAATGACAAATGCAGCTGACAGAAGTATTTAATAAGTATTACAGGACTAATAACAGGAACAGTGTGTCAACCACTGACTGACGTTTGCAGTATTGTAAACAGCCATCGACACAGTCATCTAGTTTGTCATTCGCTAGTCTTCACTGAAAACATCTATCACAACCACTGTCTCATGCACGTGGATATCACTGGGTACTTCTATACTAGTTAAACCGTCACCATGGAGCAGAACGTCAGTTAAACCTGTTGCCATTATCATTTATTTCTCCCTGATTTGGGATCAGATTTCAGCTGGAACATGTTCTGATTGTCTAGTTTTTGCTTTTAAAGCTTCTGTTTTGGCAATTTTTAACTGTAACAGAGACTCAGTGTTACACGCCACACACTAATACTGTCATATACCATAATCCACAGTGAAATTTCAGGGGGGAATGAACGTATAAAACATTTGATACCACCCAAGCCTAACATCATCAACAACACAAGGCCCAGGGGGGCAGGCAAAGAGGGAGAAATATAACCAAGGACAACAGTACCAACTTCGGTCAAAGGCAGGTTGGAGAGACCAGAGCTGCTTACCAATTAGAGCAGACTGGTCTTTTTTAGGTATATTTCAACTGTTTTTTGAACATTAAAGCATGTAAACATGTTCTGGAAGAAACACAAGACACAAATATGAACCTGCTCAATTCATCACATCACACATCCTCAAACCTGACCTCCTCAGCTTGTCAGTGTTACTGATCTGAATGTACAGTAGGGGGACCTCCAGTACCATTTACTATCTAACCATCTACACTTCAACTGACAATGTAGGCATTTATACAGCAGCTCACAGAGAACGTCACACACAGCAGGGACACACCTACCTGCTACTCTTCATATCTCTGGAACTACACTGACATAATGAGACTGGCTGTTTAACAACATGGACATTATCAAACATGGTCTCCTCAGCTTGCTGCCATTTGTGCTCTGGATACAAGGTTAGGTACTGTAACATCAGCTAATATATTTTAGACATCAAATGTTGACTTATGGTAACTTTGACTGTTACACTCAGGTCTGACTGATGGGAGTGATGTCAACCAGAGAGACATACTGTGGAAAAACAAGGGTGAAGATGCAACAATACACTGCAATCACACAAAGGGTGCTACCTATTACGAGATGTACTGGTACAGACAGCTGCCAGGAGAAACTATGAAACTAATTGTATATACAACAACCAGCAACATTGATTTTGGAGAATTCAAGGGAGATAAATTTGAAGCCACCAAGCCTGACGCTGAGAGTGGGACATTCACAGTGAAGAATCTGAGGCCAGAAGATAAAGGATTGTATTTCTGTGCTGTGAGCGAACACAGTGATACAGACACATTCAACAGCTGTACAAAAACCCAGCTGTTGGTGTCACCATGAAGAGAAGGCATCAGATGAAAGACATCTTTAATGATCTGTAGGGGGAGCTCTGGACCTCCAGACTAAGACTTTTGATTAGTATTCAGTCTAAATTGTGACAAAAGGTTTTTACACTGGAGTTTAGAAACATATGAGTGAAAAATGGTTGGTTGATAAATGGTGATAAATAATGTAATAGTAAATGTGAAATGAAAGGCAACAAATAAAGATAACATGCTCCATACTACTGAACATGTTTCCTGACATTTGTACAATATAATTTAGTGTTGAGCTGATTTCATTATTTTTATCCGTTGGAAATACAGTAAAAGTTTTGCCATGGTACAGATCAATGGAAATGGCCTTAATGAGACACATATTGTAAGTTAAACCTGCTGTTGATGGGACATGAAACTACATGAATAAGGAGCAAGATAAAACTCAATGTAGGTGTCTTCAAAAGAAAAATCATTTAATGTTAGTAAAGTTAATTGATTAATTGATTATGTTTTTCCCAATTAATCAATGAAGTCTTTAGTTGATAAGATGTTAGAAAATAGTAAAAACCATGACTCAACAATCCCCAGAGCACAAGGTGACACCAGACATATCAGAGTTACTCTCATATAAAATGAAAGATGAAAACAGCATTAAGTCCTCACAATTCAGAAGTGTAATAATACCAAAAACCACAATGAAGTTGCCTTAAATGGATCAAACTCTCTGTCTCCTCCCCTCTTAGCTGATCCCATAACGTCTGTTCAGTCTGTCAGTCAACACAGAGACAGAGGAAGATAATCATGATGAGAAACATCAGCAGGATCACTCTGCTGCTCCTCTGGCTCTCCTGTAGGTTTCAATTCTAACTCTTTGCTAAAAGTTACATTTTTGTCACCATTTCTGATTTACAATGTTTTCTCTTTGATTGCAGGTCGTTCACTGAGTATTGAAGTCCATCAGAGTCCACCATCAATATTAGAAAGTCCTAATGTTTCAGCAACAATCAGCTGCAACCATTCAGTCAGTACATACAATGTAATATTGTGGTACCAGCAGCCAGAGGGCAGCTCTGGCCTTAAACTCATTGGATATACTCAATATAGTAATCCAACCCTGGAGGATCAGTTCAAGCAGAACTTCGAAGTGACTGGAGATGGCTCAGTGAAATCTGAACTTCATATACTGAAACTCAGACAGCCAGAAGACAGCGGCGTGTATTACTGTGCAGCTAGTAGACACAGTGACTCAGTTTCAGTCTTTCTCCTACAAAAACCCTCTCTGATAATCAGCCACATAAATTCACAATGAAGAGGAACACAGCTGCATCTCACTGCAGCAAGTGGCAGGAAATCCACACTGATATCATCATGATACCTGTGTGAACCAACACAGCAGGATACTGCTCAAATCCACTGCTGAAGTTATGTGACGACTCATAATGTTGACCCCTCCTCCTCCTTTACATTGAGCCAGCTCGAGTCAGTCATCATTATTGTTTTGTTTTCATCTGCGGATGATCATGATTAGACTCCTCGTACATTTAGCAGCGCTGCCGTTCTGTTTAACAGGTGATATCACATTAAAAAACTGGACTTAAGTATTTTCAGTGGAGTTTATTCTCGTCACTAAAGCTGTTTGTTCTAAATGTCTCTTGCAGAACTCTCAAAGAACAGAGTTTATCAGACTCCCACTGCTCTGATCAAACATCCTGAAGAAGAAGTCCAGATGAACTGCAGCCATTCCAACACTGATTTTGATTTGATCCAGTGGTATAAACAGCCTGCTGGGAAAAATGATATGGTCCTAGTTGGCTATGTACGATTCACCTCTCCAACTGTTGAAGCTCAATTCCAAGACACTCACAACGTGAGTGGTATCGGGGGAAGTCTGGCACATCTTCATATTCCAAAGTTGAGTCGATCGGAGGACAGCACAGTGTATTTCTGTGCTGCCAGCAAAGCACAGTGCTGCATAAACCCTCTGTCTGTAACAAAAACCCTCTCTGATGCAGCTGGTTATAGCAATAACAAAAATAACCACATGAACAGCAAGTAAACCACACTGTTAAGACAGCTGGCCCACCACGAGACAGATAGATTCTTGTTTCATCCATTAGAGTGCAGTGTTTCTCCACGCATCTTCTGACAAACCTTTTGCCACATCTAAGTTTTGATAAAGGAAGTTAAATTGATGAATATGGACACATTTATATTTATCTATGGTATTTTATGTTTTGAACTCAATAACTCCTTTTCCATCAACATTTCCAGGAACTTGTATTTCTAGGAATTTATTTACCTGGTTAAAACAATTCCTGGTAATCTGTGGTTTGTGTTTCCTCCGCACCTCAAAGTTCCTGTACATGTATTTCAATCAGGTGAAGCTGAAGGCTTGTGCCACACACTATGTCAAGAAGGAGGACGCTCAAGTTGTTCTGTTGTTCCTCGCGTTTTCCTACATCACATATAAAACCATGTGATCTGCATGGAAAAGACGACAGGCATTCAACTTTTCACGAATTTGTTTCGCCGTGTGCCCTTTATTTAGCTCCGCCAGCTTGACAGCTATTCTTCCATAGACTCGGTCGTTTCGAGTCGCCGACTCAAAGTCCCGCTGAATTTCTTCCACGGCAAATACGCTCCAAAGAGCCTGGACCTCGTCGTCCGTCAACTTCTCGTAGCTTCTCTTCTTTTGCTCCATTTTCCAAATGATCAAAACACAAACCAACCAACCATTTTTCATGACGTTACACAGACTGTAAGGTCTGGTCAGGCCCAATCAGGATCAGCCGGAGATTCAAAGCTCTAGTTTAAGCAAAAGAAAAAAAAAGTGGATGTGATGAGCAGCTGAGTGCGTCTCTAAAGGGAGGGACTTGCACCTTTTCTTCACACCTCCAAACAAATATGACCCATTCTTCTACTGGGATTATATCTAGCAGATACATGAGTTAATAAAATTTAACTTTCACATACTGTGTGTGTTTAGGTGAAGTTAACATGGACTGTTTTTATGACCTCTACTTTATCACTTTGTTTTATTACATTGGTAAGTGTCATTACAACTGCATAAAATAAGTAATAAGTAACACTGTTTTGTTGTCTGAATCGTGACCCTCATCTCTTTTTCTCTCCTCTCACAGACCTCAGTCTGGCTGTGTTATACCAGAATCCACCTGCACTAATGACAAATATTGGAGGATCTGTGAATTTCCAGTGCACTAGTGCCATATCAACCTACAAAACCATCTTCTTGTACAAACAATCCCGACACAGAAATCTTGTGCTGATGGGGAAACTTTTTCAAACCAAGGAGAGTGTTGAACCGGAATTCATTGGGAAAGTGACAATGACAGGACAGAAAGATATAATGGTGATGGCGTCAATCACCATTTTTAATCTCACGTCAGAAGACAGTGCTGCATATTACTGTGCTTCCACACAGCACAGCCACACAACCACACCAGAGCGCTTGACAAAAACCATCTGGATTCACTGTCGGAAATAAAAACACAATAAGAACAGTAACAATTTCAGAGAGGGAAGTGCAGGAATGCTCCTTGAAATTCAAACTGACAAAACAGTTCAGTTCTTTTTAAATTCATGACAGAAATGACTCTTTTCTTCCCACTTCCTTTTAAAGTTAAACTCATGTCTTGCACTTGCTTTTCCACAGGTTCCTCTCCTCTCACTGTATGCCAGTGACATAGACTGGTAGTTGACATGATGCTTGAAATATTAAAAGGAGGAGGATGCACGCTGACACCTCCCACCTCATGATTTCATGTTGGTTTGCAGACAGGAGGGTTTACTCAAAGAGGAGGTTGTATAGCCACTGATACACCCAGAATATCTCACATATCAACATTCAATTATTAACAAACTAAATAACCAAACAGAAACATGATCATCCTTCTCCTCAGCATTCACTTTACAACTATTCTGGTTTCAGGTAACGTCATGAAGTCATTTTCATACAAGCTATTTGTAGTTTTGTGTACAGCCAGTGTTCTACAGTGCTGCTGTTTTAGCTGTAACTGAATTTGAATTCCATCTTATTATATTACATTGCTGAATTAACCAGTGCTCATTCTTATACATTGTGTTTTCATCAGGTTCCTCTGACCAAGTCCACCAGACTCCAGCAGACATTTACAACATACCAGGAAAAACAGCCACAATCAACTGTCGTCACACCAACACAAACTTTAACCGAATCCTCTGGTACAAACAGTCAAAGACACAACTACAGTTCCTGGGATATGTGTATCTTACAGATGGATATCCAGAGACTGGACTGGGTGTGAAGATGGAGGGGAGTGCAAATAAAGACCAAAACTGCACATTAATAATTGAAGAACTCAGCGTGAGCAGCAGTGCAGTGTACTTCTGTGCTGCTAGTTAACACAGTGATACATATCACTGCTCCTCAGTACAAAAACCTCCTCATCACATTCTTTCATATCTGTATTGCAGCTCACAGCCCGTTGCACCTGCACTCCTTCCTTTCTAGAGGAGGATATATATTTATTCAGACCTTTATACAGAGTCAGTGGCATCTACTGGTAGTTGGCATGATGATCATAATGTTTATGGGATACATTAATCAGGTCTGTGTCACTGTCGTGTGGTGAATGCAGATGAAAGGTGTAAAGTATTTTTGACTGGCTACTCCTCAGTTTACTGTACCGGGTCTGGTGGGAGCTAGATTTTTTTCTGTTTGTTTCTTTTCTTTTTCTTTCTTTTCTTTCTTACTAATTTTCTTGTTTTTAATTTTTCTTCTTTCTTTTTTTAATAATTTTTTTGTTTGAATTTTTTTCAATTTTTTTGTCTTCTTTTTCTTTCTTTTCTTTTTTGCTACCAATTTTCTTGTTTTTAAATTTTTTATGATTTCTTGGATTTTTTGGGGGGCGGATCATTTATTGTTATTTATTTACTTATGTTTTTGCTCGTTGCATTCTTCTCATGTTGTTGAATGAAATCAAGCCAGTTTGCTCATGTTTTAAAGGGTTAATAGCTTGCTGTTGCTATAGTACAGGTTCTGACATGTAAATCCAGCTACATACAGTAAGGACATCTTCAAAGAAAGCACTGACTTTTTAAATTCATGACAGAAATGACTCTTTTCTTCCCACTTCCTTTTAAAGGTAAACTCATGTCTTGCACTTGCTTTTCCACAGGTTCCTCTCCTCTCACTGTATGCCAGTGACATAGACTGGTAGTTGACATGATGGTTGAAATATTAAAAGGAGGAGGATGCACGCTGACACCTCCCACCTCATGATTTCATGTTGGTTTGCAGACAGGAGGGTTTACTCAAAGAGGAGGTTGTATAGCCACTGATACACCCAGAATATCTCACATATCAACATTCAATTATTAACAAACTAAATAACCAAACAGAAACATGATCATCCTTCTCCTCAGCATTCACTTTACAACTATTCTGGTTTCAGGTAACGTCATGAAGTCATTTTCATACAAGCTATTTGTAGTTTTGTGTACAGCCAGTGTTCTACAGTGCTGCTGTTTTAGCTGTCATTCATTTGAATTCCATCTTATTATATTAAATTGCTGAATTAACCAGTGCTCATTCTTATACATTGTGTTTTTGCTTGATGTCTATTCAACAGCTTCCTCTGACCAAGTCCACCAGACTCCAGCAGACATTTACAACATACCAGGAAAAACAGCCACAATCAACTGTCGACACACCAACACAAACTTTTACCAAATCCTCTGGTACAAACAGTCAAAAACACAACTACAGTTCCTGGGATATGTGTATTATAGTGATGGAAATCCAGAGACTGGACTGGGTGTGAAGATGGAGGGGAGTGCAAATAAAGACCAAAACTGCACATTAATAATTGAAGAACTCAGCGTGAGCAGCAGTGCAGTGTACTTCTGTGCTGCTAGTTAACACAGTGATACATATCACTGCTCCTCAGTACAAAAACCTCCTCATCACATTCTTTCATATCTGTATTGCAGCTCACAGCCCGTTGCACCTGCACTCCTTCCTTTCTAGAGGAGGATATATATTTATTCAGACCTTTATACAGAGTCAGTGGCATCTACTGGTAGTTGGCATGAAGATCATAATGTTTATGGGATACATTAATCAGGTCTGTGTCACTGTCGTGTGGTGAATGCAGATGAAAGGTGTAAAGTATTTTTGACAGACTACTCCTCAGTTTACTGTACCGGGTCTGGTGGGAGCTAGGGTTTTTCTGTTTGTTTCTTTTCTTTTTCTTTCATTTCTTTTTTACTAATTTTCTTGTTTTAATTTTTTCTATTTTTTTTTTTCTTTTCTTTTTTTCATTAATTTTCTTGTTTTTATTTTTTCTATTTTTTTTTCTTTCTTTTCTTTTTTTATACAATAATTTTCTTGTTTCTAAATTTTTTATGATTTCTTGGATTATTTTGGGGCGGATCATTTATTGTTATTTATTTACTAATGTTTGTGTTTGTTGCATTCGTCTCATGTTTTTGAATGAAATCAAGCCAGTTTGCTCATGTTTTAAAGGGTTAATAGCTTGCTGTTACTATTGTACAGGTTCTGACATGTAAATCCAGCTACATACAGTAAGGACATCTTCAAAGAAAGCACTGACTTTTTAAATTAATGACAGAAATGACTCTTTTCTTCCCACTTCCTTTTAAAGTTAAACTCGTGTCTTGCACTTGCTTTTCCACAGGTTCCTCTCCTCTCACTGTATGCCAGTGACATAGACTGGTAGTTGACATGATGCTTGAAATATTAAAAGGAGGAGGATGCACGCTGACACCTCCCACCTCATGATTTCATGTTGGTTTGCAGACAGAAGGGTTTACTCAAAGAGGAGGTTGTATAGCCACTGATACACCCAGAATATCTCACATATCAACATTCAATTATTAACAAACGAAATAACCAAACAGAAACATGATCATCCTTCTCCTCAGCATTCACTTTACAACTATTCTGGTTTCAGGTAACGTCATGAAGTCATTTTCATACAAGCTATTTGTAGTTTTGTGTACAGCCAGTGTTCTACAGTGCTGCTGTTTTAGCTGTCATTCATTTGAATTCCATCTTATTATATTACATTGCTGAATTAACCAGTGCTCATTCTTACACATTGTGTTTTCATCAGGTTCCTCTGACCAAGTCCACCAGACTCCAGCAGACATTTACAACATACCAGGAAAAACAGCCACAATCAACTGTCGTCACACTATTACAAACTATAATCAAATCCTCTGGTACAAACAGTCAAAAACACAACTTCAGTTCCTAGGATATGTGTTTCTTACAGATGGATATCCAGAGACTGGACTGGGTGTGAAGATGGAGGGGAGTGCAAATAAAGACCAAAACTGCACATTAATAATTGAAGAACTCAGCGTGAGCAGCAGTGCAGTGTACTTCTGTGCTGCTAGTTAACACAGTGATACATATCACTGCTCCTCAGTACAAAAACCTCCTCATCACATTCTTTCATATCTGTATTGCAGCTCACAGCCCGTTGCACCTGCACTCCTTCCTTTCTAGAGGAGGATATATATTTATTCAGACCTTTAAACAGAGTCAGTGGCATCTACTGGTAGTTGGCATGATGATCATAATGTTTATGGGATACATTAATCAGGTCTGTGTCACTGTCGTGTGGTGAATGCAGATGAAAGGTGTAAAGTATTTTTGACTGGCTACTCCTCAGTTTACCGTACCAGGTCTGGTGGGAGCTAGATTTTTTTCTATTTGTTTCTTTTCTTTTTCTTTCTTTTCTTTCTTACTAATTTTCGTGTTTTTAATTTTTTTCTTTTTTTTTTTCTTTTTTTAAATAATTTTTTTGTTTGAATTTTTTTCTATTTTTTTTTCTTCTTTTTCAAACCAATTTTCTGGTTTTTTAATTTTTTATGATTTCTTGGATCTTTGGGGGGCGGATCATTTATTGTTATTTATTTACTTATGTTTTTGCTCGTTGCATTCTTCTCATGTTGTTGAATGAAATCAAGCCAGTTTGCTCATGTTTTAAAGGGTTAATAGCTTGCTGTTGCTATAGTACAGGTTCTGACATGTAAATCCAGCTACATACAGTAAGGACATCTTCAAAGAAAGCACTGACTTTTTAAATTAATGACAGAAATGACTCTTTTCTTCCCACTTCCTTTTAAAGGTAAACTCGTGTCTTGCACTTGCTTTTCCACAGGTTCCTCTCCTCTCACTGTATGCCAGTGACATAGACTGGTAGTTGACATGATGCTTGAAATATTAAAAGGAGGAAGATGCACGCTGACACCTCCCACCTCATGATTTCATGTTGGTTTACAGACAGGAGGGTTTACTCAAAGAGGAGGTTGTATAGCCACTGATACACCCAGAATATCTCACATATCAACATTCAATTATTAACAAACTAAATAACCAAACAGAAACATGATCATCCTTCTCCTCAGCATTCACTTTACAACTATTCTGGTTTCAGGTAACGTCATGAAGTCATTTTCATACAAGCTATTTGTAGTTTTGTGTACAGCCAGTGTTCTACAGTGCTGCTGTTTTAGCTGTAACTGAATTTGAATTCCATCTTATTATGTTACATTGCTGAATTAACCAGTGCTCATTCTTATACATTGTGTTTTTGCTTGATGTCTATTCAACAGGCTCCTCTGACCAAGTCCACCAGACTCCAGCAGACATTTACAACATACCAGGAAAAACAGCCACAATCAACTGTCGTCACACCAACACAAACTTTAACCAAATCCTCTGGTACAAACAGTCAAAAACACAACTACAGCTCCTGGGATATATGTATGTCGATAGGAGTACTCTTGAGGCTGGAATGAGTGTGAAAATAGAGGGGAGTGCAGATACAGACCAAAACTGCACATTAATAATTGAAGAACTCAGCGTGAGCAGCAGTGCAGTGTACTTCTGTGCTGCTAGTTAACACAGTGATACATATCACTGCTCCTCAGTACAAAAACCTCCTCATCACATTCTTTCATATCTGTATTGCAGCTCACAGCCCGTTGCACCTGCACTCCTTCCTTTCTAGAGGAGGATATATATTTATTCAGACCTTTATACAGAGTCAGTGGCATCTACTGGTAGTTGGCATGATGATCATAATGTTTATGGGATACATTAATCAGGTCTGTGTCACTGTCGTGTGGTGAATGCAGATGAAAGGTGTAAAGTATTTTTGACAGGCTACTACTCAGTTTACCGTACCGGGTCTGGTGGGAGCTAGATTTTTTTCTATTTGTTTCTTTTCTTTGTCTTTCTTTTGTTTCCTACTAATTTTCTTGTTTTTAATTTTTTTCTTTCTTTTTTTAATAATTTTTTTGTTTGAATTTTTTTCTATTTTTTTGTCTTTTTTTTCTTTCATTTCTTTTTTTATACCAATTTTCTTGTTTTTAAATTTTTTATGATTTCTTGGATTATTTTGGGGCGGATCATTTATTGTTATTTATTTACTTATGTTTGTGTTTGTTGCATTCTTCTCATGTTTTTGAATGAAATCAAGCCAGTTTGCTCATGTTTTAAAGGGTTAATAGCTTGCTGTTGCTATAGTACAGGTTCTGACATGTAAATCCAGCTACATACAGTAAGGACATCTTCAAAGAAAGCACAGACTTTTTAAATTAATGACAGAAATGACTGTGTTCTTCCCACTTCCTTTAAAAGGTAAACTCGTGTCTTGCACTTGCTTTTCCACAGGTTCCTCTCCTCTCACTGTATGCCAGTGACATAGACTGGTAGTTGACATGATGGTTGAAATATTAAAAGGAGGAGGATGCACGCTGACACCTCCCACCTCATGATTTCATGTTGGTTTGCAGACAGGAGGGTTTACTCAAAGAGGAGGTTGTATAGCCACTGATACACCCAGAATATCTCACATATCAACATTCAATTATTAACAAACTAAATAACCAAACAGAAACATGATCATCCTTCTCCTCAGCATTCACTTTACAACTATTCTGGTTTCAGGTAACGTCATGAAGTCATTTTCATACAAGCTATTTGTAGTTTTGTGTACAGCCAGTGTTCTACAGTGCTGCTGTTTTAGCTGTAACT
Organism: Cephalopholis sonnerati; assembly: GCA_019142605.1. NCBI lineage: Eukaryota > Metazoa > Chordata > Actinopteri > Perciformes > Serranidae > Cephalopholis > Cephalopholis sonnerati. The sequence goes on along the minus strand of JAGQAX010000015.1, from coordinate 30,769,828 downwards.
GAATTTGAATTCCATCTTATTATATTACATTGCTGAATTAACCAGTGCTCATTCTTATACATTGTGTTTTCATCAGGTTCCTCTGACCAAGTCCACCAGACTCCAGCAGACATTTACAACATACCAGGAAAAACAGCCACAATCAACTGTCGTCACACCAACACAAACTTTAACCGAATCCTCTGGTACAAACAGTCAAAAACACAACTACAGTTCCTGGGATATGTGAATTATAATGATGGAAATCCAGAGACTGGACTGGGTGTGAAGATGGAGGGGAGTGCAAATAAAGACCAAAACTGCACATTAATAATTGAAGAACTCAGCGTGAGCAGCAGTGCAGTGTACTTCTGTGCTGCTAGTTAACACAGTGATACATATCACTGCTCCTCAGTACAAAAACCTCCTCATCACATTCTTTCATATCTGTATTGCAGCTCACAGCCCGTTGCACCTGCACTCCTTCCTTTCTAGAGGAGGATATATATTTATTCAGACCTTTATACAGAGTCAGTGGCATCTACTGGTAGTTGGCATGATGATCATAATGTTTATGGGACACATTAATCAGGTCTGTGTCACTGTCGTGTGGTGAATGCAGATGAAAGGTGTAAAGTATTTTTGACAGGCTACTACTCAGTTTACTGTACCAGGTCTGGTGGGAGCTAGATTTTTTTTCTGTTTGTTTCTTTTCTTTTTCTTTCTTTTCTTTTTTACTAATATTCTTGTTTTACTTTTTTCACTTGTTTTTTTTTCTTCTTTTTTCCTCCTAATTTTCTTGTTTATATTTTTTTCTGTTTTTCTTTCATTTCTTTTTTCATACAAATTTTCTTGTTGTTAAATTTTTTTATTATTTCTTGGATTTTTTGGAGGCGGATCATTTATTGTTATTTACTTATGTTTGTGTTCGTTGCTTTCTTCTCATGTTTTTGAATGAAATCAAGCCAGTTCGCTCATGTTTTAAAGGGTTAATAGCTTGCTGTTGCTATAGTACAGGTTCTGACATGTAAATCCAGCTACATACAGTAAGGACATCTTCAAAGAAAGCACTGACTTTTTAAATTCATGACAGAAATGACTCTTTTCTTCCAACTTCCTTTTAAAGGTAAACTCATGTCTTGCACTTGCTTTTCCACAGGTTCCTCTCCTCTCACTGTATGCCAGTGACATAGACTGGTAGTTGACATGATGCTTGAAATATTAAAAGGAGGAGGATGCACGCTGACACCTCCCACCTCATGATTTCATGTTGGTTTACAGACAGGAGGGTTTACTCAAAGAGGAGGTTGTATAGCCACTGATACACCCAGAATATCTCACATATCAACATTCAATTATTAACAAACTAAATAACCAAACAGAAACATGATCATCCTTCTCCTCAGCATTCACTTTACAACTATTCTGGTTTCAGGTAACGTCATGAAGTCATTTTCATACAAGCTATTTGTAGTTTTGTGTACAGCCAGTGTTCTACAGTGCTGCTGTTTTAGCTGTAACTGAATTTGAATTTCATCTTATTATATTACATTGCTGAATTAACCAGTGCTCATTCTTATACATTGTGTTTTTGCTTGATGTCTATTCAACAGCTTCCTCTGACCAAGTCCACCAGACTCCAGCAGACATTTACAACATACCAGGAAAAACAGCCACAATCAACTGTCGTCACACCAACACAAACTTTAACCGAATCCTCTGGTACAAACAGTCAAAAACACAACTACAGTCCCTGGGATATGTGAATTATAATGATGGATATCCAGAGACTGGACTGGGTGTGAAGATGGAGGGGAGTGCAAATAAAGACCAAAACTGCACATTAATAATTGAAGAACTCAGCGTGAGCAGCAGTGCAGTGTACTTCTGTGCTGCTAGTTAACACAGTGATACATATCACTGCTCCTCAGTACAAAAACCTCCTCATCACATTCTTTCATATCTGTATTGCAGCTCACAGCCCGTTGCACCTGCACTCCTTCCTTTCTAGAGGAGGATATATATTTATTCAGACCTTTATACAGAGTCAGTGGCATCTACTGGTAATTGGCATGATGATCATAATGTTTATGGGATACATTAATCAGGTCTGTGTCACTGTCGTGTGGTGAATGCAGATGAAAGGTGTAAAGTATTTTTGACAGGCTACTACTCAGTTTACTGTACCAGGTCTGGTGGGAGCTAGATTTTTTTTCTGTTTGTTTCTTTTCTTTTTCTTTCTTTTCTTTTTTACTAATATTCTTGTTTTACTTTTTTCACTTGTTTTTTTTTCTTCTTTTTTCCTCCTAATTTTCTTGTTTATATTTTTTTCTGTTTTTCTTTCATTTCTTTTTTCATACAAATTTTCTTGTTGTTAAATTTTTTTATTATTTCTTGGATTTTTTGGAGGCGGATCATTTATTGTTATTTACTTATGTTTGTGTTCGTTGCTTTCTTCTCATGTTTTTGAATGAAATCAAGCCAGTTCGCTCATGTTTTAAAGGGTTAATAGCTTGCTGTTGCTATAGTACAGGTTCTGACATGTCAATCCAGCTACATACAGTAAGGACATCTTCAAAGAAAGCACTGACTTTTTAAATTCATGACAGAAAGGACTCTTTTCTTCCAACTTCCTTTTAAAGGTAAACTCATGTCTTGCACTTGCTTTTCCACAGGTTCCTCTCCTCTCACTGTATGCCAGTGACATAGACTGGTAGCTGACATGATGCTTGAAATATTAAAAGGAGGAGGATGCACGCTGACACCTCCTACCTCATGATTTCATGTTGGTTTACAGACAGGAGGGTTTACTCAAAGAGGAGGTTGTATAGCCACTGATACACCCAGAATATCTCACATATCAACATTCAATTATTAACAAACTAAATAACCAAACAGAAACATGATCATCCTTCTCCTCAGCATTCACTTTACAACTATTCTGGTTTCAGGTAACGTCATGAAGTCATTTTCATACAAGCTATTTGTAGTTTTGTGTACAGCCAGTGTTCTACAGTGCTGCTGTTTTAGCTGTAACTGAATTTGAATTCCATCTTATTATATTACATTGCTGAATTAACCAGTGCTCATTCTTATACATTGTGTTTTTGCTTGATGTCTATTCAACAGGTTCCTCTGACCAAGTCCACCAGACTCCAGCAGACATTTACAACATACCAGGAAAAACAGCCACAATCAACTGTCGTCACACTATTACAAACTTTTACCAAATCCTCTGGTACAAACAGTCAAAGACACAACTACAGTTCCTGGGATATGTGTATCTTACAGATGGATATCCAGAGACTGGACTGGGTGTGAAGATGGAGGGGAGTGCAAATAAAGACCAAAACTGCACATTAATAATTGAAGAACTCAGCGTGAGCAGCAGTGCAGTGTACTTCTGTGCTGCTAGTTAACACAGTGATACATATCACTGCTCCTCAGTACAAAAACCTCCTCATCACATTCTTTCATATCTGTATTGCAGCTCACAGCCCGTTGCACCTGCACTCCTTCCTTTCTAGAGGAGGATATATATTTATTCAGACCTTTAAACAGAGTCAGTGGCATCTACTGGTAGTTGGCATGATGATCATAATGTTTATGGGATACATTAATCAGGTCTGTGTCACTGTCGTGTGGTGAATGCAGATGAAAGGTGTAAAGTATTTTTGATAGACTACTCCTCAGTTTACCGTACCAGGTCTGGTGGGAGCTAGATTTTTTTCTGTTTGTTTCTTTTCAGTTTCTTTCTTCTCTTTTTTACTAATTTTCTTGTTTTTATTTTCTTTCTATTTTATTCTTTTTTTTTTTTTTTTTTTACTAATTTTCTTCTTTTTAATTTTTTGTTTCACTAATTCTCTTGTTTTTATTTTTATTTCTATTTTTTTTCTTTTGTTGTTTTATACCAATTTTCTTGTTTTTAAATTTTTTATGATTTCTTGGATTATTTTGGGGGCGGATCATTTATTGTTATTTATTTATTAATGTTTTTGTTTGTTGCATTCGTCTCATGTTTTTGAATGAAATCAAGCCAGTTTGCTCATGTTTTAAAGGGTTAATAGCTTGCTGTTGCTATAGTACAGGTTCTGACATGTAAATCCAGCTACATACAGTAAGGACATCTTCAAAGAAAGCACTGACTTTTTAAATTAATGACAGAAATGACTGGTTTCTTCCCACTTCCTTTTAAAGTTAAACTCATGTCTTGCACTTGCTTTTCCACAGGTTCCTCTCCTCTCACTGTATGCCAGTGACATAGACTGGTAGTTGACATGATGCTTGAAATATTAAAAGGAGGAGGATGCACGCTGACACCTCCCACCTCATGATTTCATGTTGGTTTGCAGACAGGAGGGTTTACTCAAAGAGGAGGTTGTATAGCCACTGATACACCCAGAATATCTCACATATCAACATTCAATTATTAACAAACTAAATAACCAAACAGAAACATGATCATCCTTCTCCTCAGCATTCACTTTACAACTATTCTGGTTTCAGGTAACGTCATGAAGTCATTTTCATACAAGCTATTTGTAGTTTTGTGTACAGCCAGTGTTCTACAGTGCTGCTGTTTTAGCTGTGATTAAGTTGAATTCCATCTTATTATATTACATTGCTGAATTAACCAGTGCTCATTCTTATACATTGTGTTTTTGCTTGATGTCTATTCAACAGGTTCCTCTGACCAAGTCCACCAGACTCCAGCAGACATTTACAACATACCAGGAAAAACAGCCACAATCAACTGTCGTCACACTATTACAAACTTTTATCGCATCCTCTGGTACAAACAGTCAAAGACACAACTACAGTTCCTGGGATATGTGAATTATAATGATGGAAATCCAGAGACTGGACTGGGTGTGAAGATGGAGGGGAGTGCAGATACAGACCAAAACTGCACATTAATAATTGAAGAACTCAGCGTGAGCAGCAGTGCAGTGTACTTCTGTGCTGCTAGTTAACACAGTGATACATATCACTGCTCCTCAGTACAAAAACCTCCTCATCACATTCTTTCATATCTGTATTGCAGCTCACAGCCCGTTGCACCTGCACTCCTTCCTCTCTAGAGGAGGATATATATTTATTCAGACCTTTAAACAGAGTCAGTGGCATCTACTGGTAGTTGGCATGATGATCATAATGGTTATGGGATACATTAATCAGGTCTGTGTCACTGTCGTTTGGTGAATGCAGATGAAAGGTGTAAAGTATTTTTGACAGGCTACTCCTCAGTTTACTGTACAGGGTCTGCTGGGAGCTAGATTTTTTTCAGTTTGTTTCTTTTTCTTTCTTTTGTTTCTTACTAATTTTCTTGTTTTTAAATTTTTTTATGATTTCTTGGATTTTTTGGGGGCGGATCATTTATTGTTATTTATTTACTTATGTTTTTGCTCGTTGCATTCTTCTCATGTTGTTGAATGAAATCAAGTCAGTTTGCTCAGGTTTTAAAGGGTTAATAGCTTGCTGTTGCTATAGTACAGGTTCTGACATGTAAATCCAGCTACATACAGTAAGGACATCTTCAAAGAAAGCACTGACTTTTTAAATTCATGACAGAAAGGACTGTTTTCTTCCCACTTCCTTTTAAAGGTAAACTCATGTCTTGCACTTGCTTTTCCACAGGTTCCTCTCCTCTCACTGTATGCCAGTGACATAGACTGGTAGTTGACATGATGCTTGAAATATTAAAAGGAGGAGGATGCACGCTGACACCTCCCACCTCATGATTTCATGTTGGTTTACAGACAGGAGGGTTTACTCAAAGAGGAGGTTGTATAGCCACTGATACACCCAGAATATCTCACATATCAACATTCAATTATTAACAAACTAAATAACCAAACAGAAACATGATCATCCTTCTCCTCAGCATTCACTTTACAACTATTCTGGTTTCAGGTAACGTCATGAAGTCATTTTCATACAAGCTATTTGTAGTTTTGTGTACAGCCAGTGTTCTACAGTGCTGCTGTTTTAGCTGTGATTCATTTGAATTCCATCTTATTATATTACATTGCTGAATTAACCAGTGCTCATTCTTATACATTGTGTTTTTGGTTGATGTCTATTCAACAGGTTCCTCTGACCAAGTCCACCAGACTCCAGCAGACATTTACAACATACCAGGAAAAACAGCCACAATCAACTGTCGTCACACCAACACAAACTTTAACCGAATCCTCTGGTACAAACAGTCAAAGACACAACTACAGTTCCTGGGATATGTGAATTATAATGATGGATATCCAGAGACTGGACTGGGTGTGAAGATGGAGGGGAGTGCAAATAAAGACCAAAACTGCACATTAATAATTGAAGAACTCAGCGTGAGCAGCAGTGCAGTGTACTTCTGTGCTGCTAGTTAACACAGTGATACATATCACTGCTCCTCAGTACAAAAACCTCCTCATCACATTCTTTCATATCTGTATTGCAGCTCACAGCCCGTTGCACCTGCACTCCTTCCTTTCTAGAGGAGGATATGTATTTATTCAGACCTTTAAACAGAGTCAGTGGCATCTACTGGTAGTTGGCATGATGATCATAATGTTTATGGAATACATTAATCAGGTCTGTGTCACTGTCGTGTGGTGAATGCAGATGAAAGGTGTAAAGTATTTTTGACAGGCTACTCCTCAGTTTACCGTACCGGCTCTGGTGGGAGCTAGATCAGGTTGCGGCTCATTTAACAATTACCTCTGGTAACGCCGTCCCATCCCAACAGGGCTGCTGTGGAAACATTGTGCCCACCCTCCCTCCAGTAAAGTGTGGATGACTTGACATAAACTCTATATAAGATAGATGACCTGATGTGACTTCAGCCAGACAACCTGACATGACTCTGACCTAATTTGGGTAGATGAGGGGAAGCAGTTGTTCCCAGAACTGCTTATCTGAATAACAGGAAACACCTTTTGACAGGAAACACCTTTAAATATGTGCAGGGAAGCTTCTAGGTGTGTCAGCTGATACTGCTTGTTGGTTAGACACTATAAATTGTCATGATGTACCAATTCTTTGACTTTCTCACAAGTAAACCCTTTAATGTCCAGTCCTGTGTTTTGAGTTTCTTTATCCCACAACACTGGCCCTCTCCTTATGTTGCTCTGGTGAATAAGTGGTAGCACTGGTACTGTTAGCTCTATTAGCACCGTTTGCAGTGTCAGCACAGCTAGTGGTGCTAACACAGTTAACAACGCTAAAGGGGTTTAGCAGCTCAGAATGACACCACTTACAACATGTTTCTGCTGCATCGCTGTCCCATCACAGTGACGGTGGTGTTAACCAAATGTAATTTCTAATAAGCAGCCGCTAATTAGCTAATTAGGGCGGTGTGCGCCTGAGACAATGAAACACCAGCCTATCAAGAAAGCCTCTTGTAATTCACATCGTTTTGAAATTTTATCAATAAAACTTGAAAATGAACCAGTTGAAACTAAATTAACCAAACATTCCTTCTCCCACATGCATTGACACTATCCTAGTTGAAATTCAGCAAAGTGTGCCTTTAAGAGGAGGAGCACGTACTTTGACTCCGCCCTCTTTAAGATTTTATGTTGGTTTACTGACAGGAGGGTTTACTCATAGAGCTACCAAATCAACATTAACATTATTACCAACCAAAAACAACAACATGATCATCCTATTTCTCTGCATTCATTTTACAACTAGTCTGGTTTCAGGTAACGTCATCAAAACCATTTTAACACCAGCTTTTAACAACATGTGTCTGTAGTTTTGTGTACAGCCTGTATTATACACTGCTGCTATTTTAGCTGCAACTGGATTTCATTACATTGCTGAATTTGCCAGTGCTCGTTCTTATATATACTGTGTCTTGTTTTTGGTTGATGTCTATTCAACAGGTTCCTCGTTCAGTGACCAAGTCTTCCAGACTCCAGCAGAAATTTACAGCAAACCAGGAGAAAAACCAAAAATCAACTGTCGTCACACCATTCCAACCTATAATCAAATCCTCTGGTACAAACAGTCAAAAACACAACTACAGTTTCTGGGAAATGTGTATTTAACCAGTGCAGTAGAAGAGATCGGAGTGGATGTGACAATGGAAGGGAACGCAAACAGTAACCAAAACTGCACATTAACATTTAATGAAATCAAACTGAACAGCAGTGCAGTGTACTTCTGTGCTGCTAGGTTACACAGTGATACATATCACTGCTCCTCAGTACAAAAACCTCCTGGCTCACATCCCCTTACACCTGGAATAAGCCATTCAAACCAGTGTTGGTGTTCCTCTGACAAAGATCAGATATTATGATGGAAGGTTCTCTATATGCAGCTACCAGTGACACATACTGTTACAAACAGCAGCCCCAGACTTTTAATTTGTCTGCAGAGTCTCATTTTAACAGGGTCACTGTGAGGACTTTTCACATGTATCACATCAACCTGCTGAGTTTTAGTGTAACTATTGACTGCTGCTCATAATCTAAAAAACATATGAACCTTCATGTACTATAATGGGCATTGGAGGCAGGACGGTCCACTCGATTTGTGCACAAATTTGTGAAAATATTCCTTTAAATACTCAGGCTATGACTAGACAACAACAGACAAGACAAGTCTACTATTAAAGGTATAGGTGATGGGCGCTCTCTGCAGCTAAGGTCCTGTTTATACGACAATGATTTCAACCGAAAAGGGTAAACTTTAGTTGTGTAATGGCTGATTGTTTACACCAGTGGTCCCCAACCAGGTGGGTGGGACCCCCTTATGGTGGCGCCAAAGAGCCACGCGGGGGTCTTGATTTTAAGGGGTGTAATAATTTTAATGTGTTATGTGTCAATGTGTGTTTTATTCATTCATGTGATAAAAACTAAATTTAAGGGCTATACTAAAAGCGTATTAATTTATGACAAAATTAATAAATTAGTATAGAAAATGTTTAAAAAATGTATGACGAGGATACAGGTGTGTCTAACATGCGTACGGGGGCGGGGGCAGCAAAGTGCACAATGGTAAAAATCTGGGTCCCTCAAGAAAAAGGTTGGGAACCACTGGTTTACACAACAGCAGCGTTTTGGGTGCCTGAAAACGCAACATTTTGAAAACAGGTTCCAGAGTGCAATTTTTTGGAAACAGCACCGTCTCCATTGTCATACAAACTTGCAATATGCAGTTCCTCTGTAAACTGAGACTTTTTGCACATATGCACTACAGTTCCAGTCACTAGGCACGCGCGAGACAGTCGACCATCACAACAACAATGGCGGATTCCCGAGCTCTGTTTGTGCTGCTCACCCTGTTGAATTTATCAACGCTTCTCCAGCAAAGTGTAGAGTTACTGTAGCAACTCCACCTCGTCATCCGTCCATACAAACGTTCATGCGATTGCCATTTTGTTTGTTTATACATCACTGCTCTGTAGAAGGAAGCGCATGTGCACAGGAATATGTTGTTTCATCACAAAGTCACATGGCCAACTACTGGCCTGGCATGTATACTACAGTGTTTTTAGTCATTTTTGAGGATCCGTGTGCACAGCCATTGTTATCAAAACGTTGTCATCTTTTTTCAAAACAAAAATTAGAAACGATTCCATCTTCAGCGGAGTATCCACGAAACGATATTATCACGATACTTAAAAGTCACAGTACAATATTATAGCGATTTTAAATATGTTTGAATATGCTGAGTATTGCAGTAAAATATATTGTGATATATTACCTTTTTTTTTTTTTTTTGCATTTTTCAGTCTGTTTATCTCATGTCAGCCATTTTGTTTTTGCAGCAAAATGTATCTAGTGGACTGAAAAAGCAATTGATTATACTATTCTAGTGGGCTACCTAAAGTTTATGTGTACTTGTAATGTTAATAACTTATATAATAAAAATCAATACTTGGTACTGTGTGATATTGCCACACAAAAATATCCCAATACTATGCTGTATCAATTTTCCCCCACCCCTACTGTGCACTGACTGTCTAAAAAAACGCTCTACCTGAAAAAATCTCGACTGAGGGGCCTCTGGCTGATGACCGAAATCTTTGACTTTCAGGGGACAGCCCATGTAAATTCTCAGTAAATTCAGACTCAGTCCTGGTGTTTCAATTATCAAACACCTTATACTACATTATTTTAACACTTAATAATTAAATGCAAATTAATACAAATAGACTATCTGGTGCAATAGTTTGTAGAGACTATGACAGGGCTTTGTTGTTTTGCTTCCTGTCATAAGGTGGCAGTATATCTTTACTGAGCCGTGGTGTATGGCGGTAGCTGACGTGATGGTTTTAATGTCTAGAGGAGGAGGAGGAAGTGCTATGACATCATCCACCTTAAAAGGTTGTGTGTGTTTTCTGATAGGGTTTCCTCAGATAAGGAGGTGGAAATAAAGCATACCAGCTTATACTGTAATGAAAACACAACCAATGACTAGACTGATCTGAAGTTCAGTCAGAAGACACATGATGATAATTGTTTTCTGTATAGCCTTTAATGCTATCCTGGTTTCAGGTAAGTAAAAGTGTTTCAAGTCATTTGTTCTGTCATTTGCACTGTTGCGTGCTTTGAGATGTTTTTAATGACGCTTTTTCCGCAGGTTCCTCACTCAGCAACAAAGTCCAACAGACTCCAGCTGACATGTACGCTGAAACCGGAAATACAGCCAATATTCACTGCTCACACAGTGTTCAGGACTTTAACAGAATCCTCTGGTATAAACAATCAAAGAACAAACAAATGCAGTACCTGGGATACATGAATGTAGACACTGGATATCCTGAAGCTGGAGTAGCTGTGAAGATAAAAGGGCGTGCAAATAAAGACCAGAACTGTACTTTAACAATTGAAGAACTCAGCCTGAACAGCAGTGCAGTGTACTTCTGTGCTGCTAGTAAACACAGTGCTACATATCACAGATCCTCAATACAAAAACCTCCCAATAACGCATTTTTTCATCTCCGTTTTACAGCTCACAGCCCTTTGCACCTGCATTAAACCATTCTAACCAATGTTGGTATTCCCTCTGATTCAGATCAGATATAATAACGGGAGGTCCCTTACAGTACATCCCTAACAGCAGCCTCATACATTCATGACTGCAGTGGCTACATCTCACTGAAACAGGATCACTAACATGACTTAAATCTTGTCTGGTTGAATTTTAGCGTCGTTGATGTCTGCCTGGGTTCAGACTTTTGAATCCACACGCTCCATGAGATCGAGTGGACTGATTCGTCTGGCAGTGTGACATGAAACAGCTGTTTCTCGGTTAAAATAAAAAACAACCAATGAGCGAATCAGTGCAGACTGTTCTCAAAACTCCTGCAAAACAAATGTGTTGGCGTGGCTATCCATCACTGAGGCCTGGGCTGGACGATATGGACAAAAATTCATATCTCGGTATTCACAGGCTGACTGACGATACATGATATATAGTATATCTCGGTATTTTCTAAAATTTGGCCACATGTTTTCAGTTGCAAGTCAAAGCCACATTTGAGATGTCACAAGCAGTTTTATAAAAACAGACTGCGATCAAAATAAAATGCAACGACAGGGATTTATTCCCCTGTTTGAAAATAGTTACACCTCCAAAACACTAGTCAGCGACAGAAGTGTGGTAAAATATAATTGATTCAAAACACACCTGAAACACATTAAACATGGCTTTATTGCAACAATTTTAAACACAAGTACACAAATCAGCTTCATTATAACTCGCAGCATTTACACACAACACTAGTCTTTATTTAGACACATTTTCCCCTACATGCTAATGTTATTAGCCCAAGCCTATGGCATTTTACATTTTATAAACTAGCCTAGCGACAAGCACAGATTTCCTCTGCTCATATGAAGCCAGGATAAATCACACACAAGACTTTAAATGCTATTTTACAGGGACGTTATTGTGTTCACAATTTATTGTTTCTTATCTGTAAAATACAGTAAATAAAAGCTTTGTTTCCACTGAGGGAAGTGGTTTTAGCTTAGACAGGAGGTCTGTAGCTACGTTTCTGAGGACGTGCACCGCAGGTTACAGCTCTAAAAAGTGTTGCTGGAGAACTTCTGAGTGAGTGTGTGGGGCAGAGCATGTGAGAGAGGAGAGATGCACACTGGTATGACTCTATATCGATATAAACGGTGTTGTCTAAATGTATATCTTGCTTGAAAATACATGGATATATCGTACATAGTCGTTATATTGCCCAGCCCTACTGTGGACTTAAAATGATGTTAGATTCATGCCGATACGAAAAATTGAATCTCCCTCACACATGAGAATCAGTTAAAGTGAACACACTGTCAGACTGAAGACAGAAAAGTAGCAAATTAAAAACTAATACATTACCACAGAAGTAACATAACTAGTTAAATGCAGCTTTTTACATATGGCTTGTTGTAATATTTCCCACAAAACTATGTACACAAGTCTTTGTTGTTTTGCTTCCTGTCAGAAGGTGGCAGTATATCTTTACTGAGCCAGTGTGGTGGTAGCTGACGAGATGGTTTTGATGTTTAGAACAGGAGGATGCACTATGACACCGCCCACTTTAACATATTTGTCTCTTCTTTTCCTCATAGATGGGTTTACTCAAAAAAGGTGAAAGTAACTGGTATATCAGCGCATACTGAGGTGAAAACGCAGTTCCAGAAAACAACATAATGATCTTTTTCCTCTGTATAACCATTGATCTCTTTCTGGTATCAGGTAATAAAATTCTTTGCCCTTTGAAAAATTTATTTACACAGTTACATTACATTTCTGAAGCTATTCAAGTTGTGGAAAAGAAAGGAAAAGTTATGTTTTTCCAGCTTAAATTTATCTCCCGCACTTAATAATTTTTCCATTTCTCTTCACTGTCATCACCGTCTGTAATTTTATATCGTTGTGTTGTTTCGTTTATGCTTTTCCCACAGGCTCCAAAGTCTACCAGACTCCAGCTGACATGTACAGCGAACCTGAACAAACAGCCAAAATCAACTGTTCACACAGTTTTCAGAACTACGATCAAATCCTCTGGTACAAGCAATCAAAGAATAGGCAACTACAGCTCCTGGGATACATGTATATCGAGAACGGTACTCCTGAGGCTGGAATGAGCGTGAAGATAGATGGGGGTGCAGAGAAAGACCAAAACTGCACGTTAACAATAGAAGGACTGAGCCTGAGCAGCAGTGCAGTGTACTTCTGTGCTGCAAGGTTACACAGTGCTACTTATCGCTGCTCCTCAGCACAAAAACCTCCTCATCACACATTTTGTTTTATCTCTGTATTACAGCCCCATGCACCTGTATTGACTCATCCCAACCAACACACTGTTTTTTTTCTCTTATTTAAGATCACAAGTTTTAATGGGAGGTTCCCTCTGTGGAGCAACGCAGTATTTAACCTCCTTCAGACACTCATCATGTCTGCATCTGATGTTAGCAGGATCACTATGATGACACACGTCCTCATCACATTTGTAGTCTCGACTCTGTGGCTTCAAGGTATAGGGATTAACATTTACATTTACTTTCTAACAGTGTAAGAGGTGTACATTTTCCTCTTTAATTTATGATATATATGGCAGCATGTGTGTAATATATCATTAATTTAATCTTTGCTAATATCTACATAGTTTTGCTTGCACTAAAATCATTAAAATAATACATATGTTATATTGTTTAGAGAACTTCTTTCAGAAGGAATACAAATTATATTTAATTTTGTTTTCCGTTCACACAGGTCACTGCAAAGATGTGACCCAAGACCCTAAAATCAGCTGGAGTTATGCTTCCAAAACTGCAGAGATGAACTGCAGCCACAATAAAGATATTTCTCACACCGAGATGTACTGGTACAGACAGCGTCCAGGGGAGACCATGACCCGCATAGTCTACACAGTTTGGAATGGTCAACCAGACTATGGTGGCAGCCCTCAAACCAAATATACAGCTATCAAAGAAAACATAGAGAACGGGGCTCTGACTGTGAAAGACCTGCAGCCTGACGACAGCGGTGTGTATTTCTGTGCTGTCAGTAAGCACAGTGATGTGAGAAGCACGAGCAGCTGAACAATAACTGGATGCCAGTACATCTGGTGAGTGTGTTAGGGACCAGCTTTTGGCTTTTATATTGTTCCAGCAGGTGGAGCTGGAGCTCCAGATATACCCCGCAACACATTCATCACTGTGACATTTAATGTAGCTGGTGTAGATTTAATAGGAGGCTGCTGATGAAGAGTCAACAGTTAACAGAGCGGCTCGGTGTTCTGTGTTCATTCCAACGGGAGGTCAACATGTCAACATTATTCTTTTTATCTTGGCTCATTGGTAATCACCTTTACCATCCAGGAATGCCACTTCATCTACAGTGCCTACATTGATTATTGATTTTCCCTTTTCTAGGTGTTTGTCTGGGTCTTGATGTCCGTCAGTCTCCCTCTGATCTCATCACAAAACCTGGTGACAAGGTGCAGATGTTCTGCAGCCATGACAAAACCGACTACAGGGTGATGCTCTGGTACCAGCGGTCACCTGGAGACACTGCTATGAAACTCATTGGATATTTGTACTACCAAGCGGCCACAATGGAAGAACCATATCGAAAACATTTCAATATCTCTGGAGATTTGGGTGGAGATGGAGTAAAGAATGGCTCACTTACAGTTCAAATAACTGGACCTGAGCACAGTGCCGTTTACTACTGTGCAGCCAGCAAAGCACAGTGACTGTAGTTTCTGTCTTCCTCATACAAAAACTAATAACCCTTATCAGCGTTTATGGTTGTAAATGACACCTTGAACAGACCCCTCCCAACCAGCTGCATTGTCTCTGAAGCTTTAGTTTTTGCCAGCTGATGTACAGTGATGTTTCTTCATCACTTCCCTTTCCTCTTTGAACCTCATGAGGCTCCAGATGAATCTCCATCACTAACAGAGTCTGCAGAAGTCCTGAGCGATTGCTTTATTGACTGAAAGCCAAAATGATTCACTTTCTCCTCCTCTGTTGTCTGGCAGGTATTCAATTTTTCAAAATACGCACAGAAAACACAGTTTTGCCTCAATCTAATATTATGTAACTAAGTTTGTTCCTTAATTTTGTCCTGGATCTATTTTATCTAGGTGTTTGCCTGGGTCTTGATGTCCGTCAGTCTCCCTCTCATCTCATCACAAAACCTGGAGCCAGAGAGCAGATTTTCTGCAACCATGACAAAACTGACTACAGGATGATGCTCTGGTATCAGCGGTCACCTGGAGACACAGCTATGAAACTCATTGGATATTTGAATTTTCAAGATGTCAAAATGGAAGAGCCATATAAAGTCGATTTTAACTTATCTGGAGATTTGGGGGGAAATACAGCAAAGAATGGCTCTCTTATAGTCAACCTTGTAAAACAAGAGCACAGTGCAGTTTACTACTGTGCAGCCAGCAAAGCACAGTGACTGTAGTTTCTGTCTTCCTTGTACAAAAACTAATAATCCTTATCAGCGTTTATGGTTGTAAATGACACCTTGAACAGACCCCTCCCAACCAGCTGCATTGTCTCTGAAGCTTTAGTTTTTGCCAGCTGATGTACAGTGATGTTTCTTCATCACTTCCCTTTCCTCTTTGAACCTCATGAGGCTCCAGATGAATCTCCATCACTAACAGAGTCTGCAGAAGTCCTGAGCGATTGCTTTATTGACTGAAAGCCAAAATGATTCACCTTCTCCTCCTCTGTTGTCTGGCAGGTATTCAAGTTTTCAAATAGGCACAGAAAACGCCATTTTGCCTCAATCTAATATTATGTAACCAAGTTTGTTCCTGGATCTATTTCATCTAGGTGTTTGCCTGGGTCTTGATGTCCGTCAGTCTCCCTCTCATCTCATCACAAAACCTGGAGCCAGAGAGCAGATTTTCTGCAACCATGACAAAACTGACTACAGGCAGATGCTCTGGTATCAGCGGTCACCTGGAGACACAGCTATGAAACTCATTGGATATTTGTACTACCAAGATGTCAAAATGGAAGAGCCATATAAAGTTGATTTTAACTTATCTGGAGATTTGGGGGGAAATACAGCAAAGAATGGCTCTCTTATAGTCAACCTTGTCAAACAAGAGCACAGTGCAGTTTACTACTGTGCAGCCAGCAAAGCACAGTGACTGTAGTTTCTGTCTTCCTTGTACAAAAACTAATAACCCTTATCAGCGTTTATGGTTGTAAATGACACCTTGAACAGACCCCTCCCAACCAGCTGCATTGTCTCTGAAGCTTTAGTTTTTGCCAGCTGATGTACAGTGATGTTTCTTCATCACTTCCCTTTCCTCTTTGAACCTCATGAGGCTCCAGATGAATCTCCATCACTAACAGAGTCTGCAGAAGTCCTGAGCGATTGCTTTATTGACTGAAAGCCAAAATGATTCACTTTCTCCTCCTCTGTTGTCTGGCAGGTATTCAATTTTTCAAATACGCACAGAAAACACCGTTTTGCCTCAGTCTAATATATGTAACTAAGTTTGTTCCTTAATTTTGTCCTGGATCTATTTTATCTAGGTGTTTGCCTGGGTCTTGATGTCCGTCAGACTCCCTCTCAACTCATCACAAAACCTGGAGTCAGAGAGCAGATTTTCTGCAACCATGACAAAACCGACTACAGGCAGATGCTCTGGTATCAGCGGTCACCTGGAGACACAGCTATGAAACTCATTGGATATTTGTACTTTCAAGATGTCAAAATGGAAGAGCCATATAAAGTTGATTTTAACTTATCTGGAGATTTGGGGGGAAATACAGCAAAGAATGGCTCACTTATAGTCAACCTTGTCAAACAGGAGCACAGTGCAGTTTACTACTGTGCAGCTAGAGAAACACAATGACAAAAATCCCCTCTGAACCTGACAAAAACTCTGCACAAGCTTTTCTCATCAGTGGTTTATAATAAGACATGGAATAAACTGCTCCCAGACACCTGCGTCTGTGGTTGTACTTTGGTTTGATGCAATCATAGCTCATGCTGCTGTGTTTCTATTTTATTGTTTTTAATGTGATTAAAATATTACAGTAATCTGTCAAACCTAAAGCATCTTCTTTGGGGGACTCAGGTTTAAGGAAGAGTGTGTATACAGATAACTAAATGAAGCCACACCTCCTCTCTACGTCACATTTGCTTCCTGTGTAAATGAGGCCTTTTCATGACTAAATATTGCATTTCATCCATGACATCAGAGTAACACAGGGGCTCCATGTCAAATCTCAACATGATAATTCAATTCCTCTTTTGCTGTTTCCTCACAGGTAACAACTGCCTCTCTGTGAAGCTAGATATTCTGTGTTTACTTTCACATCTTAAATCAATAATCTGTCTGACTCTATTTACAGCAGGTATTTCTCTGGGGGTTCAGGTCCATCAGTCTCCCTCTGCTGTCATCAGAAAGGCCGGTGATGATGTGCAGCTCGTCTGCACTCATGGACAAACTGACTACACAGTGATGCTGTGGTACCAGCAGTCACCTGCAGACAAGACTCTGACGCTGATTGGATATTTAGAATACAGTAGAAGAAGCTATGAAGGATTATATGAAGAGCATTTTAACATCACTGGAGATTTGAGTGGAAATACAGCAAAGAATGGCTCTCTGTTTATAGTGGACCTGAAAGAGTCTGAGCACAGTGCAGTGTACTACTGTGCAGCTCGATATGCACATTGAAGCAGACGACCTTTCAAAGATGCAAAAACTAAACACCACCCCTTATCAGCTGTGGTATACGTCACCAGCCAGCTGCAGTCGAGGCCTCTGTCGTGCGATTTCTACCTCACTTCCTCATTGCTCCTCATTACCAGTCTTGTAGCGGCTGTAGACGTCTCATCACCATTATCTCTTTCATAAAGATGGGACAAACAACTAAAATGATCTGTTCTTTAGTTTTTTGTCATCTTATAGGTAATGTTATCTATTCTCCAGCTCACAATTGTAGTCTACTTTCATACACAAGCAAATAAACCCTGATCTTTGTCTCTTTTTGTAGGTTTTTCTCTGGGGGTCCAGATCAATCAGTCTCCCTCCGCTATCAAAAAGCCTGGTGACGATGCACAACTTTTCTGCACGCATGAAAAAACTGACTTCAGAGTGATGCTGTGGTACCAGCGGTCACCTGGAGACACAGCTTTGAAACTTATTGGATATGGATATGTGCAGTTCAAAAACGACAGCGTGGAACAGCCGTTTAGAAAACATTTCAAATTATCTGGAGATTTGAGTGGAGACAGAAAAAATGGTTCTCTTTCCATAAGAAATCTCAAAGCACTTGAACACAGCGCGACGTACTTCTGTGCAGCCACTGAGACACAGTACATCAAACCTCCATCTGCTCCTGACAAAAACCTCTTAACACAGGCACTCTGAATGTAGGTTAAGGAGTAACTTGTCGCCCCCGTGATCATGTGATTGTTTGTGGGTTTCACAAGTATTTCATTCCTCACAGCTAAAGCCTTGAACATTCTCAGTGGTTCCCGAGCCACAAGACATTTAACACTGGGCTCCAAGGACGCCATGCTACTGCTGGTATTGCTGAGGTCAGTCTAAATAAATGATGTAGTAACTACGGTGACGCACAGGCTAATAAAGTTAAGTTTTGTTTGTGAACTAATGTAATTCCCTGATGTAAATCTGCTCAGTAATGAACCTTTGCTGGAGTGTAACTGTTGTAATTTAACAGAAAGAAAGGCGGAGTTTACCTGCCTTTCAGGAAAAGATGGACTGAATGAAAAGTTTCTCAGTATTAACCTCGTTCTCTTATTTCTCTACATCACTTCCTGTCCCTCCTTCTGATCCACAAAGCTGAGCGATTCCAGCTGGTTCTTCAGTCAACAAGATGCCATCTCCTTTAATCATTTCCATCATCGCTGCTGTCTGGATTAAAGGTACTGCACATTTATGTCCACATTTATTTTGGAATTAACCATCAAAAATCTTGGTGGAATATTTCTTCCACTAATCACTTATCATTGACTTATAATTTCTACACTACTGACCATTGTTTATCTCTTCACAGGAGTTCACCTCAGTAAAGAAAAACAGGTGTTTCAGACTCCAAATGACCTGTTCTGGACACCAAATACTCAAGTCAACCTGAGCCTCACGCATAAAATCCCGAGCTATGACACTATCCTCTGGTATCAGCGCTCAGCAGGAGACACGGCCCTAAAACTGATCGCCTGGATATATTATAAAACTCCTAAGATTGAGCCAGCGTTTGCAGACAAATTTAACGTGAGTGGAGATGGAGAGAAAGCAGTTTATCTTCACATCCTGAAGCTGAAACACCCCGAAGACAGCGGAGAATATTTTGGTGCAGCAAGTATGCACAGTAATAAAGACAGGGACGCTCTCATACAAAAACCTCCATAATGATCCAGCAGATAAGAACACACAGACAGGAAACCACTGACACCATGTGACACAGTTTCAAAACTCTGAAAAAAAGATCACTGTAACAGTTTCATTAGAAAACAGGAAGAAATGTAAAAGATAATAAGAATTGTGATAAAACAGACACTTACAAAATGTGATATTAATGCTCAGCTCTTTCCACTGTGCAGATGAAGTCAAAAAGGATGTATTGAGCCATTGGAGATGTTTTATGAGTTCAGTACATTGCAACTTAAACTGTGGTTATGGGACAATTTCTGGACTTTTTTAAAGAAAAATCTTACTTTTGCCAATTAGGTTATAGGTATATCGTTTCTTTTTGATGATACCTTGTTTTTGTGCAGAGTTACTTGTTTTTTTTAAAGTTGGTCTGAATAATCAAAATTTATTTGCCCTTTTGTTCTTTTCTGTTTTACTAGGATTAAGCAGTCCCTCCAGGATCTCGCAGCAAACAAATCTTGAATTTGCAGCCAATTTTGTCAATAATTGTGATAAAAACTGCCACATTTTTATGTGAATTTTTGCGGGAAATTGTGGCAAATGACAAAAATTGCGGGAGAAAAAAATGTGATGAAATGTGACTGCCTTCAAAAAATAAGTCATGTAATGACTTGCTATAATAATCATAGTGAATATTACAAAAACAGCTGCAAATGTTTCAGTTCTCTTCTACAGTTTTATTTAATTAGTTTCAAAACATGGACTCCAATAATGTTTAACAACATGTAAGCTACAAACTTAACATTTGAATTAATTCAACACATATTGTATGCATTTAAACACAGTGACAATTCTTATGTCAATACAGAGCGTTTCTCCATACTGCAGTGCCATTAGCGCCATTTGATCTGATGACGTTTCAAATTTTGGTCAGCCAGAAAATGCAGAAAAGTTGCAGGACTTCTGAAAAATTGCAAGCCCCCACAAATATTGCGGACTTTCGTTGAATTTGTGTTGTGATTTTCTGGAGGGACTGATTAAGGCTGCAACACACAACAACTATCATTACTTATTAATCAATTATTTATTTGCTCTGCGACATTCAGAGCAAACGAGTTATCTGGACACGATTCTCAACACGTAGGTGGCTGAGCCTAGCAGCTAGCAGCTAGCAGCTAATGGTGTTAAGTTCATAAACAGCGCTTAACTACGGCAACAGTGCTGACAGAGTTAACAATAACAATCGGGGGGAGCCGGAGGGTAATGGGTATGCAGCCATCCCGATATGCAGTACAAAGCAGCAGCGATGAACTAGCCAATGGGATACACACATGCACTAATATGCACGCACAGCCAGACTGGTTTACCACTTAAAAAGACACAGAGAAGTTCTGATTACAACACACACAGGATGCCATTTCTCCAATTAATCATTACATAGCAAATAGTGGTTTGCTGCTATATTGATGCTCTGAATGTTGCCTACAGGACCTTGTCCAATAAAATGTCCAAATATGGATCAAAACCCAAACATATTCAATTTACTGTCACATATAACAAAGAAAAGCACTAAATCCCCACAAGGGATAAGCTGATTAACAATTAGGTTTAATTGATATCAAAACAGTTGCAGTTATTTTTCTGTTAATCAAATAATCAATTAATCAATGAATAATTTATGTTTAATTGACTGTGACTTTTTTCAAATAAGGTCAACAAGGTTCATTGTTTGTCATTTCACGACACAGAGCTGCACAATGACACAACTAAAGAGGTGTGTCTTGAAGAGGAGGTTGGGGCGGGGGGGTGGTTACCTAGATGTACAAAGTCTGCTGAAATTAAAATAGTTATCATTAAAAATGATGTCCTGAGGAACTGATTCAACCAATAGGTGGAGGCACAGCACTTAGTATGCAGCTTTTATCATGAGGATGTGGCAATGATTTAACCTGCACACACAGTCATAACACCCTACTTCCTTACCCTGAGACTTATTTTTCCTCAGAGAAATACTTTTCTCACGTCAGTGCCTGATCATGTCTTCATCTATGCAAACCTTTGGTTTCCTTTTCATCTGTTTCTATTGTAAGTTCTCAAATTTCATCCTAAATTGAAGTAGTCACTTTATATACAGGTATTATGATTTATAAAACATGCTAAACATGAGTATGCTTTTGTTTTGCATTAATAACATTTTCTAAATCTGTTTTCTCCACAGGTCAGGTGAACGCTGTTATATTTCAACAATATCCTCCCCAGATAGTGAAGGAGGACGCTGAGGTCCAGATTGACTGCCGCCATGACGATACTTCCCTCATATTAATGTTCTGGTATCAGCAAAGAGAGGACAACATGTCTATGACTCTCATTGGGTATGGATATGCAAACAGCGATCAAAGCTATGAGGATCAGTTTAACAAAGAATTCGAGCTGACAAGAGAAGACACAGTATCAGGAGCTCTGGTTATACGCAAAGCAAAGCTGTCACACTCGGCTGTGTATTTCTGTGCTGCCAGCACACAGTGATGTGTCTTAATGCCACTCCCTCACTAAAAACCCTCATCTCCTTCCTGCGTATGAGACGTGTGCATTTGCACAAGAGGTGGTGTCTCTCTTACTGCACCCTTGGAGGAAGCTGTGTTACTACTACTACAGAACAAACTTGAGGGATGTCTCCAGTTGTGACAGCATTTCTTCTCATCTTTCTTCAATGTAAAGAAATCAGCTGCAAATTTCATTGTGCTGTTATTTTATACAGCACTTGTATGAATGTTTTTTCACTGTGGCTTCTTTATATTGACGACTTTATGAATCTGTATCATTCCAACAGATGGAGTTGAAAGTGTGACGTTTCAGCCATCTCATCCAAGAATAGTCAACGACATGGGCAGGGTAGAAATTAAATGCAGTCACAATGATAACGACAAGTATGTAATGCTGTGGTACCAGCAAAAAGAGAGAGGTTTGATGACCTTGATTGGATTCAGCTACAGCGGCAATGACCCCGACTATGAGGAGCAGTTTAAAGATCAGTTTGAAATAACAAGACAAGATGTCAAAACAGGAGCTCTGATAATTAAGAGTGTGACTCTATCAGACTCAGCTGTGTATTTCTGCGCTGCCAGCACACAGTGATGTGGCTTAATGCCACCCCCTCACCAAAAACCCTACTCTCTTTTTTCTCTGTTGTTTTCATGCTCAAGATCCTTACCACTTTTAGCTGTAAATCTTCAGTGATAGCCAGCTTTGAAAAGGTTTTCAAAACTGTAGTAAATGGTAGGCCTGAGTACAAATTCCTACATTACAAATTATAGTTCAATTCAGCTTTGGTTTTGGTTGCCCACATTCTGTAAAAGTCTCCCCGGACCTCTCTTAAAGCATTACAGACATTTCTGGTGTCTTTAAGACTTAAAACCACCACACCAAGAAAATCCATCACAAAACCTATGTATTAATTTGTGATCAGGAATTAAAGTGCAGCAAAGAAGCAGGCAGGAGAGAAAGTATTTGTGACAGGATCAGCTGTGAGCAGAGGAAGAAGGTGAGGAAGAGGAGGTGCCGTAGAAGGGAAGACAGTCCTCTTTCAGTTGATCTGTGATAAGCTTGTCAGATCGGAGAAACATGTGAATGCACCACCTCTGATACCAGATTTCAGTGTATGCTATGTCATCGTAGCACATTTGTTGATTTAAGTTTCCAGGATGCCTCCAGTTTTATACACATTTGGATTTTTACTGCTCGTCCTTACAAGTAAGCCTGACAACATATTTTTTAAACATGTGTACCACTGTGTGTTTACAGTACACATTTCTTTTGATTTCTAAAATTTAGAGATAAATTCTTAAACCTTTCACTGCTTAAATTCTGATTTTTCCTCAACAATGACATGAATTGACTTTCTTCACAGGAAAAGTGGAAAGTGTTACATTCCAACAGTCCTCTCCTCAAGTTGTAAAGGACGGGACTGCAGAGCTCAGGATAAACTGCAGTCATGATGACAGCAGCCTCAACACTATGCTGTGGTACCAACAGAAATAGAGCAGTCGCTCTATGAGCCTCATCGGGTACACAGTCCTCCAGGGTGACCCAGTCTACGAGGACCAGTTTAAAGACTCCAGATTCAAGTTAAAAGGAGAAGGCACAGGGAAAGGATCTCTGATCATTGACACAGTGACTTCATCAGACTCAGCTGTGTATTTCTGCGCTGCCAGCACACAGTGATGTGGTTTAATGTCACCACCTCACTAAAAACCCTGCTACCACTTTTAACAGCTGCTGCTCAGGAGTGTAGTTATTTGACAACTGACAACATGATGCTGTTTTATTATATTTTAACTATATGCCAAAGTAAGTGAACAGGCTCTGCTAATATATCAATAATAATAATAATAATAATAATAATAATAATAATAATAATAATAATAATACTTTACAAAGAGCAACAACAGCAATAAAAAAAAAAAATCCATCGGGGGGGAAGGGAGGGAATCATCCAGACAGGATAGGCGAAGAACACTGAGTTTAGAGGTTGTAGGCAGTTTTAAACAGACGTGTTTTGAGGGTTTTCTTGAAGGTGGAGAGTGAGGAGGAGTCTCTGATGTCTTTAGGGAGTGAGTTCCAGAGGGTGGGAGCTGCAACAGAAAAGGCCATGTCCCCTCATGTGCAAGGGGGAGGACAGGAGGTTGGCATCAACAGACCTGAGAGTGCGGGAGGGAAGGTGTCGGTGGAGGAGCTCAGACAGGTAGGGGGGACCAGGTTGTGGAGAGCTTTGATAGTGATGATGGGGAGTTTGAAGTGGATATGCTGGGGGATGAGGAGCCAGTGGAGGTTATGAAGGACGGGGGTGATGTGGTCACGGGAGTGTGTGAGAAGACCAGCAGCTGAGTTGTGGATATACTGAAGTTTCTTGAGTGTTTTGGCTGACAAACCGTAGAGGAGGCTACTGAAGTAGTCTAGTCTGGAAGTGATGAGTGTGTGGATGAGGGTCTGTGCAGCTGAAAAGGAGAGGGATGGACGGAGGCGGGTAATGTTCCTGAGATGGAAGAAGGCTGTTTTGGTGATGTGTTTGATGTATTGGTCAAAGGAGAGGGTTTGATCGAAGCTGTAACCAAGGTTACGGACATGGGGGGAGGAGAGCACAGTGGAGCCATCGATGGAGAGGGAGAAGTTATGGGTGGATTTGATGAGAGATTTGGTGCCGATGATGATGACTTCTGATTTGTCACAGTGAAGATTGAGGAAGTTGGTTTGAGCAGAGGAAGAAGATGAGGAAGAGGAGGTGACATAGAAGGGAAGACAGTCCTCTTTCAGTTGATCTGTAATAAGCTTGTCAGATTGGAGAAACATGTGAATGCACCACCTCTGATACCAGATTTCAGTGTATGCTAATTGTTAATTTGATATGGAAATGATTCTAAATTAGTTTTGTTATTTCTCATTGTTGCACATTTGTTGATTTAAGTTTCCAGGATGCCTCCACTTTTATACACATTTGGATTTTTACTGCTCGTCCTTACAAGTAAGCCTGACACAATGTTATATGATGGTTTTTTCTTTAACATGTGTACCACTGTGTGTTTATGGTACAAATTTGTATTGATTTCCAAGATTTCCAGCTAAATTCCTAAAACTTTCATTGCTTAAATTCAAGTTTTTCCTCAACAATGACATGAATTGACTTTCTTCACAGGAAAAGTGGAAAGTGTTACATTCCAACAGTCCTCTCCTCAAGTTGTAAAGGAAGGGACTGCGGAGCTCAGGATAAACTGCAGTCATGATGGCAGCAATCTCCAAACTTTACTGTGGTACCAACAGAAACAGAGCAGTCGCTCTATGAGCCTCATCGGGTACACAGTCCTCCAGGGTGAGCCAGACTACGAGGACCAGTTTAAAAACTCCAGGTTCAAATTAAAAGGAGAAGGCTTAGGGAAAGGATCTCTGATCATTGACACAGTCACTTCATCAGACTCAGCTGTGTATTTCTGCGCTGCCAGCACACAGTGATGTGGTTTAATGTCACCCCCTCACTAAAAACCCTGCTACCACTTTTAACAGCTGCTGCTCAGGAGTGTAGTTATTTGACAACTGACAACATGATGCTGATTTATTATATTTTGACTATATAATAAAGTAAGTGAACAAGTTTTGCTGATGTAAATGTATTCAGTGCAAAAATTCAATTCAAATATCATAAACATAATCATTATCATTTATAAACAATACAGGACTCAGCACATTCGCTGCCCTATAGGCAAGCTTCCCCTGCAGCCACCCTCACCCCAAAAAATATAATGTTATCTTTTACATTTTTTGTATGAATTATTATCAATTATATTAATTTAAACATGAACAAGAACTAATGAGAAATCAACACAAATAAACACTTCACTTGTGGACCACTGAAAATCTTGGGGTGGCACACCATGATTCAGTATTTCTTAAATAGGCTGGTTGACCTTCACTCAAAAAGACAAATATATTGAATGTCAAGAACAAAACCAACTGTGTGAACAAGCCTCCTGAGGCCGTATTCACAAAGCTTCCTAGTGCTAAGAGTTACTCCTCGTGAGGAAATTCAAAGAAAATTCTTAGAATCAGAGGAGAAAATGGTGGAAACGCAAAAAGGTCGGAGAAATATTCTCCAGATGCTGGATGACAGTGAGTAAATGAAATGCTACAGATTAGATCATGCAGGGATAATATGTGTGGTCGATCTCATTAAGGATACACACACATTTCTCACCTAATGTTATAATGCCAAAAATAAAATGATAACAGCACTAAGATGTTTAGAAAACTGGAAAAATGCAGCAGTGATGACTTGAGTCTGTCTCAACCTTCCATCAGCAGAGTGATCACACTAACAATGACAACACTTCCACAGTCAGCAGTTCATCTCATTTCCACTGGGTGTCCACACCTTGCAGGCTCACAAAGGGGCGTGTCTGTGACAACCAATCACATCTGTTAAAAGAATGAATCACACCTAGCAACGGGGTCGACCACACCTCCTCACAAAGATAATAGTTTTTGTCCCTTACTAGCTCAGAGTTGCTCTGAGAACTTTCCTAAATCACTCCCAAGCTAGGACTCCTTACTAAATGTTTCGGGCTATGTTAGGAGCTCTCTGAGAGTGTTCTCAGAATGTGCCTGGAGACAGAGTTGTTTTTACTCTGTGCTGTTTGATCAACGTCAAAATGAAGCTGCTCTTCGTTGTTGTTCTCATCTTCAGCAGTAAGAATATTTAAATTCCGTTAAAACAAAACATTTTCCTCCTCGTCCTCATTGAAGTCAATTTACTAGTTGTCTTTCTCTGATTCTCCAGGTTCCTCCTTTGGTGTCAAAATCAACCAGCCTCCATTTGTATTTAGCCGTGAAGGAGACTCAGCTGTAACTCTGCAGTGTGAACATGATGACAGTACCCATTACTACATGTTCTGGTACATACAGAGCAGCAGTGCTAACATGCAGCTGGTGACATTTTCTACTGCTGTAGATAGTGTGAGCACTGAGGCTCCTTTCAGCAGCTCCAAGTACACCATGTCCCGACCTGAAGTGCTTCAGTCCTCTCTGCAGATACAGCCTGTGGAGGCTGGAGACTCAGCTGTGTATTACTGTGCCTCCAGTAGAGCACAGTGATTCAGAAAGCCTCAACAGCTAAACAATAACATCAAGAAACCAAGAGGAGATGACAGGGAGGAGAGATGAATGAGAAGGCTGAATGTGTTGAACTCTGAGGAGCCCTGAGCAGGATTTTGGTGACATGACAGACCAACATCAACGTCACATGAAAATATAAAAGAAAACATATTTTTGAAAATCTATGAATTCATTAAAAAGTATTTGAATGCTTCTCTCATGATGTTCCTGCACCAACACCACAAAGCTGATGAGCTCAGATAAGTGAGCAGGTGTTACCATGGGAAAGATTACTTGACATATTCACTATTACTGTCCTACAGAGTTTCTCTATATATATGTATTCATTTGTGATCAGGAATTAAAGTGCAGCAAAGAAGCAGGCAGGAGAGAAAGTATTTGTGACAGGATCAGCTGTGAGCAGAGGAAGAAGGTGAGGAAGAGGAGGTGACGTAGAAGGGAAGACAGTCCTCTTTCAGTTGATCTGTAATAAGCTTGTCAGATCAGAGAAACATGTGAATGCACCACCTCTGATACCAGATTTCAGTGTATGCTATGTCATCGTAGCACATTTGTTGATTTAAGTTTCCAGGATGCCTCCAGTTTTATACACATTTGGATTTTTACTGCTCGTCCTTACAAGTAAGCCTGACACAATGTTATATGATGTTTTTAACATGTGTACCACTGTGTGTTTATGGTACAAATTTGTTTTGATTTCTAAGATTTCCAGATAAATTCCTAAAACTTGCGTTGCTTACATTCCGATTTTATCTCAACAATGACATGAATTGAATTTCTTCACAGGAAAAGTGCAAAGTGTTACATTCCAACAGTCCTCTCCTCAAGTTGTAAAGGAAGGGACTGCAGAGCTCAGGATAAACTGCAGTCATGATGACAGCAGCCTCCAAGTAATGCTGTGGTACCAACAGAAACAGAGCAGTCGCTCTATGAGCCTCATCGGGTACACAGTCAGCCAGGGTGACCCAGTCTATGAGGACCAGTTTGAAGACTCCAGATTCAAGTTAAAAGGAGAAGGCACAGGGAAAGGATCTCTGATCATTGACACAGTGACTTCATCAGACTCAGCTGTGTATTTCTGCGCTGCCAGCACACAGTGATGTGGTTTAATGTCACCCCCTCACTAAAACCTGCTCTCTTTTTTCTCTGTTGTTTTCATGCTCACGATCCTGAGAGGAAGGCTGGTAGAATCAGCCTCAAATCAGCTTAATTATTGTCCTGACATTAACAACACATATCAATCAAACATAATGAGCTTTGACACAGTCACACAGTCTCAAAAAATAATGTACATATAAAGCATTCATCTCCTTTTGCTTATAAGCAAAACACACATTGGAATGGGGTGGTATTTATGGCTGTAATGTGAGGGCAACAACTGAATGTAACTACACACTTATTTTATCAAATAAATTTCAGATTTCCCAAATATATACAAATCAAGTGCTGCCATTTACAGGAAAGCTGACAGACCAATACATGAGTCCTCAAAAAAGTCAACTATATATTTTTTTGTGTGTAATTACAAACATTAAATGTACATTCAGTCAGTCACACAGACCAGACCTATGATGTAGAGTTGCAGTGATATGTCAGTTTTGAGGTATACCATGATATAAAAGTTGGCGGTTATCATACCATGTACATTTGCTTATCTACGAGATTGGAAAAAAAATACAACCGTACAGAGAACCTCCCCTTTGTTTTAGTTATTTTTTAAAGGGGAGACTTTTTACACATACTTTAATTATATTAAATAAAGTCAGTAAGACTTTTTGAGACTTTAATGCTACTCAGACTGAAATTTAAGACCATTTTTACAATAACCAGAAAAACATGAACTGAAATCAGGTACTTGTGGTCAGGGAAAATTTTGCCCCAATATTTAGGCCTACTGTAACAAAACATGACTTGTTGGTGATTTAGTGCAAGATGCATTCAGTACTTTTTTTCTTTTTTCCAACAGTTACCAATTATTTTAGATTTTACAACCCAAAGTCAGGAGAAAATAAATCATAAAACCCAATCTCCCATGTCTTAGCATTTTTAACACTTTGGAAAGATTGATTTGAGACATTTTAACACCAAATAACCTCCTGAGACCTGAACTTTTGTTTGGTGTGCACTTTAATTATTCCTTCCTATTTGGGATCAGTAGGACCCCACAAGTATTAAAAAAAACTCAACATTGTCGACGACAATTACATCCGAGTGTCTTCAAACGAGTACTTCCTAGTTAACAGATCTCAGCTTGTTCCTGTTGCTAAAATTGGTCAAATTTGTTGCCACATCAAACTACAAACATTATTAATCATTAATAAACAAGTTTCAACCATAAAGTGTGATCAGGTTTTGAACCATATCCACTTTTGTGCCAGGGTTTGCTGCAGACTTGTGTTTGCATGGATTAGTGTATTGTGGCCTTACTACCACTAGATGGCAAAACAAGTGTCCATGAAGGAGGACAACAGGTCTACGTTAAGTAGAATGAAGTACAAGGTAAAGTAAACCTAAACTGTGATGTCGTCATATGAGGACACAAGGTCTCAGGAGGTTAAAGCCTTATATTTAGATAAATGAATTCAATGCTTAGGACTTTAAGGATCGGTGGGAACCATTGTGGAAACAAAACCTTTGTCCTTGCAACAGTGCAGCAGTTCGTCTGTCTCAACCTTCCATCAGCAGAGTGATCACACTAACAATGACAACACTTTCACAGTCAGCAGTTCATCTCATTTCCACTGGGTGTCCACACCTTGCAGGCTCACAAAGGGGCGTGTCTGTGACAACCAATCACATCTGTTAAAAGAATGCATCACACCTAGCAACAGGGTCGACCACACCTCCTCACTAAGGTCTAACTTTTTGTCCCTTACTAGCTCAGAGTTGCTCTGAGAACTTTCCTAAATCACTCCCAAGCTAGGACTCCTTACTAAATGTTTCAGGCTATGTTAGGAGCTCTCTGAGAGTGTTCTCAGAATGTGCCTGGAGACAGAGTTGTTTTTACTCTGTGCTGTTTGATCAACCTCAAAATGAAGCTGCTCTTTGTTGTTGTTCTCATCTTCAGCAGTAAGAATATTTAAATTCAGTCAAAAAAAACATTTTCTTCCGTCTCTTTCTTTGAAATTGTGAATTGACTAGTTGTCTTTTTCTGATCCTCCAGGTTCCTCCTTTGGTGTCAAAATCAACCAGCCTCCATTTGTATTTAGCCGTGAAGGAGACTCAGCTGTAACTCTGCAGTGTGAACATGATGACAGTACCCATTTCAACATGTACTGGTACATACAGAGCAGCAGTGCTAACATGCAGCTGGTGACATATTCTCCTGGTAAAGAAAGTGTGAGCACTGAGGCTCCTTTCAGCAGCTCCAAGTACACCATGTCCCGACCTGAAGTGCTTCAGTCCTCTCTGCAGATACAGTCTGTGGAGGCTGGAGACTCAGCTGTGTATTACTGTGCCTCCAGTAGAGCACAGTGATTCAGAAAGCCTCAACAGCTAAACAATAACATCAAGAAACCAAGAGGAGATGACAGGGAGGAGAGATGAATGAGAAGGCTGAATGTGTTGAACTCTGAGGAGCCCTGAGCAGGATTTTGGTGACATGACAGACCAACATCAATGTCACATGAAAATATAAAAGAAAACGTGTTTTTGAAAATCTATGAATTCATTAAAAAGTATTTGAATGCTTCTCTCATGATGTTCCTGCACCAACACCACAAAGCTGATGAGCTCAGATAAGTGAGCAGGTGTTACCATGGGAAAGATTACTTGACATATTCACTATTACTGTCCTACAGAGTTTCTCTATATATATGTATTCATTTGTGATCAGGAATTAAAGTGCAGCAAAGAAGCAGGCAGGAGAGAAAGTATTTGTGACAGGATCAGCTGTGAGCAGAGGAAGAAGGTGAGGAAGACGAGGTGACGTAGAAGGGAAGACAGTCCTCTTTCAGTTGATCTGTAATAAGCTTGTCAGATCAGAGAAACATGTGAATGCACCACCTCTGATACCAGATTTCAGTGTATGCTATGTCATCGTAGCACATTTGTTGATTTAAGTTTCCAGGATGCCTCCAGTTTTATACACATTTGGATTTTTACTGCTCGTCCTTACAAGTAAGCCTGACACAATGTTATATGATGGGTTTTTTTTGAACATGTGTACCACTGTGTGTTTATGGTACACATTTGTTTTGATTTCTAAGATTTCCAGATAAATTCCTAAAACTTTTATTGCTTAACTTCAAGTTTTTCCTCAACAATGACATGAATTGACTTTCTTCACAGGAAAAGTGGAAAGTGTTACATTCCAACAGTCCTCTCCTCAAGTTGTAAAGGAAGGGACTGCAGAGCTCAGGATAAACTGCAGTCATGATGACAGCAGCCTCCAAGTAATGCTGTGGTACCAACAGCAACAGAGCAGTCGCTCTATGAGCCTCATCGGGTACGCGTTCCTCCAGAATGACCCAGTCTACCAGGACCAGTTTACAGAGTCCAGATTCAAGTTAAAAGGAGAAGGCACAGGGAAAGGATCTCTGATCATTGACACAGTGACTTCATCAGACTCAGCTGTGTATTTCTGCGCTGCCAGCACACAGTGATGTGGTTTAATGTCACCCCCTCACTAAAACCTGCTCTCTTTTTTCTCTGTTGTTTTCATGCTCACGATCCTGAGAGGAAGGCTGGTAGAATCAGCCTCAAATCAGCTTAATTTTTGTTCTGACATCAACACTGGCTGTGATTTGAAACAGATTAAACATAATGAGCTTCTTCACAGTCACACAGTCTCAAAAACTCATGTGTATATGACAGTTAGGGCTGGAAATCAGCACCAGCATTCAGCCAGATGTTGGTAAATATGCAAGTGGAAGTAAAACCTACGTCCTTCCATAAAGAAAACATTCCACATACAAAAAATATACCTATAAAAGCAAGCTTCTAGAGAAGCAACAATCACTACAAACTCTCCTCTTCACAGAGCTCTGAGCAAGAACTATAAGCTGCACCTGCTGCTCAGTGTCCACTCGCAGACTTTGGCTGTACTAAGAAACTCCGTCAG
Organism: Cephalopholis sonnerati; assembly: GCA_019142605.1. Lineage (NCBI taxonomy): Eukaryota > Metazoa > Chordata > Actinopteri > Perciformes > Serranidae > Cephalopholis > Cephalopholis sonnerati. Next base: position 30,737,798 of record JAGQAX010000015.1, on the reverse strand, counting down.
ATTTTTTTTTTTATAAGTTTAGACCACAGGGGCCGTATTTAATAGGGGTGGACCACGAAAAAATCTTGGGGTGTCACACCAAAACCAAAAGCCATAACTGAAAGTATGCAGTCTAGATGTAGAAAACTATGTCAAAACTGGGACAATTAACATTTTCAGTTCCACAACAACCCTGATTTTAATGTGTTATGTATCTGTACATGTTAGACGATTCAGTATTTTTTAAATAGGCTGGTTGTCCTTCACTCAAAAAGACAAATATACAGCTTTAATTTGAAGGAGTGCATTGATTGTCAGGAACAAAACAATTTCTGTGAACAAGCCTTCTGGGGCCGTATTCACAAAGCTTCCTAGTGCTAAGAGTTGCTCCTCGTGAGGAAATTCAAAAAGAATTCTTGGCATTGTGACGTTTTCTTAAAATTTCGTCTTAAAGTTAAGACTATGGCCTTGTAACGATAAAAGTTAACACAGCATTTTAGACTTTAAAAGAGGAGAAAATGGTGGAAACACAAAGAGGTAGGATAAATATTCTCCAGATGCTGGATGACAGTGAGTAAATGAAATGCTACAGATTAGATCTTGCATGAATAATGTTTGTGGTTGATGTCATTCGGTATACGCGCACATTTCTCACCTAACGCTATAACGCCAGAAATAAAATAAAGACATCTGGAAAACTGGAAAAATGCAACAGTGCAGCAGTGATGACTTGAGTCTGTCTCAACCTTCCATCAGCAGAGTGATCACACTAACAATGACAACACTTTCACAGTCAGCAGTTCATCTCATTTCCACTGGGTGTCCACACCTTGCAGGCTCACAAAGGGGCGTGTCTGTGACAACCAATCACATCTGTTAAAAGAATGCATCACACCTAGCAACAGGGTCGACCACACCTCCTTACTAAGGTCTAACTTTTTGTCCCTTACTAGCTCAGAGTTGCTCTGAGAACTTTCCTAAATCACTCCCAAGCTAGGACTCCTTACTAAATGTTTCAGGCTATGTTAGGAGCTCTCTGAGAGTGGTCTCAGAATGTGCCTGGAGACAGAGTTGTTTTTACTCTGTGCTGTTTGATCAACGTCAAAATGAAGCTGCTCTTCGTTGCTGTTCTCATCTTCAGCAGTAAGAATATTTCAATTCAGTTAAAAAAAACATTTTCTTCCTCTTCCTCATTGAAGTCAATTCACTAGTTGTCTTTTTCTGATTCTCCAGGTTCCTCCTTTGGTGTCAAAATCAACCAGCCTCCATTTGTATTTAGCCGTGAAGGAGACTCAGCTGTAACTCTGCAGTGTGAACAAGATGACAGTACCTTTATCTACATGTTCTGGTACATACAGAGCAGCAGTGCTAACATGCAGCTGGTGACATATTCTCTTGGTAAAGATACTGTGAGCACTGAGGCTCCTTTCAGCAGCTCCAAGTACACCATGTCCCGACCTGAAGTGCTTCAGTCCTCTCTGCAGATACAGTCTGTGGAGGCTGGAGACTCAGCTGTGTATTACTGTGCCTCCAGTAGAGCACAGTGATTCAGAAAGCCTCAACAGCTAAACAATAACATCAAGAAACCAAGAGGAGATGACAGGGAGGAGAGATGAATGAGAAGGCTGAATGTGTTGAACTCTGAGGAGCCCTGAGCAGGATTTTGGTGACATGACAGACCAACATCAATGTCACATGAAAATATAAAAGAAAACGTGTTTTTGAAAATCTATGAATTCATTAAAAAGTATTTGAATGCTTCTCTCATGATGTTCCTACACCAACACCACAAAGCTGATGAGCTCAGATAAGTGAGCAGGTGTTACCATGGGAAAGATTACTTGACATATTCACTATTACTGTCCTACAGAGTTTCTCTATATATATGTATTCATTTGTGATCAGGAATTAAAGTGCAGCAAAGAAGCAGGCAGGAGAGAAAGTATTTGTGACAGGATCAGCTGTGAGCAGAGGAAGAAGGTGAGGAAGACGAGGTGACGTAGAAGGGAAGACAGTCCTCTTTCAGTTGATCTGTAATAAGCTTGTCAGATCAGAGAAACATGTGAATGCACCACCTCTGATACCAGATTTCAGTGTGTGCTATGTCATCGTAGCACATTTGTTGATTTCAGTTTCCAGGATGCCTCCAGTTTTATACACATTTGGATTTTTACTGCTCGTCCTTACAAGTAAGCCTGACACAGTGTTACATGATGTTTTTTTCTTTAACATGTGTACCACTGTGTGTTTATGGTACACATTTGTTTTGATTTCTAAGATTTCCAGCTAAATTCCTAAAACTTTCATTGCTTAACTTCAAGTTTTTCCTCAACAATGACATGAATTGACTTTCTTCACAGGAAAAGTGGAAAGTGTTACATTCCAACAGTCCTCTCCTCAAGTTGTAAAGGAAGGGACTGCGGAGCTCAGAATAAACTGCAGTCATGATGACAGCAGCCTCACCAATATGCTGTGGTACCAACAGAAACAGAGCAGTCGCTCTATGACCCTCATCGGGTACGTGTACCGCCAGAATGACCCAGTCTACGAGGACCAGTTTAAAGAGTCCAGGTTCAAGTTAAAAGGAGAAGGCACAGGGAAAGGATCTCTGATCATTGACACAGTGACTTCATCAGACTCAGCTGTGTATTTCTGCGCTGCCAGCACACAGTGATGTGGTTTAATGTCACCCCCTCACTAAAACCTGCTCTCTTTTTTCTCTGTTGTTTTCATGCTCACGATCCTGAGAGGAAGGCTGGTAGAATCAGCCTCAAATCAGCTCAATTTTTGTTCTGACATCAACACTGGCTGTGATTTGAAACAGATTAAACATAATGAGCTTCTTCACAGTCACACAGTCTCAAACACTCATCTGTATATGACAGTTAGGGCTGGAAATCAGCACCAGCATTCAGCCAGATGTTGGTAAATATGCAAGTGGAAATAAAACCTACGTCCTTCCATAAAGAAAACATTCCACATACAAAAAATATACATATAAAAGCAAGCTTCTAGAGAAGCAACAATCACTATAAACTCTCCTCTTCACAGAGCTCTGAGCAAGAACTATAAGCTGCACCTGCTGCTCAGTGTCCACTCGCAGACTTTGGCTGTACTAAGAAACTCCGTCAGACTGTTTTTTCAGAAGTTTAGACTACAGGGGCCGTATTTAATAGGGGTGGACCACGAAAAAATCTTGGGGTGTCACACCAAAACCAAAAGCCATAACTGAAAGTATGCAGTCTAGACATAGAAAACTAGGTCAAAACAGGGACAATTAACATTTTGAGTTCCACAACAACCCTGATTTTAATGTGTTATGTATCTGTACATGTTAGACGATTCAGTATTTTTTAAATAGGCTGGTTGTCCTTCACTCAAAAATACAAATACACAGCTTTAATTTGAAGGAGTGCATTGATTGTCAGGAACAAAACAATTTCTGTGAGCAAGCCTTCAGGGGCCGTATTCACAAAGCTTCCTAGTGCTAAGAGTTGCTCCTCGTGAGGAACTTCAAAAAAAATTCTTGGAATCAGAGGAGAGGAGAAAATGGTGGAAACGCAAAAAGGTCGGAAAAATATTCTCCAGATGCTGGATGACAGTGAGTAAATGAAATGCTACAGATTAGGTCTTGCATGAATAATGTTTGTGGTTGATGTCATTTGGTATACGCGCACATTTCTGACCTAACGCTATAACGCCAGAAATAAAATAAAGACATCTGGAAAACTGGAAAAATGCAACAGTGCAGCAGTGATGACTTGAGTCTGTCTCAACCTTCCATCAGCAGAGTGATCACACTAACAATGACAACACTTTCACAGTCAGCAGTTCATCTCATTTCCACTGGGTGTCCACACCTTGCAGGCTCACAAAGGGGCGTGTCTGTGACAACCAATCACATCTGTTAAAAGAATGCATTAGCAACAGGGTCGACCACACCTCCTCACTAAGGTCTAACTTTTTGTCCCTTACTAGCTCAGAGTTGCTCTGAGAACTTTCCTAAATCACTCCCAAGCTAGGACTCCTTACTAAATGTTTCAGGCTATGTTAGGAGCTCTCTGAGAGTGTTCTCAGAATGTGCCTGGAGACAGAGTTGTTTTTACTCTGTGCTGTTTGATCAACCTCAAAATGAAGCTGCTCTTCGTTGCTGTTCTCATCTTCAGCAGTAAGAATATTTAAATTCAGCCAAAAAAAACATTTTCTTCCTTCCCTTTTATTTGAAATCGTGAATTTACTAGTTGTCTTTTTCTGATTCTCCAGGTTCCTCCTTTGGTGTCAAAATCAACCAGCCTCCATTTGTATTTAGCCGTGAAGGAGACTCAGCTGTAACTCTGCAGTGTGAACAAGATGACAGTAGCTTTTACTACATGTTCTGGTACATACAGAGCAGCAGTGCTAACATGCAGCTGGTAACGTATTCTCTTGGTAAAGATACTGTGAGCACTGAGGCTCCTTTCAGCAGCTCCAAGTACACCATGTCCCGACCTGAAGTGCTTCAGTCCTCTCTGCAGATACAGTCTGTGGAGGCTGGAGACTCAGCTGTGTATTACTGTGCCTCCAGTAGAGCACAGTGATTCAGAAAGCCTCAACAGCTAAACAATAACATCAAGAAACCAAGAGGAGATGACAGGGAGGAGAGATGAATGAGAAGGCTGAATGTGTTGAACTCTGAGGAGCCCTGAGCAGGATTTTGGTGACATGACAGACCAACATCAATGTCACATGAAAATATAAAAGAAAACATATTTTGGAAAATCTATGAATTCATTAAAAAGTATTTGAATGCTTCTCTCATGATGTTCCTGCACCAACACCACAAAGCTGATGAGCTCAGATAAGTGAGCAGGTGTTACCATGGGAAAGATTACTTGACATATTCACTATTACTGTCCTACAGAGTTTCTCTATATATATGTATTCATTTGTGATCAGGAATTAAAGTGCAGCAAAGAAGCAGGCAGGAGAGAAAGTATTTGTGACAGGATCAGCTGTGAGCAGAGGAAGAAGGTGAGGAAGACGAGGTGACGTAGAAGGGAAGACAGTCCTCTTTCAGTTGATCTGTAATAAGCTTGTCAGATCGGAGAAACATGTGAATGCACCACCTCTGATACCAGATTTCAGTGTATGCTATGTCATCGTAGCACATTTGTTGATTTAAGTTTCCAGGATGCCTCCAGTTTTATACACATTTGGATTTTTACTGCTCGTCCTTACAAGTAAGCCTGACACAATGTTATATGATGTTTTTGTCTTTAACATGTGTACCACTGTGTGTTTATGGTTCAAATTTGTTTTGATTTCTAAGATTTCAAGATAAATTCCTAAAACTTTTATTGCTTAACTTCAAGTTTTTCCTCAACAATGACATGAATTGACTTTCTTCACAGGAAAAGTGGAAAGTGTTACATTCCAACAGTCCTCTCCTCAAGTTGTAAAGGAAGGGACTGCGGAGCTCAGGATAAACTGCAGTCATGATGACAGCAGCCTCACCAATATGCTGTGGTACCAACAGAAACAGAGCAGTCGCTCTATGAACTTCATCGGGTACGCATACCTCCAGAATGACCCAGTCTATGAGGACCAGTTTAAAGAGTCCAGATTCAAGTTAAAAGGAGAAGGCACAGGAAAAGGATCTCTGATCATTGACACAGTGACTTCATCAGACTCAGCTGTGTATTTCTGCGCTGCCAGCACACAGTGATGTGGTTTAATGTCACCCCCTCACTAAAACCTGCTCTCTTTTTTCTCTGTTGTTTTCATGCTCAAGATCCTGAGAGGAAGGCTGGTAGAATCAGCCTCAAATCAGCTTAATTATTGTCCTGACATTAACAACACATATCAATCAAACATAATGAGCTTTGACAGTCACACAGTCTCAAAAAATAATGTACATATGACAGCATTCAAGTCCTTTTGCTTATACGTAAAACACACATTGGAATGGGGTGGTATTTATGGCTGTAATGTGAGGGCAACAACTGAATGTAACTACACACTTATTTTATCAAATAAATTTCAGATTTCCCAAATATATACAAATCAAGTGCTGCCATTTACAGGAAAGCTGACAGACAAATACATGAGTCCTCAAAAAAGTAAACTATATATTTTTTTGTGTGTAATTACAAACATTAAATGTACATTCAGTCAGTCACACAGACGAGACCTATGATGTAGAGTTGCAGTGATATGTCAGTTTTGAGGTATACCATGATATAAAAGTTGGCGGTTATCATACCATGAACATTTGCTTATCTACGAGATTGGAAAAAAAATACAACCGGACAGAGAACCTCCCCTTTATTTTAGTTATTTTTTAAAGGGGAGACTTTTTACACATACTTTAATTATATTAAATAAAGTCAGTAAGACTTTTTGAGACTTTAATGCTACTCAGACTGAAATTTAAGACCATTTTTACAATAACCAGAAAAACATGAACTGAAATCAGGTACTTGTGGTCAGAGAAAATGTTGCCACAATATTTAGGCCTACTGTAACAAAACATGACTTGTTGGTGATTTAATGCAAGATGCATTCAGTACTTTTTTTCTTTTTTCCAACAGTTACCAATTATTTTAAATTTTACAACCCAGAGTCAGGAGAAAATAAATCATAAAACCCAATCTCCCATGTCGTAGCATTTTTAACACTTTGGAAAGATTGATTTGAGACATTTTAACACCAAATAACCTCCTGAGACCTGAACTTTTGTTTGGTGTGCACTTTAATTATTCCTTGCTATTTGGAATCAGTAGGACCCCACAAGTATAAAAAAAAACTCAACATTGTCGACGACAATTACATCCCAGTGTCTTCAAACGAGTACTTCCCAGTTAACAGAGTCTCAGCTTGTTCCTGTTGCTAAAATTAGTCAAATTTGTTGCCACATCAAACTACAAACATTATTAATCATTAATAAACAAGTTTCAACCATAAAGTGTGATCAGGTTTTGAACCATATCCACTTTTGTGCCAGGGTTTGCTGCAGACTTGTGTTTGCATGGATTAGTGTATTGTGGTCTTACTACCACTAGATGGCAAAACAAGTGTCCATGAAGGAGGACAACAGGTCTACGTTAAGTAGAATGAAGTAGAAGGTAAAGTAAACCTAAACTGTGATGTCGTCATATGAGGACACAAGGTCTCAGGAGGTTAAAGCCTTATATTTAGATAAATTAATTCAATGCTTAGGACTTTAAGGATTGGTGGGAACCATTGTGGAAACAAAACCTTTGTCCTTGCAACAGTGCAGCAGTGATGACTTGAGTCTGTCTCAACCTTCCATCAGCAGAGTGATCACACTAACTATGACAACACTTTCACAGTCAGCAGTTCATCTCATTTCCACTGGGTGTCCACACCTTGCAGGCTCACAAAGGGGCGTGTCTGTGACAACCAATCACATCTGTTAAAAAGAATGCATCACACCTAGCAACAGGGTCGACCACACCTCCTCACTAAGGTCTAACTTTTTGTCCCTTACTAGCTCAGAGTTGCTCTGAGAACTTTCCTAAATCACTCCCAAGCTAGGACTCCTTACTAAATGTTTCAGGCTATGTTAGGAGCTCTCTGAGAGTGTTCTCAGAATGTGCCTGGAGACAGAGTTGTTTTTACTCTGTGCTGTTTGATCAACCTCAAAATGAAGCTGCTCTTCGTTGTTGTTCTCATCTTCAGCAGTAAGAATATTTCAATTCAGTCAAAAAAACATTTTCTTCCTTCTCTTTCTTTGAAATTGTGAATTTACTAGTTGTCTTTTTCTGATTCTCCAGGTTCCTCCTTTGGTGTCAAAATCAACCAGCCTCCATTTGTATTTAGCCGTGAAGGAGACTCAGCTGTAACTCTGCAGTGTGAACAAGATGACAGTAGCTATTACTACATGTTCTGGTACATACAGAGCAGCAGTGCTAACATGCAGCTGGTGACATATTCTCCTGGTAAAGATAGTGTGAGCACTGAGGCTCCTTTCAGCAGCTCCAAGTACACCATGTCCCGGCCTGAAGTGCTTCAGTCCTCTCTGCAGATACAGTCTGTGGAGGCTGGAGACTCAGCTGTGTATTACTGTGCCTCCAGTAGAGCACAGTGATTCAGAAAGCCTCAACAGCTAAACAATAACATCAAGAAACCAAGAGGAGATGACAGGGAGGAGAGATGAATGAGAAGGCTGAATGTGTTGAACTCTGAGGAGCCCTGAGCAGGATTTTGGTGACATGACAGACCAACATCAATGTCACATGAAAATATAAAAGAAAACATATTTTTGAAAATCTATGAATTCATTAAAAAGTATTTGAATGCTTCTCTCATGATGTTCCTGCACCAACACCACAAAGCTGATGAGCTCAGATAAGTGAGCAGGTGTTACCATGGGAAAGATTACTTGACATATTCACTATTACTGTCCTACAGAGTTTCTCTATATATATGTATTCATTTGTGATCAGGAATTAAAGTGCAGCAAAGAAGCAGGCAGGAGAGAAAGTATTTGTGACAGGATCAGCTGTGAGCAGAGGAAGAAGGTGAGGAAGAGGAGGTGACGTAGAAGGGAAGACAGTCCTCTTTCAGTTGATCTGTAATAAGCTTGTCAGATCGGAGAAACATGTGAATGCACCACCTCTGATACCAGACTTCAGTGTATGCTATGTCATCGTAGCACATTTGTTGATTTAAGTTTCCAGGATGCCTCCAGTTTTATACACATTTGGATTTTTACTGCTCGTCCTTACAAGTAAGCCTGACACAATGTTATATGATGTTTTTTTCTTTAACATGTGTACCACTGTGTGTTTATGGTACACATTTGTTTTGATTTCTAAGATTTCAAGATAAATTCCTAAAACTTTTATTGCTTAAATTCAGATTTTTCCTCAACAATGACATGAATTGACTTTCTTCACAGGAAAAGTAGAAAGTGTTACATTCCAACAGTCCTCTCCTCAAGTTGTAAAGGAAGGGACTGCGGAGCTCAGGATAAACTGCAGTCATGATGACAGCAACCTCAACACTATGCTGTGGTACCAACAGAAACAGAGCAGTCGCTCTATGAGCCTCATCGGGTACACAGTCCTCCAGAGTGACCCAGTCTATGAGGACCAGTTTAAAGAGTCCAGATTCAAGTTAAAAGGAGAAGGCACAGGGAAAGGATCTCTGATCATTGACACAGTGACTTCATCAGACTCAGCTGTGTATTTCTGCGCTGCCAGCACACAGTGATGTGGTTTAATGTCACCCCCTCACTAAAAACCCTGCTACCACTTTTAACAGCTGCTGCTCAGGAGTGTAGTTATTTGACAACTGACAACATGATGCTGATTTACTATATTTTAACTATATAATAAAATAAGTGAACAGCTTTTGCTGATGTAAATGTATTCAGTGCAACAATTCAATTCAAATATCATAAACATAATCATTATCATTTATAAACAATACAGGACTCAGCACATTCGCTGCCCTATAGGCAAGCTTCCCCTGCAGCCACCCTCACCCCAAAATATATAATATTATCTTTTACGTTTTTTGTATGAATTATTATCAATTATATTAATTTCAAACATGAACAAGAACTAATGAGAAATCAACACAAATAACACTTCACTTGTGGACCACTAAAAATCTTGGGGTGGCACACCAACACCAAAAGCCATAACTGAAAGTATGCAGTCTAGACATAGATAACTATGTCAAAACTGGGACAATTAACATTTTCAGTTCCACAACAACCCTGATTTTAATGTGTTATGTATCTGTACATGTTAGATGATTCAGTATTTTTTAAATAGGCTGGTTATCCTTCACTCAAAAAGACAAATATACAGCTTTAATTTGAAGGAGTGCATTGACTGTAAGGAACAAAACAACCTGTGTGAACAAGCCTTCAGGGGCCGTATTCACAAAGCTTCCTAGTGCTAAGACTTGCTCCTCGTGAGGAAATTCAAAGAAAATTCTTAGAATCAGAGGAGAAAATGGTGGAAACACAAAGAAGTCGGACAAATATTCTCCAGATGCTGGATGACAGTGAGTAAATGAAATGCTACAGATTAGCTCTTGCATGAATAATGTTTGTGGTTGATGTCATTCGGTATACGCGCCCATTTCTCACCTAATGCTATAACACCAGAAATAAAATAAAGACATCTGGAAAACTGGAAAAATGCAACAGTGCAGCAGTGATGACTTGAGTCTGTCTCAACCTTCCATCAGCAGAGTGATCACACTAACAATGACAACACTTTCACAGTCAGCAGTTCATCTCATTTCCACTGGGTGTCCACACCTTGCAGGCTCACAAAGGGGCGTGTCTGTGACAACCAATCACATCTGTTAAAAGAATGCATCACACCTAGCAACAGGGTCGACCACACCTCCTCACTGAGGTCTAACTTTTTGTCCCTTACTAGCTCAGAGTTGCTCTGAGAACTTTCCTAAATCACTCCCAAGCTAGGACTCCTTACTAAATGTTTCAGGCTATGTTAGGAGCTCTCTGAGAGTGTTCTCAGAATGTGCCTGGAGACAGAGTTGTTTTTACTCTGTGCTGTTTGATCAACCTCAAAATGAAGCTGCTCTTCGTTGTTGTTCTCATCTTCAGCAGTAAGAATATTTCAATTCCGTTAAAACAAAACAATTTCCTCCTCGTCCTCATTGAAGTCAATTTACTAGTTGTCTTTCTCTGATTCTCCAGGTTCCTCCTTTGGTGTCAAAATCAACCAGCCTCCATTTGTATTTAGCCGTGAAGGAGACTCAGCTGTAACTCTGCAGTGTGAACATGATGACAGTACCCATTTCTACATGTACTGGTACATTCAGAGCAGCAGTGCTAACATGCAGCTGGTGACATATTCTCCTGGTAAAGATAGTGTGAGCACTGAGGCTCCTTTCAGCAGCTCCAAGTACACCATGTCCCGACCTGAAGTGCTTCAGTCCTCTCTGCAGATACAGTCTGTGGAGGCTGGAGACTCAGCTGTGTATTACTGTGCCTCCAGTAGAGCACAGTGATTCAGAAAGCCTCAACAGCTAAACAATAACATCAAGAAACCAAGAGGAGATGACAGGGAGGAGAGATGAATGAGAAGGCTGAATGTGTTGAACTCTGAGGAGCCCTGAGCAGGATTTTGGTGACATGACAGACCAACATCAATGTCACATGAAAATATAAAAGAAAACATGTTTAAAAATCTATGAATTCATTAAAAAGTATTTGAATGCTTCTCTCATGATGTTCCTGCACCAACACCACAAAGCTGATGAGCTCAGATAAGTGAGCAGGTGTTACCATGGGAAAGATTACTTGACATATTCACTATTACTGTCCTACACAGTTTCTTTAATATGTGTCACTCTGTGCTTTAGTCTCTTATTTTATTTCACTATAATTCTGTGTGTGGGCTGACAACATGAAAATAAATCAAATTTAAGAGGTTATCACACACTGACCTCTGCAGGGTTCATGTGGGATTACACTTAAATAAATGTAAAATTCTCTGTGTGTGTGGAAGGATTACTTACAGGGAACAGGGGTCCCCCTGGCTTTCACTGCAAAGTATCACTTAAATTAACACATACTGACCATGGAGAGACTCGAAATGACCAAAAAAATATGGAAATGAACTGCAAAGAGAGACTAAATAACTATATAAAGAGGCAAAACAGCTACAAAGAGACATAAAATGACCAAAAAGACACAAAATTATCTCAAAAAGACACAAAGTAACTACATAAAAAGGCGAAACAGCTTTGACAAGAACAAAACAACTAAAAAAGACACAAAATTACCTAAAAGAGACACACACTAACTACATCAAGAGGCATAAAAGCTACAGAGAGACACAAAATGACCAACAAGACACAAAATTATTGTAAAAAAAAAGAAAAGAACGACAACAAGATGCAAAAGAGCTACAAATAGACGCAAAATGACTTTAAAGAGACACAAAATGTCCAAAAAAAGATGCAAAATTATCTCGAAGAGACACAAAATAACTACATGAAGGGGCAAAACAGCTACAAAGTGACGCAAAATGACTAAAAAAAGACACTAAATTATTTCAAAGAAACAAAAAAAACTACATAATGAGGCAAAACAGCCACAAAGTGACGCAAAATTAGCAAAAAAGACACAAATTTACCTCAAAGAGACACAAAATATCCACAACAAGGGACATAACAGCTACAAAGAGACACAAAACGACGAGAGTCAGAATAAAATTTCAAATTAATGTGTTATTGAATGAAGCTGTAGTGAAGAATTAATCTGAATAAGGTGAATCTAGCACAAAGGTGACCTCTACAGAGCAACTGTGACATAAAACATAAAATGCTTAGAATGTTTCACAATTGAGTAGATATAAAATAAACTTAAAATATTATATAAAACAAATATTTTGAATATGAGCTTACTGGCTGTACTAAAAATAATTTGATTAAATTTTCATTTTAATGAAGGAAAAAATTGAATTGTACAGTGCAACACCTCAATAAACAGAGTAATGGGTTATAATTAAATATTTAATTCAATATGTTTAACCTAATATTTATTTGTAGGAACATATTTATAAGCAAATTATTATTTATTAAATTAATTATGTATTTGTACTGTTATTTATTTAAAAAATAGCAAAAAAAATTATAATTTAAGGATCACCATTCATTCATCTGATTAATATTTATAATTCATTATGATATTTCATATTTGTCGATGTTGCTTCTATGTAAAAATATAACCTGACATGGGAATATTTTTGGAAGTCTTAAAAACATCTTGATTGCTGTTACTGCCAAAATCAAAATTAAATTAGAGAATCACGTCTGTGTTTTTTTAATGGCCTTGATGAAAATGAGCGTTTACTATACTTTTTATAGGTCTGACATGATGTAAGTTAAATTAATCTGTGTTTTCTATGTCTGATGGTTCTGAAAACCTACTGTTTTAAAACTGCATTTAGGTGATTTAATTTAATTTAATTTAATTTAATTTAATTTATTTATTTATTTATTTTTAACTTTATTTTTTCTAGGATGTGATATACCTTTGTGACGTATAACAGAGGTAAAAAACTAGCAACGCACTAAACTAAATAAAGTGAAAATAAAGGAAAACAAAACCACAACACTCATACACACCAAGGTTACTTAAATATTATAACAGAAATAATGAAAGTGACTAAATAAAAACATTTATATACCATCCATCCAAACTTCTGCCCTCTTCAAATATTGCATGTTTTAACTCTGTTATGTGCATTTATTTCTATTGTTTTTATCTTGTTTTATTGCTTTGTCTTTAATTTGGTTTTGTAAAGCACTTTGTAGCTGTTCTGAAAGGTGCTATATGAATAGAGGTTACTATTATTATAGAGGTAAAAATCACATTTGATAAAAAATAAAGTTTGTATGAATGTGTAGCTCAGCATCTTGGTACATGCTTGATTCATACATGCAGATTAATTTGTCTGAGCATGAGGTTATATTTCGTCTGTGTTGCACCCTGTTTTGTCTCAGTGATCTGTCAGTGTCACTCAGTAAACATGTCTCCTCCTCAGCTGGCTGCTAACTGGGTGGATGAAGAGGTGTGACCAGCAGAGATGTCCCTCCCTCTGAACTGCTACAAACACAAACAAAGACCAGTTTCCTTTTTCTGCTTCTTTTCTTAGCTGTCACAGAAATAGCAGCAGTCAGGTTGGAGCTCGTTCATCCGTCAGACAGCCCGACCTGTACAGCTGCTCTCACACACACGCAGAGATGGAGGCTGAGATATGGAGAAGCTGGGTGGGGGAAGGAGAGAGGAGTGAAGCGAAAAGACGGCAGGTTTTTGTGTGATGCTTTTTCACCGTGGGGACAGGGGGCCACGGTGATACAACTCCATAGAGCCGCCGTACAAAAACCTCCTCCCATTAACACCCATTGTGTAGACGGCTACAAGCTGCCTGAGACACTGAGGAGAGCAGAAACATCAATAATATTAAGGTGTAGAGGACGGCAGGACACTCTGGCATCAAACTGTTCATTTATATGTGGAAAATCTGCAAGAAAAAAAGTTTTTAAAATGACTTTCAAACCACATGTGAAGCATCTGGATGCTTCTTTTACTCATCTTGACATAAACCATATATTTGGACATTATAAAGCTCGTCCTGCATGTTTGAACCTTCTTCATCCTCTGGATTATCACACTGTGTCTCTACATGCTGATTATGGAAAGTTTAGAGACTTTTTGGTGGAGGAGACACTCAGTGTGACACTGGGACTGAAGCTTACTTTGGAAAGGGGACTAAACTCACTGTTTTGGGTAAGTAGGATCTCTCACTGCTTCAGTTCACTGAGACAAACTCTGAACAGCCAAAAATGTTGGTTTGAAAGTGAAGGAAAAAGTGTTATTTATGAAAAAGCTGAAATATTGAGCTGAGGTGAGAACACTGTGAACTACAACGACCCTGCTTACTTCGGCCAAGGAACCAAACTGACAGTTTTAGGTAAATATTCCAGTTTAATACTGTGTTTCTATAAATGTCATGTTGCTGTGAGTCTCAGTATGAACAGACATGTCAGTAAAAACTTTCCAAAGTTAAATCTGGTGGAGAAAAACTCAAGAGTTTCATGCTCAGTATTTCTGCACTGTGACAATGCAAACGAAGCTTACTTTGGAAAAGGAACCAAACTGACTGTTTTAGGTAAATATTCCAGTTTATTTCTGTATTTCTATGAATGTCATGTTTCTTTACGAGCCTTATTATGAACAAAAGTATTAGGAAAAACTTTCCAAAGGTAAATCTGGTGGCGAGAGACTTGAGAGTTTCATGCTCAGTATTCCTGCACTGTGACAACTTAAACGAAGCTTACTTTGGAAAAGGAACCAAACTGACTGTTTTGGGTAAGTCAAGGATGATTCACATTTAACTAACTGTAACTGGAATGCTGCAATAACATAATGAACTTTGGTCTTTATAGTTGTAACTTACTAACTGTGAGCTCAGAGCTTTTTAGTGTTAAGCTTGAGCGCTGTGCCAATTACGAAGCCTATTTCGGCCAGGGAACTAAACTGACTGTTCTTGGTAAGTAAAACATAAAAGCTCTGATTAATTCACCTATAACAGACGTAAAACATACAAGCAGGGTGGCTGTTGAAGGAAACAGTCTGTTTTACATTAAACTTGTAAAAAAACAGACTGCAATGCAGCAAATTATGGTCAGAAATTTAAAGAAGAGTGACATTTAATACAGTAAAAGCAACCAAAAAGCAAAGAAGCAAAGTAAAAGCAGCATCTTATGATGTTTTGAGCACTGATAAAGTTCACTGTGACTCTGGTGCTCAAGAAGCTTACTTTGGTGGAGGAACAAAGTTAACTGTTTTAGGTAAGAAATCAAATTAAAAAACACTGTTCTTGTGTCTTAAGAAACTTACTGTACTCAAGTCTAGTTTAAGTTCTGCTTAG
This sequence comes from Cephalopholis sonnerati, assembly GCA_019142605.1. Lineage (NCBI taxonomy): Eukaryota > Metazoa > Chordata > Actinopteri > Perciformes > Serranidae > Cephalopholis > Cephalopholis sonnerati. The sequence continues at coordinate 30,722,388 of JAGQAX010000015.1, read as the reverse complement.
AGGATTTTACTCTTAAGCTTAAATGTTGTGTCAGTTTGAAACCTGTTTTAGCCAGGGAACAAAACTGACTGAAGTTAACCTAAAGTCTAACATGGTGGCAACTGTACAAGTTTTTTGGGAAAACAGGTTGTAGTTGTTGGTTTTAAAAGGAGCGTTAAATTTATTACGACACTAAAATGTAAAGATTCAAAGTAAAAGCAGCATCTTGGGCTGTTTTGAGCACTGATCACATTCACTGTGACCCAGGGCTTACAAGCTTTCTTCGGTGGAGGAACAAAGTTAACAGTTTTAGGTAAGAAATCAAAACTAATGGCGAAAAAAAAAAGCATTGTAAGTGGCGTGTGTCTTAAAGAAACTTACAGCAGAACTTACAAAAACTTAAGCTCTGCTGAGGTTTTTGTTCTTAAGCTTAAACGCTGTGCCAGTACGAAGCTTATTTCGGCCAGGGGACAAAACTGACTGTTCTCGGTAAGTTAACATGAAGTGTAACAGGGTGTTTATTGAGAGGTTTGTGTTGCATGCAACTTTAAAAAACAAAGAAAGTTACATTAATTTGGTGAACTCAAATGTAAAGACGTTAAAGCAGCATCTTGGGATGTTTTGAGCACTGATCCAGTGCACTGTGACCCAGGGTTATGAAGCTTTCTTCGGTGGAGGAACAAAGTTAACTGTTTTAGGTAAGAAATAGCGTTGTAATGAGCTTCTCTTAAACTTACTGCACTCAAGTCTAGTTTAAGTTCTGCCCAAGCTTGAACACTGTGTCAATTTGAAGTTTATTTCGGCCAAGTAACAAAACCTCTTGGTAAGCTGAAATAACGTCTAACATGGTCGTAACTGAGAGGACTTGTGAAAGCAGAAATAAAAGGTGAGAGGTAGTCACAGTAATACAAAACTAAATGTGAAGATTCAAAGTCAAAGCAGCATCTTGGGCTGGTTTGAGCACTGATCACGTTCACTGTGACTCTGGTGCTTATGAAGCTTTCTTCGGTGGAGGAACAAAGTTAACAGTTTTAGGTAAGAAATCAAAACAAAGTAGAGTTATAATGAATATCTGTTACTGAAGCTAGACTTAGGTGCAGTAAGTTAAATGTCTGCTCAAAGCTTTCTGCTCTTAAACTTAAGTCTTGTGTCAGCACAAAGATTCAAAGTAAAAGCAGCATCTTGGGCTGTTTAAGCACTGATCAAGTTCACTGTGACCAACAATGCAGAAGCTTACTTTGGTGGAGGAACAAAGTTAACTGTTTTAGGTAAGAAATCAAAATTAATGGTGAAAAAAGCATTGTAACTGGTGTGTTTCTGTAAGCAACTTACAGCACTTAAGTTTTGCTCAAAGCTTTTTGTTGTAAAGTGTAAACGTTGTCAGTTTGAAGCTTATTTCGGCCAGGGAACAAAACTGACTGTTGTTGGTGAGTTAAAACAAGTCTAACGTTGGCTTACTGAGAGGTTTGTGTTGCATACAACTTTAAAAAACAGGAAAGTTGCATTATTTACAAAAATGAAAATGTAAAGAAGCAAAATAAAAGCAGCATCCTGGGCTGGTTTGAGCACCGATCCTGTTCACTGTGACTCTGGTGGTTTTGAAGCTTTCTTCGGTGGAGGAACAAAGTTAACAGTTTTAGGTAAGAAATTTGAAACTAAGAAAGAAATAGCATTGTAATGAGTTTCTCTTTGTTAAATGTACTGCACCCAAGTCTAGTTTAAGTTCTGCTCAAAGCTTTTCGTTGTTAAGATTAAATGTTGTGTCAGTTTGAAGCTTATTTCAGCCAGGGAACAAAACTGACTGTTCTTTCTAAGTTGACACAAAGTCTAACAGAGTGTTTTAATTAAGAGATTTGTGTTGCATATAACTTTTTAAAAAAGTTGCATTTATTCCAAAACTAGAATCTAAAGCAAAGTAAAAGCCGCATCTGTGGCTGTTTTGAGCACTGATCATATTCACTGTGACTCAGAGCGAGAGGCTTACTTTGGTGGAGGAACAAAGTTAACAGTTTTAGGTAAGAAATCAAAAAACAGTGCTGTAATTGAGCTGAATTTTTCTTCTTATACTTTCTGCACTCAGGTCTAGTTGAAATAGAGCTGACTGCTTTTGTTTATCAGCTTAAAGAAGTCCTACAAAACCTACTGTTCTTAGTTTGTTCAGATAAAGTCTAACAGGGCGTGATTGAAAACACTGTGTTGCATAAAACTAGTAAAAACAGGAGAAAAGGAAAAAGGAAATCTGCAGTAATACAAAACTAAAAAGCAAAGATTCAAAGTAAAAGCAGCACCCTGGGCTGTTTTGAGCACTGATCACGCTCACTGTGACTCTGGTGGTGTTGGTGCAGAAGCTTTCTTTGGTGGAGGAACAAAGTTAACTGTTTTAGGTAAGAAATCAAAACTAATTTAAAAACATTGCAATGGTTACTGTCAGAAAGTTACAGCACTCAAGTCTAGTTTGAATTCAGCTCAGTGCTTTTTGTTTATAAGCTTAAACGTGTCAGTACGTAGCTTATTTCAGTCAGGGGACAAAACTGACTGTTGTTGGTAAGTTGAAATAAGGCTAACAGGGAGTTCACTAAGAGGTTTGTGTTGCGTATGACTTGTTAAACACAGGAAAGTTGCATTTATCCCAAAACTAGAATCTAGAGAAGCAAAGTAAAAGCAGCACCTTGGGTGGTTTTGAGCACTGATCATATTCACTGTGACTCAAACCAAGAAGCTTACTTCGGTGGAGGAACAAAGTTAACTGTTTTAGGTAAGAAAACAAAAATAATGGCAAAAAAACTATTGTAAGTGGCGTGTTTCTTTAAGCAACTTACAGCACTTAAGTTTTGCTCAAAGCTTTTTGTTGTTGTTGTTGTTTAAGCTTAAACGTTGTCAGTGCAAAGCTTATTTCGGCCAGGGAACAAAACTGTGAACATCTAATATGGTGGCAACTGAGAGGGTTGTATTGTAAAAACAGGAAAGCTGCATTTATTGTAAACTCAAATGTAAAGACGCAAAGTAAAAGCAGCATTCTGGGCTGTTTGAGCACTGATCACATCCACTGTGACTCTGGTGGTGGTGGCACAGAGGCTTACTTTGGTGGAGGAACAAAGTTAACTGTTTTAGGTAAGAAATCAAAACTAATGAAAAGTTCCACTGTTACTAAAGTGTGTCTAACTTAAACTTACTGATCAGCTCAAAGCTTTTTGCTGTTCATCTTAAATGCTGCATCAAATTAAAGCCTATGTCAGCCAGGGAACAGAACTGGCTGCTCTTACTGAGTTAACAGGGTGGTAACTGAGAGGTTTGTATTGCATAGAAATAGTAGAAGTAGCAGAAGCAACATCTTGGGCTGTTTTGAGCACTGATCACGTTCACTGTGAACCAGGCTGCTGAAGCTTACTTTGGTGGAGGAACAAAGTTAACTGTTTTAGGTAAGAAATCAAGACTAAAATTGTTCTTGTGTCTTTAAGAAACTGACTGTACTTAAGTCTAGTTTAAGTCCTGCTGAGACAGTGTTTAAGCTTATTTCAGCCAGGGAACAAATCCTACTGTTCTTAGTTCGTTCAGATAAAGTCTAACAGGGTGGTGACTGAAAACATTGTGTTGCATAAAACTAGTAAAAACAGGAGAAAAGGAAAAAGGAAATCTGCAGTAATACAAAACTAAAAAGAAAAGATTCAAAGTAAAAGCAGCATCTTTGGATGTTTTGAGCACTGATCACATTCACTGTGACACTGGTGGTAGGGAAGCTTTCTTCGGTGGAGGAACAAAGTTAACAGTTTTAGGTAAGAAATCAAAACAAACTTACTAACTATACTCACATCTAGTTCAAGTTCTGCTTAGAATTTGTGTTCTTAGACTTCAAACTCAGGCAGTGTTGAAGCTTATTTCAGCCAGGGAACAAAACTGACTGCTCTTAGTTTGTCAAAATAAAGTCTAACAGGGTGCTTACTGAGAGTATTGTCAAAGATTCTTATAGAAAACAGGCTGTAGTTGTTGGCTTTAAAGAATAATTACATTTATTTGTAAACTCAGATGTAAAGATTCAAAGTAAAAGCAGCATCTTGAGCTGTTTTGAGCACTGATCATGTTCACTGTGACTCTGGTACTGGTGAAGCTTACTTTGGTGGAGGAACAAAGTTAACTGTTTTAGGTAAGAAATCAAAACTAATGAACATATCACTGTTATGTCTTCAAGTAAGATAATGTTCTCAAGTCTAGTTTGAATTCTGCTCAGAGCTTTTGTTCTTAATCTTAAATATTGTGTCAGTAAGAAGCCTCTTTGAAAGTTAACAAAGTCTAACAGGGTGGCAACTGAGAGGGATTTTAAACATTCTTTTCTGGCTGAAGTTGTTGGTTATAAAGGGAAGTCATATTTATCACAGGTAAGGAAGCAAAGTAAAGCTGCATCATGGCTGTTTTGAGCACTGATCAAATTCACTGTGAACCAGAATACAGAGGCTTACTTTGGTGGAGGAACAAAGTTAACAGTTTTAGGTAAGAAATCAAAACTAATTTTAAAAATGCTCTTGTGTCTTTAAGAAACTTACTGTACTCATGTTAAGCTTAAGTTCTGCTTAGAGTTTGTGTTCTTAGGCTTTAAACTGAGACAGAGTTTGAGCTTATTTTGGCCAGGGAACAAAACTGACTGTTCTTGGTGAGTTAACAAAGTCTAACAAGGTGGTGATTGAGAGCTTTGTGTTGCATACAAATAGTAAAAACATGAAGAAAAGAAAAGGGAAAATTACAGTACTACTTAACTCAAATGTAAAGATTCAAAATAAAAGCAGCATCCTGGGCTGTTTTGAGCACTGATCATGTTCACTGTGACACTGGTGCTGGTGCAGAAGCTTTCTTTGGTGGAGGAACAAAGTTAACTGTTTTAGGTAAGAAATCAAAACTTATCTAAAAATGTTCTTATGTCTTAAAGAAACTCACTGTAGTCAAGTCTAAATTCTGCTTAAAGTATGTGTTCTCAGGCTTTAAACTGAGACCAGGAAACAAAACCTAGTGTTCTTAGTTTGCTCAGATAAAGTCTAACAGGGTGTGATTGAAAACATCGTCTTGCATAAAACTAGTAAAAACAGGAGGAAAGAAAAAAGGAAATCTGCAATAATACAAAACTAGAATGTAAAGAAAAGTAGAAGCAGCATCTTTGGATGTTTTGAGCACTGATCAAGTTCACTGTGAACACCAATGCAGAGGCTTACTTTGGTGGAGGAACAAAGTTAACTGTTTTAGGTAAGAAATCAAAACTTGTTATTGTGTCTTTAAGAAACGTATTGTACTCAAGTCTAGTGTAAGCTCTGCTTAGAGTTTGTGTTTCTAGACTTCAAACAGACAGTGTTTAAGCTTATTTTGGCCATTGAACAAAACTTTCTGTTCTTGGTTCGTTAAAATAAAGTCTAACAGGGTGGTAACTGAGAGGTTTGTAAAAGATTCTTGTAAAAACAGACTGTAGTCATTAAGATTCAAAGTAAAAGCAGCATCTTGGGATGTTTTGAGCACTGATCAAATGCACTGTGACAGACACTAGAGAAGCTTTCTTTGGTGGAGGAACAAAGTTAACTGTTTTAGGTAAGAAATGAAATGAAACTAACATTGTTATGTCTTCAAGAAAGATAATGTTCTCAAGTCTAGTTTAAGTTCTGCTCAGAGCTTTTTGTTCCTAATCTTAAATGTTAAAGCTTATTTCATCCTGGGGACAAAACTGACTGTTCTTGGTAAGTTAACATAAAGTCTAACATGGTTGAATCTAAGAGGGTTGTAAAAGATTCTTCTAAAAACCAGTCTTAAGTTGTTCGTTGTGAAGGGAAGCTGTATTTATTACAAGTAAGGAAGCAAAGTAAAAGCAGCATCTCTGGCTGTTTTGAGCACTGATCACGTTCACTGTGACCAACACTGGAGAGGCTTACTTCGGTGGAGGAACAAAGTTAACAGTTTTAGGTAAGAAATCAAAACTAATTTTAAAAAACGCTGTTATTGTTGTTGTTGGTGCATTTAAAAGACACAGACTGTACTCAAGTCTAGTGTTAAGTTAAGCTCAGTGCTTTGGTTGTTCAGCTTAAACACTGTCAGTACGAAGCTTATTTCAGCCAGGGAACAAAACTGACTGTTCTTGGTAAGTTAACATGACGTCTAACAGATGTTGGTAAAAAAAATCTTGTAAAAACAGACTGTAGTTGTTGGCTTTAAAGAAAAGTTACATCATTACAAAACCATAAACTAAAGCTCCACGGTAAAAGCAGCATCCTGGGCTGTTTTGAGCACTGATCCAGTTCACTGTGACTCTGGTGGTGCTGGAGAGGCTTTCTTTGGTGGAGGAACAAAGTTAACAGTTTTAGGTAAGAACTAATTTAAACTGTTCAAGTATGATTTTGTTAAGATGTTTTTGACACTGTGAAGATACTCAAAGGCTCAAACTACTGCTAAACTTCAATGCTGTACCCATTACTGGATTAAATAATCAGAAAATAGATGTTTAAATGGTGACGATCAGTCTAGTGAGATTTGATTCTTAATGAATAAGCTGTATTTAAGAGTCTTTACACGTGAAGGAGTGACAAAGCTGTGATAATCTCAGAGATAAGGAGAGGCAGCTGGAAGAGTTTTCGTAACAGTTAAAAGTCTCTGTGCTCCTTCAACGAGGCTTACTTTGGAGCTGGAACTAAACTCACTGTTTTAGGTAAGAAAACCTTCAACATGGACATCTCACAGAGCATGATTCAAAGATAGGGGTTGTCTGTGTGTTAAGATTATGGGCCAAACTAAGGATATGTTTAATAGACATTTAATTAGAGGGTAGTGAGTAAGTGTGCTGATGTTACAGTGTGAAAGAGTTACTGCAGGAGTTAGTTTAGGTCAGTGGAAACAAGCCTCGTCTGTGTTCTCCTGTAAAAGTGCTGCAGCTGTAAAACATTTGGCTCTAAGCCCAGATTATTAATGTGGCAGCCAGTTCTTATCAGCTCTGTGAAACACTGTGAGTTCACAGTCAGAGGCTTACTTTGGAGCTGGAACTAAACTCACCGTTTTAGGTAAGAAAACCTGCAACATAAATGTCTCACAGAGCCTGATTCACAGATATGTCAACAGGAGAAAGTGTTAAAAATGCACCTTTAGATCTTGTATTTGATGCTAGAAAACACAATATTCTCATTTTAAAAATGCAAACAGAAGTTAAAGTGGAAATCTGAGCTAAGTTGTTTATGTGAAAGTGCTGCTGTAAAACATTTGGCTCTAAACCCAGATTATTAATGTGGCAGCGAGTTCTTATCAGCTCTGTGAAACACTGTGAGCTTTCAGTCAGAGGCTTACTTTGGAGCTGGAACTAAACTCACCGTTTTAGGTAAGGCAGTCACAAAACTTAAAATATAATGTTTCATGAGACTTCAGGGAAAACTAGTTGTTGACTACCACATTAGAGCTGAGGGCTGTTTTTAATCTCCTGCTCTTAAATGCACCTTAAATCAGACATTTAACTCTTTTAGTAGCTAGTTTAACCTATATAAATTTCAGATAAAAGTTAACTGAAAAAAGGGAGCACAAAGACAGTGGAAAGCGTCAGTACTGAAAGCTCAAACAGTTTTCCTGTAGCCTTGTATCAGTGTGAACAACTACGACCCTGCTTATTTTGGCAGTGGCACCAGACTGACAGTGCTGGGTAAGAAAATTATAATAATCATACGCATACATATTTGTCTTGTGACCTTCTCTTAACTCAAATCTGAGGATTATTGTTGAGTGAAATTGTTTTAACATCTTGTTAAGTGACTTGCTGCAGCAACATTGTGTTGCTTTGTTTCAAAATAAAATGTAAAATTTTAGATAACTGCGATAAATCTCTCTGTTCTGTGGCAAACATGCTGTGTTTGGTCTCAGCACCAGACTTAGTGCATGATATGTTCAAGCTGTAAATATCAGCATTCAGGGCATGTCATTATAAAACTTTTCTCAGTTGCTATCAGATGGTAAAATTTAGATTTTTCTTCCAATCATCAAAAAGTGAAAAATGTGTATTTAAATTACATTAATGAGGCTATAAATGGGATTCATTTTCATACAGAGATTGTACTTCATATAAGCTGTTTGTGAAAAACCTGGAAGGGCAGTAAAATGAAATAAAAGTTAGATGTAGAACTCTGCAACAATCATGTTTTATTTGGTGTTTATGTTCAGCATAAAAAGTTCTCCTGAGTCTTTCAATACTCTGACATTCATGTTTAAACTGGTATTACGATGTCACATGTACATTAGTTTGCTGTTGATCTATAGGCAGCTTTAATTTGGGGATTGCTGTCCTTTGTCTTTGCAGAACCAGACCATGATATCACACCACCGACAGTGAAAGTGCTTAGTCCTTCAGAAAAAGAGTGCGGTGCAAAGAAGAAGAAGACCATTGTATGTGTGGCCAGTGGGTTCTACCCAGACCATGTCAGTGTGTCCTGGGAGATCGATGAAGAAGACACCAGCACTGGAGTGGCGACTGACAACGCTGCCCTGCGGGACAGCAAGTATTACAGCATCACCAGCAGGCTGAGTGTCTCTGATGAAGTTTGGTTCAACCCTGACACTGAATTCAAGTGCATTGTCAGCTTCTACGATGGGAAAAGTACAACAAAACATCAAGATGCAATTAAAGGAGACAAAGGTATGTTTAATTTAGAACTCAGAAATTACTTAAACCTGACTGAAAATACGTGTAAACAATCATCTGTCCTCGTCTAATCCACTTCTTATTTTTCTATCAGCTAAAGAAGGTGGCCTGACAAATGGTAAATATTTTGTGGTTCTTTCCTTCTCAATGCATCACCCCTGCTACTATTTGGTGTCCTTGGTGTCCACAAAGTGCACTGGATGTTCCCTCTTTGAATCACGTCACTCATCTGGATGTTTTAACTTTGTGCAGAGAAATATCTGAAGATCACACAGACTGCCAAACTCTCCTACCTTGTTTTCATCTTCAAGAGCATCGTCTATGGGGTCTTTGTGACGTTCCTGGTGTGGAAGCTTCAGGTTTGTCCCCACACATGATCTCCATATTTTACCCTTATCCCTACACCTCTTGTCCAACAGGCACATTGATTCTTTTTTGTTAACTGTCCTAACCTAAAAACTGCCTCTGTACATTTTTATATGTGAATGAATGAGTGATTAAAAGAGCTTGTGACTTAATGATATTGTGTCCTTTCTGTCTGTTGCAGAGTTCAACTGGAAAGCAGAACCATTGAGAGCTGAGCGAATGCCTTCTGGGAAGTCGAACATGTTTCTGTAAATAAGCGCTGAACTGCAGTGCATTTGCATCTTGCTAAAATAGATGAACAGTTCTGTGCATATTCTTGTTCAAGGGTAACTTCGGTATTTTTTGACAGGCTCAGATTATTATTAGAAGTGTCTGACATCATCATAGAAAGGATCCCGACAGAGATAGACCTTTTTGTTAAAAGAGTAGGATCATTTTTGTTTCACCAAAAACAGCCCTAAAATCACTATCGTCAAACCCACCAGACTCCATTTAAAAAAACAGTAATTTTAGCGTGTACAGATCCAGCATAGTTTCAAATGTAACTCTGTGAATTAAAGGTTTATTTAAACCAAACCAGAGTTAGTGATTGCAGAACCGTGGAAAGACAAACTGCGATAGTTTTTGTGAGTTTTATTTTGTTTCTGTTGACTTTGAATTAAGTGTGTTTTATCATAATAAAATGACTAATTATTTAAATGAAGTTTGGTGGTTTTGACGACAGTGGTGTTTCTGTTTAAACAAAAAGGATTTTACTCTGTAACAAAAAGTAGGGATCCTTTCCATAAGTTGTCAGACTCTTATCATAACAATCTCAGCCTGTCATTGCCAAAAACAAGCACTTTAAATAGACGTAAATTGCTGGTGCACAATTGCCCAATAATGTTACATGACAGCCTGTTTTGTCGCTGCTGGCTGCAGCACTCTGGCTCAGTACTAAACCAATTTCAAGAATTGTTGTTCCCATCAGTCATTAGACTCAAAAACATGGATACGTAACATCCAGGTTGAAAAATACTGACTTAACCCTTTAAGTTTTAACTGACATGTAGATACTTTGGCATCACATTTTCATAAATACTTAAGATAATAATTCTGTGTTTGTGGTTGTGAATTGCTTGTTTGCTTAATTTGCTTCTCAATAAAAATACTTCAGAGAATCTAACCAATTGTGCACTTTAATTTTAATATTTAAAAAGGTTTTTATGATTCTCATGACACCTCCAGGCAGAAATACTAGTAGCAAATAGTCTTTCTCACTAAACAGGCATGGGTTATTATTTATATTACACATTCTTCATATTCTTTCTTATCTGCATCTTTTCTGAGAAATCAGTTATTTCTCACCTACATAATGTTGAAACATCTCAGCTCAGTGACACTTTGTAAGCAGGTTTATTTGGGTCTTTCCATTAAGCACACTGAGAGGTGACTAAATCTGATTTGATTAAATTCCACTGACTGATTTGTATCTTAAAGAAATCATTTATTAAAGTGGGTGTATTTAGGTATGACTAGTTTTTCCATTCCACACAAGTGAGAGACGGTTTACATTCTCTGCATGAATAAAGAAGTGACTCCTTTAGATCAAAAACTGTCAGTAGGAAAGTAAATGTGAGAGTGAGTCTGCCACATAACAACAGGAAATCAACACTCATCTGAAGAAGGTCAGAGCTGTTGCTGGTTGAAACCCTGCAGAGGAGCAGAGAGCGACAGCAGAGGAGAGGATGTGGTCACAGAGCAGCCTGCACATCGTTCTCTGTGCTGAGAAATGATGAACGTGAAACCTTCCACTTCACCACAACCTCCATCTCTGAGAGCGCACCTGCACCCCCGCACCAGCACCCCCGCACTGCACTGCACTGCAGCTCTCTGAGCAAACAGCTGGAAAACTTCCATTTCTGTGTCAACTGAAGCTCCAGAATGAACATACATGTGTGTTATATGTCACACAACAGCTGTTTACTGTCATCTGGTGCAGGAACATGCACTGGAATGTTCTTTTTAGGTTGAACATGAGTGTGGTAAATATAGTAGCAGTCAGAGAGGTTATCAAGTAGACTCAAGATCCCTATCAGCAGTTCATGTGAAGAGTTTGTACGAGTGTTGTATTTAGCTGTAGCCTCATCATATTCACGTGGCCCACAGAAGGGTGTAGGTTTTATTTTAAAATTAGGTGGGACACATATTAAACAGAGGGGGGGTCCTCTGACAGAACATTTTGAGCATAAAACACCTAGTTTCCTGCATTCTGGTGAATTTTCATACATCAATTCGTACATTATTTTGCATCAATCTATGGTGTGAACATATTTAATTTTGTCAAAATAAACTACTACTTTTATGTTTTTACATGTGCATGTTCTAAATAAATGAATGACTGACTTTATTTTGAGCAAATGAATCAATAAATAAAAACAAAAACAAACAAAACATCAACAGACATGCTCAAAAAGGACTGGGAAGAAGTGTACACTCATTTAAAAAGGAAATCATCAACAACGATCCCAAACTTATTTACAACCATTGATATAGATAAATAAACAACAGTCTTAGATATTAAATATAAAAACCCCATCTCAACCGAGCCCAGATAAATAAATAAACCAACCCATCAGCATCACCCCTCTTTGTCTGCATACCTCCTAAATATACTGTCTGTACATCTTTTTAAAGTTCTCTGCTTCCCTTTAACTCCTCATCTAACCCATCCCATAAATCCACCCCACACTGAAATACACATACTTCAAAACTGTATGAACACAATGCTTTTTTTGGATTTACGTTTCCTCTAAATTTGTACTCCCCTCTCCCTGTCACAAAACATTTGTTCAATATTGCCTGGAAGCAGATTATTTCTTGCTCTGTACATTATCTGTACTGTTTTAAATTCAACCAAGTCCCTAAATTTCAATGCATGTGACTTTAAAAACAGTGTGTAGGTGTGCTCCCTATCTTATAAACTGCTTTTATAGGTGTTACTTCAGACCTCCACGCAGTAAATAAGATGCGGTAAAATGAATAAGCAGAAGGTATATATATATATATATATATATATATATAGTGATCTATGGTCCAGTATGTGTCTTGATTTTCCCATAACTTCAATACTCCTCGCCAGCTTTGTTTGAATGTGACTTATTTGGGGTTTTCAGCAAATTTTTTTTTTTTAATAAATTTTTCGTTTTCCAAATAACATAATTTAGTCATTTTGTCAAATTTAGCGACAGTTTGTTTTTGTCAAACCATCTTTTCAGTTTGTTCATTTCTGTTGTGATCTCCATCAAAGCTGGAGCATAAAATAGTGGTTTTTGAAACTTGACTTAAGTCATTAATACATAATAGAAACAACGTTGGTCCCAACACTGACCCCTGGGGTACACCACAAATAATGTTATGACATGATGATTTATATTCATCCATCGGAACAAACTGCTGCCTGTTTTTTTTTTAATATAATATAATATAATTACAAAACAGGCAGCATGCCATTATATGAAATTATATTACATAACATTATCTTAAATATTTAGGGGGATATGTCCCAGGTGTCATGGTGGTGGAAAAAGTACTGTAATTTTTTACTTAGTAAAAAAGCAGCAATACTAAAGTGTAGAAATACTCTTACAAGTAAAGGTCCTGCACTAAAATTAAAAGTACAACATTAGTATCAAAATATAAAGAGCCAAAAGAAAGAGCACACATTATGCAGGATAGACCATTTCAGAAACATATATATATGTAATATTGGAATCTAATTATTCAAGCATTAATGTATACATCACCTTAATGTTGCAGCTGGTAAAAGTGGAGCTAGTTTTAATCACCTTTTATACTGTAAGCATGTGAATTCCTCACAAATCATATTATAATCTATAACAATAAGTCATATTTTGAATTTGTTAATCATATCTTGTATTGTTAATCTGAATCTGCAAAGTAGGTTATCAAATAAATGCAGTGCAGTAAAAAGTTAGTAGAGTAGAACTATGAAGTCGCAGAAAAAGTAAAGTACAAATACCTAAAAAAAAGTAATTAAGTACAGTAGTTGGGTATCTTTGCACCACTGCTCATCAAACTAAAAATGTATTCTTTATCTGTTGAGATAAACTACTTCAACACAAACATCACTACAAACACCACAACTATTTTCTCCATTTGTTTCCTGTAAAAACATGTTTTCACTCGCTCGACTCACAAACAGGAAACAGTGTGTGTGAGACCGCAACAGAAACATGGTGTGTGAGACATCTGTGTGCTAGATATAACTATATCTCCTCCTGTGAACCCTGATCTTTACGTTAATTTTTAAGCTGCTTATTTTATCTCTGTTTGTTGGGAAACAGGAAACAATTTATCATCATTACTGTCTGAAATCTGATGAATAAAGCTCATGTGGTTTTTAAAAACTGCCAGAGGAAGCAGCATCTGTGCTGAGCAATACTGAAACTTTTAACTGTCTCATGATGTTTTAAAAAAAAGCCGATATGCTATTACATTATCAGTTTAAACTAACAGAGTATGTGCAGTATAAAAGAGTGCGCGTTATTTTCCACAAATATCATTATGGGATGTAGAACCAGTGTACAAAATGCAGGTTAAGACACAGTAAATGCCTCCTAATGAATCTGATATTTTCATATAATAGTTTTGTGTTGGAGCAGGACCAGAACTCACTGCAGTTCTGTACCTGTTTGGACAATATCAACTTCACTGTGCTGAAACATCAGACCAGTCTTAATGTTCAGTCACAGCCAAACTACAACAAACATCATGCTTCCAGTATAGATCAGCACTGTCACAGAAAACTGTTTTCAATCATATTCAACAACAAAACAAAACAAGTAAAGTTTCTCCAAAGACAGGTATATGCACAGATCATCAGGTGCATTTGTCTGTTCTGCTTTTACTATTTTACATCTTCCTGAGACCTGAACTTTTGTTTGTTTGGTATGCATTTTTAATTTCTCCAAGCTATTTGGGATCAATAGGACTGGATAAGTAAAAAAAAGGAAACACTGTTGATGTCCTCAACTGAGACGGTAATGAAGTCCCAACATCTTCAAACAAGTACTTCCTAATTAATGTCTTATCTGTTTTCTGTCACTGAAATTGGTTAACTTTGTTGCCATGTTAAACTACAAACACTATCAATCAGAAATAAACAAGTTTTAACTTTGTTAATTCCATTCAAGGATGAATCTATTCTAAAATTGAGGAAACACATTAACTATGTTTGGTGTGGAGTAAATATAAATTAAATGACACCCTTTATTGTTATCCATTTTATATGAGTGGATACTAATGGAAAACAAAATGGAATTAATTGAAATCTTAAAAAAGGGACATTGTGTAGGAATTACTCCCATCTTACGTTGAAATCATGCATCGCATTCAAACGAATAGTGCACTCTAGCGCCTCACTGTTTCAAACACGTATTGCAACAACGGTAGCCGCCATGTGTCAAAAAGCCTCGACAACACTGATGATGTTATGCTGCCTATGCTAACGAGCAGCACTGTCTAACAAAACCCAATGAACAAAGTTAGCTTCAGGCTAATTTAGGCAGTACAGCTGACTTACTTGTTGAGGAGAAAGCTGGCAACTTCAGCGTCCCTTTTAAAATCTTCCTCCTTCATGAGCTCCTTCCACCTGGGGAAGGCTAGCCCGATGTTAATCCTCTTTTTTTGAATGCTCCGGTCACGCTGCCTTTTAAGTTCCCTTTTTCGCTTTCTCCTGTGCTGCTGCTGCATATACATGCTCCTGCATTATGCTGCAGTAGTGCACATTTTCAAACTTGCCGGGGCAGTAAGCCTCTCTCGCTGATCTTCTCCTCCGTCTCAATCACTGAGGTCATTCCTACTCTGCGCTGGCTCGCAGGGAATACGCGGAGTTATTCCGCGTTGGTGCTATTTGTCCCTTGCCGGCGGCTGTAGTTTCAAGTTTGGTAGACCATCATGGCGCTTCCCACCGGCTTACCCGTCGCATGTATAAACAAATCTTTTTATTAATTAATTGATTTTTATTTTGTGAAATCCCTTTGTTAAAATCCCGTTTATTGCCCTGTTATAATTGGCAATAACTGTTTTTGACAATGTTTAAAATGTATTTTTGTACATGTAATTGAGAAATGTGTTTTACTTACATAGTTTGCTGTGTTTCAGATGCAAGCAAATGGAAATGTGAGTTTTATTTTGTTTCAAATTTGAAATGTAATTTGAATTGTGAAATAAAGAAAAAAATAAAATAAATAAACAAATCTAAAATTCTTCGCTTAGGAGAATGTGTCAGATTATTAGCGGAGGTCATAATACACCAATGATAACACAAATATAAATGCAGACATCGATTTTGGCCAGTAAACAACAGAAAATGTTACACAATGGTGAGTTAACATGAAAACAGAACATTCTAAATTTGTAAATAGTACTAATGAAAAATAATCTATTACCATATATCAAGGGATTCTGAAAAAAATAGCCCTTTATGGCCTTTTAAAAATTTATTTATTTTTTTTTTACATTTTATCTTTTATTATTTTTTCTTGAAATGTGTCCTTGTATTGACTCATTTGTATAAGAACCCTTGACAGGGCGGAGGGTAAATTGACTTTTCTCTTGTGTATTTTGATGTCGTTTTTACCTTGTGACATTTTGGAGGCCTTGTTGTCTTTATTATTAAGTTTCCTATTTGTGTGTTGATGCTCACTCTCCATGTAAACATGTAAACAAACCCCTACAGGTTCATTTTCTAATGTACCTGTGCAAGATTCAGAAATGTGTATTTGTATTGTTATTTGTATTATGAGTAATTGTATTATTATTATTATCATCATCATTATAATATTTTAAAATTGAGTTACAGAATAATCCTTTTTTTTTTTTTTTTTTACTAATTATTCTACTAATTTCTAATTTAATTGCTGTCTTCCAATGTCTTCAGAAGAAATCAAGCTAATTTGTTCAGGTTTCAAAGGGTTAAACAACAACAGAGTGCAATAAAATACCAGCTAAGTGTTGCTATAATAGAATAGGAAACAGTAACTATAGGAATATCATGTAATGTAAGAGATATCACAGATTAATTTGCAGTTAACAAACTTCATACAAAGACAAAGTGTCAAGCTTCTGGATGAGATATTTAATTTGTCATGTTGGGCGCCCCCATGTGGCAGAAACTGGAACATCAAGTCACACAGAAGTCCAAACCACCAGCTTTTATCAAAATATTATTTTTATTATCAAATAATTACATAAAAATAAACATTATGAGGAGAAAATACAACCCTTTATCAGTGAGATGCCAAAAATATTGATTCAAAAAAAGAGCAGTGGTCAAAACAGCACAGCAGAGACGGGACCGTTTCACTGGATTTACACGTTAAATCCTTTTAATGACCTGAAAGTAAAGTAATTCTCTAGAAAACAGAGAACATGTACAGTAGGTCCAGAGAGTAAATAACTTAGATTAAAGGTGTGGTGGAGGAAACTTTTGCTTCATCACATTTAAAGGACTTTACAGGCTTACATGGATCATTTTAAGGTCTGTATTTAAAGGTTCTGTATGTAACTTTCACAAAATGTGTGTTATGTGCACTGTGAGCAAGCACCTTGGCATCTGGGAAAAACAATGACGTCACAAACAAGAGACTGAATATGACTGACGTCATCATGATGATACAAGGCTGGAAAATAAATATTTAGGGTGCATTCGTAATCTAATCTGATGCTCTGCACTAAAATGAGAGAGCTGTAGTTCGAAGAAACTGAGCAGTCTATTTCTACATGAATTACAAACGGTTAAATTAATCACACATTCACTCGCTCTGTTGCTCCGTCTCCCCTGCCAGAGTGCCCAGAGTTTGCTCTGCCACTCTGAGAGTATGGTGCTCCGAATAACCAGCGGTACGTTCCAACAGAGCTCCGAATTTCAAACGGTCCAGCTTGTGCCAGAGTGCGCTACAGAGTATTTCTGAATGCACCCTTATCTCTTATGTTCCTACACTTACTTTGGACCATTGACTCCATGATACTAAGTAGCTTGCCTTTAAAAATCACTTGATCAGCTGATGTTACAACGAAACCAACGGCAGTTACATGCCGCTTACTTACTTTCTAAAGTAACGCTAGCCACTGTTGCACACTTTTAGCACTGTGGGGCAGCTGAAGAGAGAGGCAAAGCACTCAGGAGCGCATGTAAATATCACATCCTTTGGATTTTCCCGCAAAGTTCATCCCAAGTTTTCACTGTGCAAGCTACCAATTACTTTGTCAGCCGACGTTATGTTGCCTCCTGGGTGCCTCCCATCAGAGGTGTTCCAGGCACGACCCCAGGGCAGACCCAGAACACACTGGAGAGATTATATATCTCATCGGACCTGGGAACGCCTTGGGGTCCCCCAGGAGGAGCTGGAAAGCGTTGCTGGGGAGAGGGACATTTGGGGTGCTTTGCTCGACATGCGGCCAACGACCCAGCCCTGGATAAGCAGATGAAAATGGATGGATGGATGGATATATAGATAGATGGATGGATGGATGGATGGATATAAAATGTGATTAATACATGTCACAAGTTACATACAGAACCTTTAGTGTTTCCATATTCAGTGTTTAATGGTGTTCAAACAGACTAACTGAACTCCGGGTTCACAGATTATCTACAGCTACAGTAATCGACCCCTTAGTTCAGTCTTGAATTGTGATTCTGCACAACCTGGTCTGATTTGAGTGTTTTGAGTCCGTTTGGCAAAAGTTCAGTGTTGGAAGATTTTCACAATGCAGTCCTCCAAAAACAGCTTCAATGTTTCAATCACTAGCCCTCCCCCGTATCCCTCTCCCACCCGTCCCACAGTTTTTAAAACCCTCTGCGGCCTCAGCCTAGCCGACCAAACCTGTCGTTCCTCTGTGAATGCCTGGTACAGCTGGCACAGCAGAAGCTGGAGTAGTACGAGTTGGAGCACAGTCGGGCGTAAACGATTAGCTCGCAGTTGGCAAGCTCGGGCTGGTCCACACATTCTGGAGGCACATCAATACCTGCAGCAGAGTTGAAAGACATTTTGTTTCCTTTTTCTGTGCCTCATAAAATCATTTCAATACACAGAACATTGTGCAGTGTTCTGTGAAGTGAATTCACCTTAAATCAATGTGAGTCCTTTACACTTTGATACTGCTTGTTTGTTCACCTGTGTGACACAGATGTGAGTTTTTCTATGATGTATTATCTAAAAAAGATGTCTCTTTTTTTGTTCCAACATCATGAGAAATGTTGGCCTTGTTGGTCTGGTTTCAGATCTCTAAATTGTTGCCTACATCTCTAAATTTTTCAAGTGATTTAAATAGTAGAAGTCAGAATAATGAAGTGAAATAAGATGGCAGTTCAGTCAGAGTTCAAACAGTTTTTCTTTTTCTGAACAACCACAAAACTGACTGTAATCTTGTGTAATTGTTTATGAAAGTCAAAGAGAAACTGGTGGATCTGATTCAAACAATGAGTGTATTATTATACAAACAGGTACCTAAAAACCTGAGATGTCTGTATTAGAACAGATTATTATCCTCACCTTGATGCGTGTCTTTAGTGATTTTAACTTCAGCCGTTGCGCTCACAGAGTAGATGCCGGTGTAAGCGTTACAGGTGTAAGTGCCCTCGTCTGAAGGCTTTACGTTATTCAGGATCAGGCTGCCGTCAGAGGACATCAGGATGTTACGACCGTCTGGACGCACTGGTACGCCATTCCTGGAGTCAAAGAAGATGGAAGCCCATGAGCTGTGTGTACCTTTATTTGAAAAGGACAACTTTGTGTTTTGATGTGTGTTTTCTGTGATGTTATTCGTCCGTTTGTATTTGTATATGACAATTTTTTATTTTGCTCCCCATGATAAACAGGAGTTATTGCAACTCAATGGGACCTTTATGGATAAATTAGGGTAACTTAAAAGTAAAATTTTTTATTTTTGTTTCAGAGCAACACCACAGAAGACAATATTACATTTTAGTTATGTGTCTTGTGATCATGTAGATGTTTCTGAAAACAAATTAAACATATGACAGGAAAAGTCACCTTCTAATTTCTTTTTCTAATTTTTATTTTGAAAGACAAATATCAGCTGAATATCTTTGGAATAAGAATTCTTTAAAGTTAACTACTGTTCTTTAAAGAGTATCAAATTAAGTGCAGTTCCTCCTTGTGCTGATTATTCCTGGGCCCAAAATTAAAGGAATAATAGACATTTGATGTCAGTCAGCAGTTTGGAGAAGCAGGCTGGAGTCCAACATGGAAGCATTCTAAGCAATCTACTGCTGTGGAGGGCTCAGCAACAAAACATATTTTAGCCACCTGAAAACGTCCCACCCAAAAAAATCAGTACCAGTTAATGTGTACTCTATATTGAGAGTATTGTCACTGCTTTACCTTAATGTCACACAGTGAGTTGAGACTGGAAAATGAAGCTATTACATCGCTCTCTTCAAAGCCAGACTCCATTGAGAAAAACAGCGATTTAACAGTGCTGAACACAGGAGCTGCTGGTCTACTGCTGCCTCGATCAGTTAGTCAGTTTGTGTTATTGTGTGGCTTTGGCATTTAAAAGGGTTAGTTTGGATTCACCAAAGTCACACAATAACATAAACTAACTAACTGACTGAAGCAGAAGTCAATCAGCAGCTCCTGTGTTCAGCAATGTTAAATCACTGGTTTTCTCAATGGAGTCTGGTGGCTGTGACGACAGCATAGATGGGGAACCAAAGATGTTAATGGCTTCCCTGTTGAATCAGGCTGTCTGACAGAGAGGTAAAGCAGTGAAAATACTCTCAATATAGCATACCCCTAAACTGATATTTACCTTTTAGATGGGACTTTTTTTAAGTTGTCTAAAATACATTTTATGGCTGACCCCTGTCCACAGCAGCTTCTGTGCTGGATTTCAGCCTGCTTCTTCAAACTGGGGGTGTGTTGATTGACATCTACTGTACGTAATACACTGACCATGGGTAAGTTCCCCCACACAACCCCACTTTAAAAGTCCAAACTATCCCTTTAAGCATCACTTCATCATCAGGTCTGTGTAGCTGATTACCTGGACCAGCCTATGTTGACATTGTCTCCTGACACCACACAGGGGAGCAGAGCTGTGCTGCCTTCAGCCACCTGGATGTTATTTGGAGCTGTGGTGATCTTCAGATCAGCTGGATGATAAAACCAGGAGCAAAGATCAGATAAAAAGGTGATTTTATCAACCATAAAATAATCTAGACATAACGCTGTCAATGTCAATGACACTCAGACATGCTGACCTCTGCTGGTGCTTAAGTAAAACTACAACACTGACAGACGTCTGAGCCGAGCACTGATGATCATGTTATGTGTTTAGCTTGATGTCTAATAATAAACTCACCTTGGACTCTGAGCTGCAGCTGCCTCTGCTCCAGCTGCTGCTGACTGGAGGCTGTGCACGTGTAAACACCAGAGTCTGCAGACGTCAGGGAGCTGATGATCAGCGTGCCATCTGAGTGTTGAGTATACCTGCAACACAGCAACACCTGTTCACACTGCTGACCAGAACATGAAGGGTAATAGTTTTATAGAAAAACAGATGATGCTCCATTTACAGGAAAATTGCAATGTTTTTTACATTCTGCATTTCCACACATTAAAAAATACACATACACACACACATATATATATAATGAAATAATATAAAAATAAAATATATCATAAAATAATAATTATAATAGCTAATTTAAAAGATAGAGAAAGGAAAAAGTAAATGTAAGTGCACTTCAACATACAGGTAAAATATAAAATAAATTATAATTTTTTATGATAATAATGACAGAAGAGTAAAACAAACAAAAAATAAATGAAACAAATACTTATTGACATGCTCATGTGAAAGATATCTTTACTTTGCCACAACACGTCTGTATACACAGTTGTGTAGCACTGATAGTGTCTAGCTTAGGGTGGCGTAAGACATATTCAGATCCTTTACTTCCAGGGAAAAGTAGCAATAACACATCATGAAAATTCCCATTCTAAGTCCTGCATTAAAACCTTACTTAAAGGAATACTACGCAGGATTGCTGGTTGCTGTTTGTAGATACATTCATAAGCAAACTGAAGTAAAAGCCGACCCCAGATTCGTTCTTGTTTGACGTTTCGCCTCACTATATTTGCTTTTTGTCCGTGCTGTGTCTCTTGGATGCCCGCTGCTTATGGTCTGGCACCTGGTTGCTACCTTTTTATTAAGTAGTATTTAAACCTTTGAACCTTGAACAAATTGGTGTGATTTCTGTCAAAAAGATGGGAAAAAAGGCAATGAGCAACTTGGTAAGAAATGTCCAACAAATTGCCCAAAAAAGATTTAGAAAATTATTTTTAAAAACTACAGGAAAAAAGAAAAAAGCTATATTATTATTATTATTATCATTATTATTATTATTATTATTATTATATTACAACATTTTATAATTAGAAAAAATAATACATATTATTGTATGTTATATATATAATTTTATCATTATTTATATCATATTATATTAATACTACTTTATTTTATTATTTTAGACACTCCTTCCAGGTTGTTTCCTTGTTTGTTTTTAACTTTCTTTCTTTTATTTTTTTTTTTTAATTCATTTTCTTGTTTTTAATTTTCTCTTTTTACTAATTTCTTGCTAATTTTTGAGGTCATTTCATCTTTCGTCGCTCATTGGCTTCTTCCCATGTTTTTGAAAAGAGATCAAGCCAATTTGCTCAGGTTTCAAAGGGTTAAACCCCAACCTCACCTGAGTGCTGTGGGCGTACACGCCAACAAATGTCCCGGGCACAGAAAATAAGAAAGGGCAGAGTCTCTGCAGATAAATACAGCACCACACACTGAGAGTGGGTCATAAGTGATAATTGAGAAGGATTTTTTTCTATATGAGTGGGGGAAAATCCTGCCTGGTGTACCTTTAAGTAAAAGTCTGTAAGTATTATCAACAAAATTTACAGATACAGGATCATATCTTTGCCAAGCAGAATACTCTGCACATCACAAAAACCCATGTTTTCTTTTCTCTAGACTTTGACAGTCACAGTCAGATATACTGTGCATGAATTAAATAAAGCAGTATGATGATGATGATGATGATGATGATGATGATGATGATGATGATGATTACCTAGGGTCACTGAGGATCTGTCCGTTTTTAGTCCACTGAATACTGACAGACTGAAGAGCAGACGGAGGGACGATCGTGCAGTACAGTCTGGCAGTTTGTCCGGCTCGCATTTCCAGCAGAGAGGAGCTCGACCGCTCGATACTGAACCTGAGAGGAACAGAAACAGAAAGTCAGTGACTGCGTCATCATTTACAGCTTCACATAATTCACAGAGTTTAGTGTTTTGTTTCTATAATCTTTAATTTCTCTTCTTTACATCTCATGGAAGAAAGCATTTCTTCACCTAGAGATAAAGAGAGATTGTTCTTACCGAGGGAAAGGACCATCTCTGGGCAGAGAGGTAGGAACCGGCTGAGATGATCCCTCTATGACACACACACACACACACACACACACACACACACACACACACACACACACACACACACACACACACACACACACACACACGCCTGGGTCAGTGCTCCTGTCATAATTCACTTACATAATGTCACATTAACACATCAAACATAAAGACCGGCTAACTTTTCAAGGTCAGCATGTTCTGACACAACCTCTGACATCATCTATGACATCAGAGCTTCGCCCCAATCTTCAGGATTTTCGTGTGATGGCCTAATTGGGGTTAAAGTCGGTCAAATTAAGGTTTTGACCGAATCTGGCCCCAATTAGCCGATTGCAAACCGGGTGAAAGGTTTTCTCAGAAGCTTTCTTCAAGTGCTCCGATAATCTGCAGTCTTTGTATCCACACTGGGTTTGAACGTGTAGATAGAAATAAAAAATACACGTTTCTTTAGTGATAAAACAAAAACAAATACATAAGTGACTCCCTCATCAAAACGCCTATGGAATTTCTCCATTGGATTTTTGATTATTACTGAAAAAAAGCTCAGTGGCAAAGAAACGTTTACGATACTTTCAGGGTTTGTTCATTGAGATAATCTTTACAAGTGAACACCACTGTCATGATTACTGAAGCCTGAATGCAATCACCAACAGTAAAAATCTAATGTTAGGCTATGAATGAACTACACTACGCTCACATGACTTAACATCACCACCATGACAAGATGTTTCACTTAGAATTGATTTTAAGATCCTCCTCCTTGTACACAAAGCCCTACATGGGCTGGGACCGAGCTACATCGCTAACTCCCTTGTTAACAATTTGTCTCCAAGAACACTGCGATCATCTGCTGCTGGTTTATTGCAGGTTCTGGAAGAAGATGCAGCCTTTGTCAATTACACCCCAAAGCTATGGAACACACTACCTTCAGATATCAGGGAAGCTAGCTCGCTAAATATTTTTAAAAGAAAGCTAAAAACGCATCTCTTCACTTTAGTCTTTAACTAGCTCTGACTTCCTGATACAGGTCTGAAACTCTTTCTATTTACGCTTCACGCTGCTGCAACTCTTTTAAAATCTCACTTGATTTTATGATTTATAGTTTTACAACTCAATGATTTTATAAATCAGTTAATCCGTGTTTTAAACTGTTCCTTTTATATTGAATGGACTTGTCTATTTTATGTCTGTTATGTCTACTTTCATGTGAAGCACTAGAAAATGACTCCTATTCTGCAGGTACAAACTGCTCTTTGTTGCTCACACTGTTGATTAATTCTTGCACAATGAATCTACTGTGAAATCATCTCTGCAGTACCTGTGACAGACAGGTAAATGTAGCGGTGATCTCTCTCCTGTTCGCGAGTCGCCACGCACAAGAACCACCCAGAGTCCAGCTTAGTGAGAGGACCGACTAACAGGGAACCGTTGGGCTGCTGGTGATGCCTAAAGAACATATGAATAAAGAAGTAGAGAATAATTGCAAACAAATAGAGAGCAAAATTAAATATACTGAAAGTGTGAGTGTTTCTGCCGACCTGTGAGTAGACAAGGGAATACCGTCTCTCCTCCACTCCACAATGACAGTGGAGGACGGCATCGGGCTGACTCTGCAGGGCAGCACAACCGTCTGGCCCACTACAGCTTCCACTGTGGAGGGGTCGCTCTTATCGATGGTCACTCCTCCTAGGGTCAGACTGAGGAAACAGGAGGAGGATACAAGGACAGAAGGAAGGAAGAAAGGATGGAAAGGAGGACAGAGGAACAGGAGGAAGTTTGAAGATTGAAAGGTGGGAAGAGAACGAAAGAATCACTTTATGCTCCACTGTTGGTACTTTTATTAGTCGCCACCAAAGCAAGCATAAAGATCGCCCACAACCTGGCTTTAGGAGATCATCAGAGAGAGGAGACGGAGAGGAGCTTTGGCACACAGATGGCCCATGCAACATGAGGAGTGACGAGACATACCAACGCAACCTTCACCCACAAAACAACAAAGTCTGTGCACTACAAATCAAAGACAAAAACAAAGATAATTTCCTTCCACCAGAGCAAAACCAAAGCAATTTTCCCGCAAGATGTTGAAACCTGTGACGTAGCTAATAACCCAACTACACAAAAATAAAGTGAGACAAGACAGAGTTTAGTGACCACACACAAACGACGACAGATGAAGCATCACAGCAGAACCTTTATTAGGTTGATCTAATGACATCAAGGTGACAACACGAAGCACAAAGGTGGTGAACACAGGAGGCACAAATAAGCACAGGACGACTCACATGAACTCCAGACAGACAGAGGAAAGTCCCAGAGGCGCTAAACAAAGAAAGCTGTCCATTTTAGGGTCGCTGTGAGGTTTGTCGACTTCTCCAGACATTTTGTCGAGGTTAAAGGAAGAAACAAGCGTGAGAGCGAGAGTCTGTGGAGCTAGCGGTGCAGCGGCGTAGCTGTGGTTGTAATTTACAGAGCAAGGGTGTTGATTATATTAGCAAGAATTATGTGTGTTACGTACTGGGAAAGAGCATGTTGCATAAAATGAAGCACATATATATAAATATGATTGAAGTCGTTAAAGAGTAACTTAACACCAGGCTGGTGTTTTGGCTCTGTTGCCACACCCATCAGTGATGTCATGATGTACTGACACACCCTGAGGTACACTTCTACATCACTGCAGCAAGACTTTTAAGAGGTGTTAACTTGCTCTTTAAGTTTGCTGATTTAGTCTTGAAAGCTTAGAAAACAAGGCATGATTGCATTTACAGTTACAGATGCTTCATTAGGAATTAAGTATTTTTACTGAAGACATTTAAAAATCATATTGTCTTCATTATCCTGACTGTTATCCTTCATTTTTTGACTTTTTGTTGCATTGTTGAAAATGCTGGAGCTTATTTCTGAACCTAGTTTATATGAATTGTGCATGATTTGTCTGCGGATGGTGTTTCCTTTAGCTCACTCTTTGGCCCGACACACACTTAGAGCATGCCTGAGTGGACTGGAGCTGCTTCAGCGGGGGTAAAAAGGCTGTTTCCAGCATTATGAGGCCAGTGGAGGTGGGGTCGGGGCAGGGAGTGAGCT
The DNA here is from genome assembly GCA_019142605.1 of Cephalopholis sonnerati. NCBI lineage: Eukaryota > Metazoa > Chordata > Actinopteri > Perciformes > Serranidae > Cephalopholis > Cephalopholis sonnerati. Next base: position 30,696,810 of record JAGQAX010000015.1, on the reverse strand, counting down.
TTCCGCCAGGTCCTCAGGGTCTTACCTCGCTGCTGGGCCTGTGTGCTGTGCAGCAGTACCGGAGGAAGGCCGGCGTGTGTGCAGGTAGACTCTAGCTCTGTGTGCGTGTGTGGCTGCGCTTGTGGCCTGTCTGCCGGTGCCGCTGTTCGAGCCTCCCTGGACTGTGAAAATCCTCCCCATGTTGTGTGACCCCCCACGTGTCGACCCTCCAGAGGTGGATCCACCTGCTCTGGATCCTCCTCCTCCAGGTGAGGTCCGTCTGGAGGTGGGCTCTCTTCTGGGAGCCGGCTGTGCGGGGGGAGCGACGGGCGCAGGGACCTGCTGGCTCCCCTGCCTGCATGCCCTCTGGCACTCAGCGCGGTTCATAAAGTTGTTGTTGTTGCCGTGGCAACTTCCGTACCAGAAGTGCACGCACTTGGAGGTGATGACGTCGTAGTGGTAGCGTGAGATCCAGGAGCTGCAGGAGCCGGCAGCACGAGGCAGGGAGCAGATGGAGCGCTCAACTACAGCACAGAAACAGAACAGCTGAAGTTACCAACATGAAGTCTACAGGATATGAAAGTTTAGCTTTCACATGGTCTTCATCAATAGATTGATGATTGCTCACTTTACATCAGCCTCGTATGAAGGTCATGAGATACAACTGAAAACTCCTTAAAAAGCTAATAAGAGGACTTTGAGTCGGGATTGTATTTGCTGTACTTGTGAGGTTGTGAATAAACTTTCCTGGGAGGCATTTTTTTGTCAATTTCTCTCATAAAGCTTTTAAAGGAATACTTCACCACCCAAATGACCACTGGTATATGAGTTATTCACTCCGTTAGACTGAATTCATAAAGAGAACTCCTCACATGCCTCCACTGTGAATGAAGAATCCAAAAACTGAGAAAATACTTCATGAATTAAAGTAAAAAAGGGTCCGTCATTAACAACAGTTGTGACTTAAGTGAATCTGAATCACACAATAATATAAACTAGTTAATTAGGCAGCAGTAGACCAGCAGCTCCAGTGTTCAGTGAAGTTAAATTACCGTTTTTGTCAATGAAGTCTGGTTAGGAAGAGAGTATCACCAATTTTTTGTTTTTGTTTTTAGTTAGGTACCCTGTCAGAAAGGGCTGTCTGCTGGGAACTGCTGAGCATATGACTGGATAAATGAGACTTGGATTATCACACAACAAGGTAAGACTTGTTGTGTGAAAGGCTGTAAACAAATATTTTAATAAAGTTCTGCTGTTGTTAAAATTAGGTCCCCTATGACTTCAATTCATGAAGTATTTTCTCCATTTTTGGATTCTTCGTTTACTGTGGAGACATGTGAGAAAACCAGTGTTTTCTTCAAACATTTGATGTAATAAGGAGTGTGTAATTTATTTTTATTCAACCCTTACTTGACAAAAAAAAAAAAAAAAACTCGAGATTAAAACTCTTTTTCAAGAGTGTCTTGGCTGAGACAGACAGACAGACAACGCTGAACAAAAATACAGAATAAAAATGTACAGCTCTAAAATAAACAATATAAAACACTAAAAAAGAACACTACAAGAAAAAGCCAAAAAAGTATGTTTATATATATACAAGAAATGAACCATAAAAATGCAAAAACTGCAACAACACTTATGACAAAGACCGCCAAGACACACTGTAACACTGACATATAGAAGATTGTTTACAACAATCCTGCAGCAGTGCTTTGAAACGACTGAGAGGAACCAAAGTGTGCAACTTTAAGTCCTTTGGCAGAAGATTCCATATATAAGGAGCTGCGTACAAAAATGCTCTCTTGCCAAACTCTGTACGTACCCTCGGCACAGACAATAAAAACGTTCTGAGAACAGAGAACTCAGCCATTTTCAGTTTTTTAATTGACATATAAATGGTCAGTTGTGGGCTGAAGTATTCCTTTAACAAACAGAAACTGGATCTAAGCCCACGACCTGACAGACTCTAGACAGACATCTTTGATTATAATCAGTTTTTGGTATGACCACGACTACGACCCCAAAGACTCAAATAGAAAAAAACTGAAAACTGTCTTTATATTGATCACAACCAACTCGGGATATTCAGGGATATTCAATTGTTAAAAAACACATTTTATCCCTTGCTAATTGATATTACTTAGTTCCTATGTCCTTACTGGTAGTTGAGCTCCTCAGTGGCCAAAAACAAAAGGGTGTAGCTGAACTGGAAGGACCCACATGTGAATTAATGTTAACTGATGGCTAAGATGTAGTGAAATCTTCTTTTCATACATATAACTTTAAAGATATACGATGCAGGCTTCCAGTAGACACCAAAAAGCGTAGATATAGCAAGGCGAAACGCAGAACGAGAGTGAATCTGGAGTTGGCTTTTACTTTCACTTTAGCTGGGGAGCTTGTCTACAAACTCTATTAACTAACAATCCTGCACAGTGTACCTTTAAGAACGTTAAAAAACAAAACAAAACAGAGATTAATGTGTAATAATGTATTTGCAACTTCTCAGTCTCTTACTGTTGTTAGGTGGGTCAGGACAGCCCTCTCCGTTGGGTCCATCTGCAGGTGTGGTGCGGTCATAACAGCACCCGTAGGTGGTGAGTTTGCACTGTGCTGCGTTCTCAGTGGGAAGAGAAGAAGCAGCCTGAGGATACGAGACATGGTGGAGTAAAAGAAAGGTTTTACGGTCTGTCTGATCACCACTTTAGAGAAGAGTTAGTGAAATTAACTAAGAATTTCATGTGTGTTTGCTCACAGTGGGTGCAGGGGCCACATACTCCACGCAGCCCTCCCTGTTGGGGCCCTGAGCAGCCGTCACTCCGTCTTGGCAGCAGCCATAACTGACAGCAGAACAACAAGGTACAAGTAATAAAACACTATGTACTGAACATCTGTGCCAAATATAACACATATGTGACATTTCTAAGAAAACCTCAGCCTTCAGTCACTTAGTGGTAACGGTCATGCGTAACGCCACACAGTCTCTGCCATGAAAGTGACACCCACACAAAGGCTCTAACAGACTCCATATGTAACCTCAACCACAGTGAAATGACAGCTTGGAGCCGGGTACCTGGTCTGGACGCAGTGTGGCCGGACAGGAGTGGGAGCTGGGGCATGTGGGCAGCCCAGACCCTGGGGGCCCCCGGCTGAAGTGCGTCCATCTGGGCAGCAGCCATAATAGGACTGGCTGCAGTGGAGGGCAGGGGCGGAGCTGTGAGGGTCGTAGACTGTGTTCGTCTGGGTCTGATCTGTCTCAGGCCTGCGGGCTGTGATGAAACCAAGCGAGGGGGGAGAATTAACACATTGTACATGCAGACAAGACCCCACAGTTCATGTTGTTTTATACAGACAAGACGTACAATAGAGTCTCCGCTATTGTGCTTGAGGCCACACAGGAAGAGTAAACACAAAAGACCGCAAAACGAACAAGAACGGCTACATATAAATAAAAACTATGTCTATGGAAGGATAAAGCAGGGAACGGAGGAGAATGAATTGGAACAAGGAGTCCCAGCAATGAGAATAAACAATCTCGCAGGAAATGAACCTCAAACTTAAAATTCCTGACCACTGGGACGGTGCTGCAGAATGCCAGAACATGCCAAAAACACCACAGCCAGCACTTGCACACTTCAGTGCTTCGGAAATATTTTAATCAGGCCAACAATGCCCATGGACCCCTGAAAACATGTCAATCAGGCGGCCGGGATAATTAGTGCTGGGACAGGGAGGGGGGTGCTGATGGGGACAAAGTGACAGGAGTTATATCAGCAGAGAGGAGGGAGGGCAGGGGTGCAGGGAAACTGAGGGGTAGCATATTAGGGTGCAATCACACCTACAGTTTGTTGGGTAAAAACCATGAAGGAAAAGTTTTTTCTTAATAGAAAATAATTAATTAGCCATTAAAATGTTGATATCTTGTTGTCAGACAGATTTTGGTCTCCAGGGAGCGAGCAGTATAACTGTCAGCAGGGGGGTTTTACTGATGTGTCAAAGATAAACTGATGAAATTTAAACTAACCTGTTGAGTGGTCTGGCACATAGGGCTGGAAAACAGTGTGTGTGTTGTCATGTCCTCGTGTGTCCTGGACGCTGGGAACCACTGCACAAATAGGAACACAAAACACATACAATGTAGGCGAATTGTGAAGGCTGACGGTGAGAGGTGTTATGATACTGTAATGTGTTTTCCATTTGAGCTGACTACTTCTTATTAAATCAGTCATTTACAAACAAAAAACTTTAATTTCTGTGTGTCCGTCCGTTAATGAATGACACACAGTATTAAATCTGTTTATGATCTGTCCCAAGGGCAGCAAATATAAGAGAATAACAGAGGCCCCAGAACTGAGCCCTGTGGGACACCACAAGACAGTGGAGAGGAATCACACTCAAAAGCCCCGTTTCCACCAAACATTTCAGTATGGTACCTTTGGAACCAAAAGTAACCCTTCAGACATGGTACCTAGACCCTGGTGTTTCCACCATAAACAGTAATATTTCATGTGGGTGGAGTTGTTGTCACTCACTGCTTCGTCCAGCACTCACTGTATTTCCTCCTTTATCAGTCCGCACCTTGTTTATCTTCCACAGAACAAGGTTGCATTTTCAGAACAAATCAGAACAGGCTGCAGTGAGAGTCTCTTTCAATTGGATATTTGAAAATAGCAAAAATAGGGAACGGTTCCATTGGTACCATCCACAACTTTTCACAGTGGAAACGGACAAAAAGCATACCGAACTTAACTGAACTGCTCAGTGGAAACGGGCTAAAGTCTCCTATTGAAATGCAGAATGAAATTATGCCAGCACATGTGCAATCTTGCAGCGCAGTATAAAAACAAGAGGCCTAATTTATGAGCTCATGTTGCTTGTGCTCACATTGTGGGTTGTAGCAGGACTGGGTGTTGCAGCGCTCCATGGTGGAGGGTTTGGGGTTGGCGTTACATTCTCTCACAGGGTACAGGTTCCTGTCCCGGTCTGAGCAGATCACCTGCCGCTCTCGTGTGCCGGAGCCGCAGCTCTTCGAGCACTGGAGGAAAAACAGACAGAGATTATAACCGATGAAAAGAGCTGAACTGAAAGACAGAAATGATGACATGATACTTCACATTCAGCCACAATAACTGCACATTAAGTGTCCCCGCATTGTTCGTGTTTGCTGTTCCGTGTCCTGCTCACCAGTCCCCAGTCTCCAACGTGCCAGCTGATCTGTCTCAGGCAGGCTGCCATCTCACAGGGGCGGACGGCAGTGGGGCGGACCAGATTGCTGCAGGACGTTTCCTCCAGCCTCATTCCTCCTGAACCGACACAGGTGACGTCCCTGGTCTGCTGGCCTGAACCGCAGGTCACTGAGCACTGCAGACACAACAGCACAGATTCTATAACACAGATTACTCTTCAGTGTTGCCTTAACATTATATTGTTTGATATAGTTTCAGTAAAATGCAAGCAAAGAAAAAAATAAGGAAAATCTCATTAAAGTCCAACTTAAAACCATTGTTTACATCAGACAAATGAAGATAAACTCTGGACCAAATCTGCAGCTTGTGCTTCCTAAGAGACTGTAATTCTATCCATTGCACTTGTTATTCAAATATGTTGCATGTAGTGTTGTTTTTAAGGCCTGTAGGACTTATCTAGCTTCAGTTTGAGCTTCTTCAGGGGTTAGCTAGCTAGCTACTGAAGATATAGCTTACTGAATGTATACACATGCTGCTTTTGCTTTGTAATGATTTTAACAGTGAAACAAAGACCGACCCTGCTGTACAGGAACCAGTGAAGGGAAGCAGGGAAACTTCGCTGATATTGAACCAGCTGTGTGTCATCGCATTGTGTGCATATGAACGTTGTTTGACTTTGTTTTTTCCAAAAATATGATAATATTTCTTCAGGGAGTGCAGTTAGTTACAGTGTGGGCGCCATGCTTACTCTGACAGCCTGACGGACCATCACAAAGGGGCGGGGCTTAGCGAAAGGCCAACTGTTTGTTTACTTTTATTTGAGTCAGTTTCCCCTTCAGTCTAGTCACTCACCGCGCTCCATCTAGACAGCTGATACTCTGCACACTTTTGCATGTTGCAGGTCTGCAGAGAGGGTGGTGCCTCCACGTAGGCAGCACAAATGGCATCCTCCACCACGCGGGGGCCAGCGGCATCGTGGGAGATGCACTGCACGCTGCGCACCTGAGAGCCTCCACCGCAGGTAACCGAGCAGGTGTTCCACTCTCCGGTTCTCCAGCTGGTAAATCCACCGTGAGGAAAAGAGAGACAGGAAACAGCAGTCAGGAGAGGTGAGATAAGAAATGCGAGATAAAAGAAATTTTATCATCATCCATCTATATACAGCGCAGTGCAGTACATAGAGGAATGAAATAGTATTTTCCTGGTCCAGGTGCAAAACAAAAGAATGAACGACTGAACCTAAGGTGCAAACAATAACATACAAGAACAGGTACAGAACAAGATACAAGACGAGATACAAGCACATAGTGCACAATTAGAAACATATAAATACAAGTAGTGGAAACATAAATGCAGGTAGTGAACACTAAAAGCAGCTCCCTGAGGACATACTAGGAGTAGTAATATAGTGCAGAGAAAATGAAGAGTTTCATTCCAAACTAATTTTAAAAAGGCTGTCTGAGATGATAAGTGCTTTTCAGATCTGAGAAATCTAGAATATCCAAATAAGGGAAGAAGTTTTTTTGATAAAGCCTGACTTCATATTTTTGGCCAGAGACGTGGGAACTTTGACATTAAAATTCTTGGCAAAGTGCAGCATTAAAGAACAACTTCACAGCCCCTGGAAATCTTGTTTTGGCTGACATCCAGTGGTTTAACTCTCGCCCTGCTGCAGTGATGTGGAGGTGTATTTCAGGATCCCATAACATGTCTGTCTGGTGTGCTAACAGGGAACACAACCAACCACACCCAGCAGTAACACTCAATTTTTAATCAGAAAGGGCAGCGACACACTGTTTGTCTCTTCAGCCTGGTGTTCAGTAACTCTTTAAAGTACAATTCTCTTTTGAATACATGCAAATAATTATATTTTTCTATCAGTTTTATTAATCATTTATTCAGTTGATCTATGCAACAGCAAATAATAGCGAAAAATGTCCATCACAATTCTTCAGACTGACAGATTACTTACTCATTTTGTCTGACCAACAATCCAAAACCTTAAGACAAATAATTTACAACAATATAAAACAAAGAAAAACAACAACTCCTGAAATTCAAGAAGCTGGAAACAAGTAATATTTAGCAATGCTGCTTTATAAATAACTTTAAATCATAAATTGATGACCAAAGTGTGTGTCGATTTACAAATGTTTTCAGCAGCAGCTAAGGATTAGCCTTCAATAACCATTCTTTAGTTCAGATACATATCACTGTTTTGGAATGAAACCCTTCAAATGAAATGCAAGTGTAAGAAAGGGTGCATTGTTTTAACAAAGCCACTAAAAAAACTACAAAATTACTAGATATGATTACGTTAAAAACAACACATCCTTTTGGCGATTGCAGTGTTTAAGGGTAAGTTTGATATTTTTGAACCTGGACCCTATTTTCGGTGCTGCAACTAAAGGGAGCGGCAATTTTCGAAAGTGGTCCAGAGTTGAGTGAGAGCGCTGCAGCTGGCAGCAGTAAAACAACCTGCGATGTAACCACTCAGGGCATGTTTGCATCGTTAATTTCCGTTGGCTATAAGTGCTTGTTTTTGTCACTGACAGGCTCAGATTGTTATTGTGAGTGTCTGACAACATTATGGACAGGATCCCTACATAGATAGACCTCGTTGTTGGAGAGTAAGATCCTTTTTGTTTAACCAGAAACAGCCCTGAAATTGCTATGGCCAATCCCACCAGACTCCATTTAAATAAACAGTAATTTTAGAGTGTATAGAGCCAGCATATTTTCCCATCTAACTGGGTGAATTAAGGGTTTATTTCAACCAAACCAGAGTTAGTAATGGTTGGATAAATGGAAAGATGTACCAAAGTGGCTTTTGTGAGTTTTAATTTGTACTGTTTTTTTAAATGGAGTCTGACGTCAGCAAATTTGGGGCTGCTTTGGGTGAAATAAAAAGGATCTTACTATTAAACAAAAAGGTCTATCTCTGTTGGGATCCTTTCCATAAACTCTAAAACACTTAAAATAATAACCTGAGCCTGTCAGTGGCAAAACCAGACACTTAAAGTGGACGTAAATTGACGGTGCACAGGGTCCAGGTTGAAAAATACCAAACTTATCCTTTAAAGAAAATCCATAAACCTGCCACAGGTCAGTCACAGCTGAAGGAAAGAAAGCATTTTTCATGTCTTGGTTAGTTTGAACAGACACTGATTACTAGAAGCATTAATTTACAAAGACTGGAAACAAAACTATGACCAGCAAGCTCACTCTTCATTGCTGCCCCAACTCCAGCACACATACATGAACATCGACCGTTTCTGGTCCGTATCTTTCAATTTGGGGATAATGAGGGTGCAGTCAGCGTCACCCGAGCTTCATAAACATCTCAGGTTTCTGAGCAGCAGCAGCAGCATCAAAGAAAAGAAGCAGGAAATACCAGAGAGTCACTGACTGAAGCCCCGGCTCTTTACTACCACTCTCACTGCTGCTGTGTCCCACTCAGACGTACACAAAAACCCTCGCCTGACCACCTTTAACCTTAAACAAACACCTCACAACACACCGGCTACACTAATGCACAGCGACAGAGAGTTTAACAGTTTGCTGAAGCAATCAGGCAGCAGCCCGGCTCAGGGATCAGGGATCAGGTACAGGGGCCACAGGTTGAGAGGTTAAAGGAGGAGGAGGTGTTTAATGGAGATGTGGCGTCAAATCAGGGTTTGGCCTCCCTGGAGAGAGACGTTAAGTGTGTCCGAGACAAATGAGGATCATTAGAGGTTGACAGGAGATCTCTGAGCTGGACAGTTGCCTTCGTTCTCACCCCACATGGAGGAACAAGGCTTAAGCTAAACACAGACGCTAAAGTCAAACACATCTAAAGGGGGAGAGTGTGTGAACAAGATTTTAATCAGCATAAATTACATCTACGAATACTTTTTGGCACTTAGCTAAAGATGTTTTGGTACTCCAGGAGTCAATGTAAAGGACAGGATGGCTATTAATTCAGAGGATTACTAAAGATTACGATCTCCCCCCGTGTTTGCATTATCTAGAACTCTACCACTACGACTACAGACCCTGAGTTACCTGAACACATAGGCTCTGGGTCTTTCTGAGGATCTCCACAACTGTGGTGGATACAGGTACGCCATCCTTTCAGACAGTCATAATAACACCAACAACAGTCAAGAAGCTGCTCTGAAAGTTACTGTTTGGACTACTATGAGCACAAACACACTTGCAATGGAATAAAAATGAACTCTAGATGCTGTTGGCTTTAAAAAAAATTCTGTTTTAATCTACTGAAAAATCACATTTGTACCTGAGGAATCTGACTGTAATTTACCTGCGAGTCTGTGGGCATGCCTGGGGGTTGCAGGTACGGTTGGTCTGTGGTCTTGGCAGAGATGCACAGAGATAGTCGGAGTAAGACTCGTTATCAATGGTGCAGAAGACCAGACGAGACTGGTAGCCTGACAAAGGAGCAGAACAAGAAGTGAGTTGTTTCATTTCTGTTAAACCAGCACTAGTCTGCACTTAGGTTAAAATTATTGTGTTGAGACTGACCTGATCCACACTCTCTGCTGCAGGCAGACCAGGATCCAAAACTCCAGTAGTAGCCCTGTCTGGAGCGTCCATTGGGAAGATAGTATTCGTAGTCCACTCCTTGGTTTGGCTCCTGGCTGATCAGCTGAGAGGAGAAGGTTGGATTTAACGATTAAACTCCATTTACAAAGACTGAGATCATTCACTCAAATGTTTGCCAGTCTGTCCAAGACTTTGATCCAAAGCAACCAAAAGCCGGATTCCTGCTCCTTGAAGGATGAATTCTGACTCCTCAACCTTTCCTCAAACACCATCAAAGCTTTAAAAATTCTCCTTGACCACCACTTTTATCCGTAACGACTAACTGTAAGACTACAGTCAGTGTTCCCTGAAGTGGGTCATGTTTATATTCATGATGATCCCTAAAAGTTGAACTTGAGTGTTTTGGGGAATATTTTTTAGGCCTGATAAAGCACAAATTCCTACTTGTCAACTGGATATTTAATAATCTAATAAATATATCACTATAAAATCCCCAAAATTAAAGGAGTAGGTTTCATTTCAATGTTGTTGGGGGGACACATATGAAACACGGGCTCTGGGAGTCCTCTGCTAGAAAATTTTAAGCATCAAACATTTAATTTCCTGTATTTTGGGGGAATTTTAATGCAATTTTAATGAACCATTTTAAAATAATGCCCAAATTCCTACTTGTCAACAGCATAGTTAATAATCTTATAAATATATTGCCATACATTGCCAAAAATTAAGGAAGTAGGTTTTGTTTTTTTAACAATTTCCTGCATTTTGGTGAATTTTTATGCAGCAATTTGTTTCTTTTCTGCATCAATTTATGAAGAAAATGCCTTCAATCTGTCAAAATAAAAGTCCTCTGCTACTTTCATGTTTTATTAGGGGAGATAAATGTACATTTTTAAATATTGAGGGGGACTTGTAATCTGAATCCTCCCTGAAATCTACACCTATGCCCAAAATGATATATACTTTTGATCCCTAAGGGTTAATTTCTAGTGTTTTGGGAGTGATTTTAAAATAAGGCCTTAACTCCTAATTGTCAACAGGATATTTAATAATCTAATAAATGTATCGCCATAAAATGCCAAAATTAATGGAGTGGGTTTCGGTCGAAAACGAGGGGTTTGGGAGTTCTCTACCACAACACACTACATCCTGTTAAAACAATACTCATGACTTGGATTAATTTTTATGGAAAACACTTTTGATTCTTTCGATTTGTGGATCCTTACAGACTAAAGGAATGTGATAACTAATCAAGGCTAATCGAGGAATGGACACATATTCTGACTTTATGACCGCCTCAGAAGGAGGGAGTCACCACTTGTTTTTTCATCATGCCGGTAAATCTGAATGACTTATGGTCTTCTCTGGTGCTCATGGTTTTAGTAGAATGAAATCAGCCAGCCTAACGATGTGTAGCATCTCCATATTGACAAAGGTTTAAACATTTGTATTTGTATTTGCAACGTTAGCTCAAGTGGGTAGCCAACAATCTGGCTTTATACATCCAAAGAACTTATAAAAAAAAAAAAAGAACTACTTGGCAACCAAACCGGGCGTCTAATTGAGACAGGCCTTTATTTGTCAAAATGTGTAGCCACACCAGGGTGGTAAAAGGGACTGGGTGTTTAATTGGGACCAGTATTTCAGCAGTGAGAGCGAACCTAAACAGTAAAGTTGTGGACTGCAACAATAAAACCAAAGACAACGTAAAGCTCTGTAGAGTTGAGAGGTACTGCACAGTTCACATTAAATGGCCATTTTTCCTCTTTTATTAAAAAAAATCTAATTATAGCTGCTTCAGAGAGAGATTTGGAGTCAAATATTTGAAACACAAATAAATAAAAGCACGAAAGACAAAAGCTCTCTCTCTCACTATATTTTCAATCTTACCTCAACAACGAGGGGTTCGGTGGTGGGGCCGCGGCCAATGATGGTTTCAGGGACGTTGTCGCCCTCAGCTCCTCTCTGGTAGTACAGCATCGTTCCAGCGATGGGTGTCGCCCTGGAAAACTCAATTACCCAGTGGCCATTGAGGTAGTACTCCCCACGCAGGTTCTTGATAGCTGCACAGAGAGGTTACAGTCATGATATGGTCACAATACAATCAAATATACTGCAGAATTAAATACAAGTACAATTACTTCTCTGCATTCAAACAAGCACGTACCCAGGTAGTTACGTGAAGCCACTGTTTCTCTGATGCTGATAGTTGTGGCTCCAACAGGGATGATGAACATCTGGTTGTAGCCTGAGATGAAAATAAAGAAAGACTCCTTTCACACATACAAACTACAAACTAAAGAAGTCTACATCTGATGTTACCCTCAGCGACAGGCAATTAAAGTGCATGTGTGACAAACATGATGACTGAAAACATCTGTTAGTGCAAAATGAGCAGCAGCGTACCAGTTGGCAGGTCGCGGACAGAGAAGCTGTTCTTGACTTGGTAGCAGGACTGTCCGTTCCCCCCACACTGCAGGCAGGGGTCCTCCTGCTGAGAAGACTCCAGCACGTTGTCACAGCCCAGACGCTGGAGAAGAAGAGAGAATAGAAAAAAAAATTCATATGCAGAAAGCTTGGTGCCAGAGGTTTGTAAAGATATGGGGCTGATATCAGCCTTTTTTGGCATTTTAATTTCTGCTGTAGATGTCACAGAGGTTTCACTCCGAATGCAGAAACTCCAACCTTTCTAAACAGTTTGCAAAACCTTTAATGATTACATGTGTTGCAAGGGAGCGAGGAAGTTCAAGCATATTGGGGTCTTGTTCACAAGTGAGGGTAGAACGGAGTGTGAGATGGATCGGCAGTTTGGTGCGGCTTCTGCAGTGATGCAGGCGCTGCACAGGACCGTCGTGGTGAAGAGTGAGCTGAGCCGGAAGGCAAAGCTTTCGATTTACTGGTCCATCTACCTCCCAACCCTCACCTATGGTCATGAGCTCTGGGTAGTGACCAAGAGAACCAGGTCGCGGATACAAGTGGCTGAAATTAGTTTCCTTCGTAGGGTGGCCGGACTCTTAGAGATAGGGTAAGGAGCTCGGACATCTGGAGGGAGCTCGGAGTAGAGCCGCTGCTCCTTCGTGTTGAAAGGGGTCAGTTGAGGTGGTTCAGGCATCTGATCAGGATCCTCCTGGGCACCTCCTGTTAGAGGTGTTTTGGGCACGTCCCACTGGTAGGAGGCCCCGGGGCAGACCCAGAATATGCTGGAGGAATTACATATCTCATCTGGCGTGGGAACACCTTGGGATCCCCCAGGAGGAGCTGGACAGCGTTGCTGGGGAGAGGGACATCTGGGGTGCTTTGCTCAGCCTGCTGCCCCCGCGACCCGGCCTTGGATAAGTGGATGAAAATGGATGGATGTGTTGTGTCTCAGAAGAGTTTAATTTGTCTTTTGTCCACTTTAGAGCCAAAGACAACAGAGTTTTACAGAATTTTAGTGTGCAGTGAGGACCTAACGGCTGTTTTCAGTACATGTAAGTATACTAGCCATTAAATGTAGTCTGTTGCCAGTCGGTTGAAATTGGTCTTTAGTGTTTTTTAAAGTCAGAGGTGGCTAGACAAAAAATATAAATGCAAAAATAAAATTTGCACGTAAAAAAATGTGCTGCATCAACTTCACTACATAAACCTTTAAAAAGGCAAAAGTCCAGTCACAGAATTGCTGGTTCTGCGTCCAAACCAAACCGATACGAGACCTGATTTAACAAGGTGTGAGAGCAGAGAACATCTGTGGGAACACAATGATTCTGTGAAAGTAGAAATCATAAAACCAATCTGCGTGAAGTGGAGGTTAAATAAGTGAAGGTTTAGAAAGTTTAGGTCAGTTTAGGATAAGACCTGAGAGGAGAGTGGAGGTTTGGACGGCCACTCCCCATAGAGGAGGTGATAAAGACATGATGTCAGAGGTTAAATAGAGGAGGTGTTTCATGAGGAAAAGGTCGCTGCGATAATTACATGAGAACAAAATGAGAGCAGAACAAGTGTTTGATATTACCACATAGTGAAACTAATCTTTCCTCCTGCTGCTCGCTGTGTCCACTCTGATTAATGGAGTGATGCTGTAAAACATCTGAACCTCGGAGGTGTTTTATTCCTCTGGCTGTGATTTATTTACAGAAAAAGAGTGGCACTAATTATGCCATTAGATCAAATCTACAACACCGATAAGAATACTGGTTGTATTTTTTTTTCCAAACAAATCTCTACTGTCATTTAATATAACGTTGTAAGAATGTTTTCTTTAGAGTATAATCACCTTAAAATAAGAATCACTCTGTTGTCCAACTTAAGATCGAGCTGTTTATATCTACACAGGGGGCGGATCCTCGTCTACGGAGATCGCCCTGTTGCACAGCCATGTTTCTACAGTAGCCCAGAACGGACAAACCAAACACTGGCTCTAGATTGGGCCACCCTATGAGCCCAAATGTGCTCTGAGATCATCTCATCACCTACTTCTTGCTGCTCCCAGGACAGATTTTGATACTAGAGGAGCTTAGAGATTAACTAGAGGAGACATGATCAGAGGCAAACTGAAGACATGTCCATCTCTTGTAAGGTGGCAAACTTGGCCATTTAGCACACTGACGTTGGGAGATTTTAACACTTATGAGGCCAAAGTGCCTCACTGGTTGGCTGCTGTATGTCGCGTAGAAATGACCCCTTTTCTTTTTTGCCCCTTAAAGACAAAAACGTAACTGGAAACAAATACACTGTATCTCAAAAATCAGGAAGTACATGAAGTAGAAGAATAATTAAGTATGTGGATGTTATTTCCAGGATTGAGTAGATTTGACTTTGGAAAGCACCTATGCAAAAATTTCCTCTCTGCTTCGCCGACTTTTATCACCTCTCTTAACCTATAATTTAATCTGAACTTGTGTGTGTGTTTGAGAGTGTAAATGTTTTTCCGTGCAGCCCACCTTACAGACTCCCTCCACACAAATGTCCCTCCGTCCTGGGTGACAGGGCGTACCATCAACCACGGAGCTCTTGTGACGATAGAAAAAGTTTTCTCCTCTTGGTATGCATTTCAGCTCACAGGGGTTCTCAGCTGTTGGAGACACAAGTTTCATTTTAGGATAAAGGTGATTTCCCAGTTTTTTGACCTTAACTAAATTCATTTGTGTTGCACAGTCAATAAACTTCAGTATGTGTATGTTTGTGTTTTACCAGGTTTGATGACAATTAAATGCTCTTGCAAATCCAAAAAATACTACTTTAACTTTGCCTCTGACCTCCATAATAAGGCAGCCACTTGTAGAGTTTCCCCTGGAAGTCATTCCCATCAAACGCAGAGCACTGCTCCTCGCGGAAATCCTTGGATCCCTCAGGACAGTCCTGAGTGAAACAACGGGACAAGGCAGGGGCTTAAAAATACTTTAAGTAGTCAGGCTTAAAATCGTAAAGAAAAAGGAGCTTAAGTTTTGAAAACTGAAGTTGTTTCAGGTTTGCTTGTTCACCTGAATGTTGCAGGTACGGTAAGACTTCTCTGGTCCAACACAGTTGTGTCCTCCATCGGCCCTGTATGTAGAAAATGAAGCATCAATGTGAGATGACTGTTTTCTTTCAGAGGGAAGCGTGCATCTACTCATGGAGGAGAGGCTGTTGCCTGTGACAGCACCAGATGTAAACATTAATGTCGCCCTCCTCAACTGAGCCGTAATGTTAGCTAGCTCTGCAGTGCTAGGTGAGCTAGCCGTATATGCATGCTTCCCTAGTTTGGTGGAAAGAAAAAGTTCCTAAAAAACTGCTCACAACAAGGTCTGTGGATTATCTTGAGTAATCAGGTCATGATTTCTGGAAAGAGACATTGCTGTTGAGCTTTACAAATGTATTTTTTGGTACTTTCAGCACCACAAGCTGAGTGCCATCTAGTTCCATTATACTGGAGAGAAGGCAGACATCTCTACGGCTCATATCTCCAACACTCGGCAACTCACACCAAAACAATCTAGGTTGATAAACAGCACTACAGGTAAGAGGGAAAATATGACGTTTTCATTTTGAGGTGAACTGTCCCTTTAACTCTCTGGGATAAAGTTGGTTCTCTCAAAGCTAAACCGATGAGAAACATGATGTATCTGCTTTATCTTTGTGAAGCTTCAGGGGCTAATTCTCTTAGTCATTTATGTGATACATTGAGCCAGTCAGTTTTAAAGGAATACTCAAGTGATGTAGTATTAAACTTAAATAAAGATCACTTTAAGGCCCCGACACAAAGAACAAGCGGCAACAAAGGCTGACCGTTGCATGACCTCATGTTACCTTCGTCTCGACCCAAGTGTGCTTGAACACACCGCAAAGGCTACAGCCAACAGCCAGCTATTAGTGCCATCTCTGACGCCGATTCAATGTTGAATCTGCCAAAAAAAAGGCAACAAGGGCTGACAAGGGCAAATACTAGCGCTACAGACGCTCACCAATGGCCTGCCATCGGCTTGGCGTATCAAAGCCCTTAGTGATATATATATATATTTTTTTTATTTCTTTAAAAAAAAAAAAGATGGTTCAAAGTTAAGCAGAGATAATTGGACTATCAGCTCTAAAAATGCTGGATCCTACATTTTTCATAAGCCTGCAAACGAAAAGTTATAGTGGCCATTTCAATATGCCAAACTTGCTAGTCCACTTAGTTTGTGAGGTGTCTCGTTTTTGACTCGAATTCCTGTTCCTTTTCTGAAGATTTACAGTGCTCATATGAGGCAGGGAAAAAATTGAAAACGGTTTATTGAGAATACAGAAAAGAAATGCAAAACGGCAGGCCAAGTCCTTCCAAAATTCCATCTCGTACTGTCCACTATGGACTCAGTGTCCGATTTCTATATATTCTCATCGTATTTCTGTCACTACACTTCAACACTGCATAACACGGTCAAAAAGCTATACG
Source organism: Cephalopholis sonnerati (assembly GCA_019142605.1). NCBI lineage: Eukaryota > Metazoa > Chordata > Actinopteri > Perciformes > Serranidae > Cephalopholis > Cephalopholis sonnerati. The sequence continues at coordinate 30,680,214 of JAGQAX010000015.1, read as the reverse complement.
ATGAAAACCAACACAAACTTAATGTCATCTTTACGTACCACATTGTCCACACTATTTTTTTAATGTACACTAAACTGCCTTAAGGCGCCATACCTGGCGTAAATAACTTGTGCCTGCAGTCTAACACATAAATAAAGTAAACCTCAGTACAGTCCACAACCATACACTCTTCAAAATATACAGAAACTCTTGTGCAGAATTAAATAATAGCAGATTTTATATGATATGTTCTATCAACACAGACATTTTTACCAAATATAAACATGTGTTTAAGTAGCTCTTTCAATAGGATTTTCATTTTTGGGCATCTGCCTCCTAAACTCCAACACCTCCAGTTTATAACTCAAACTTTCTGTGTTGTTGTTGTTTCCAAGTGTTTGAATTTCAAGTGCAAACTGAGACCTGAACCCTGGTGACAGGAGCAGGGTTATTTTTTTCAGACTTCAAGACGCGTGAACTTTACTTCATGCGTAAAATCTGGGGAGTGCCCCTTCAAGTCAAATATATGTTCTTTTCTTTAGATTTATCTGTGTTGTAAAAAATCCCCTTTTGCATGTTTTCTGACTGAAGTTCCATTAAAACTTAACAGTCATCACTGTGACACAGAAACAGTTAATGACTAGGTAAGGCTGCGGCACACGTATGCAAATACAGCTCAGACTGTCTTAATAATAAGTTTCAGCTCTGACATTAAGCAGCATTCCTCTTTAATCTGCGCCTGTAATAAAAAACGAGGTCTCAGCAGCTGGAGAAGCCTCGACATCGTCGCTGCTGAGCCCAAATCTCAAAAACATCCGTCGGTGAACCGTGAGGCAGCAGAACGTTTCGCCACCCTCCCTGCCTTCCAGCCATGCTGATAACTCGTGATTAAGTCACCTCCAAAAGTACCTGCCCTTAAGCTTCAAAAACAAGACACGCTCCTGTCAGCACGCCAAAACTGAAACTAAAACATGTCCGAACACTCAGTCACAACATCCAGCCTTCAACTTTTCACCTGGGAGTGGAAAATAAATATTGGGATCATCAAACGGTGCTTTTGATTTATAGATAACAGAAAAAAAATATTGATCGCAGAAAAAATAAAACAGATTATAGCCCATGAGGTCAGGTAATTCCATACTGAAATAAATGATGGGCAAACGGGGAGTTCCTGTAAAGCACCCAATGAGTCAACAGCACTCTAATCATAGTATTTAAAGGTGTGATTCTGGCAGACAAGATATGACAGAGTTCATCCAACTCGGCAGCAGCGGGCAGGACTTCTTCCCTGTTATTCATTACTCAGCTGAGGAGGGGAAACAGACTCATTTACAGACAATCTGACTCACTGACTGACTGCACGGACATGTTGAAAACCAGCATCTCAGACAGATCAACGGGAAAATGCCAGAATGTCACTGAGCCGACAAAGAACTAGCAGGACAAAACTATCCTTTCCTACAGTTCAACTTCCCGTGAATGTAACAAAATATCAAACGAGGTGAATCAGAAAACTGTTCGGACATGTTAAAGATAAAGCTCATCACAGACATGTTCTGCCTGGTGGGCATTAAAAATCAAACTCATCCTTTTTATCAAGTTATTGCTCAATAACTGAGACACACCTTTGATCTGCAGAAACTGTAAACACAGCTCATGATTGACAGATGACTTTTTTAATATAGCAGATCACATGTGGCTGTATGTCACGTTAGACTGAAGGTTCAGGAGGAAATGACAGCAGCAGTGACTTTTGATGGGAGGTCACGTACTGCACCTGTACTTGGTGGTGGAAAAAGAACTCAGATTTTTGACTTGGTCTCTGTGCGGAGTTTGCATGTTCTCCCTGTGTTTTTTTCTCTGGGTGCTCCAGCTTCCTCCCACAGTCCAAAGACATGCAGGTTAATTGGTGACTCTAAATCGTTCGCAGGTGAGAATGTGAGTGTGAATGGTTGTCTGTCTCTATGTGTCAGCCCTGTGATAGTCTGGTGACCTGTCCAGGGTGTACCCTGCCTCTCACCCAATGTCAGCTGGGATAGACAATATGTAAACTCAAAGATTTGCCTATCATTGGTCGACTACAAACATGACGTATCATGTGAAACATGGAAGTAGCTACATGCCCATTAGCCCACAGCGTCATTAACAGGCGGCTCGCTCAGTGTGTGACGTGCACTTATAGATAAAATATAGGCCTATATTAATGAAGGTTCATTAGTACGGTTTGTATTTCTCTGTAATGTAGCACAGTGTTAACAATGTTACTGAGACTATTCTTTCTCACACCTTCAACTCAAACCACCAAAATATATCATTTAATAATCAAATTAATATCATAAACACGCGGGCAACTAGTTGACTAGTGGACCTAAATGAGGACTATTGGTCGACTAGGAAAATTCATAACTGGGGGCAGCCCTATAAAAAACACATTTTATTTTAACTACAGTGAATTTACGGCACATAATTTTATTTTGAAGTGCCACTTCCTGCTGTAGAGTGAGTGGCTAACGGACAGCTACTGGACAGAGACAACAGACCAGCTCAACAACATGGCCAAACACAAGTATGATGATGAATGTATTAAACTGTGTGGACCTTGAACTAATGACTCAGGAGAAATCTGGAACCCGTGTTTGGACCAGTTGGGAACCATTACCTTATACCACTGTATTTCAAAGTGCTTTTAGTTGTACTATTTAATGCCACTTTACACTTCTATTGCACAACATTTCATAGGCTTTTACCACATCATATTTATCTGAAATATATAGTCAGTCAATATATAGTCAGAGTATATATATTTACAGAGTCAGATTTAACCTTTAAAACACAACACATTCTTTAAAGAATAAACCAGTGGCTCCAAATCTTTTTGGCTTGAGACCTCTACCTAAGAGATAAGAGTCTTGTTGGCATCTCTCACATGTCAGGTGTATATTAGTTGTAAGCAGCTCTACAAAGAGAGAATCCCCCTTTAAACGTCTCTAATTGTTTCATATAAAGAGGTAAAAATATGCAACAAAAGCACAAAAAATTAAAGAAAAGACCCCAAAATTATAAAAAAAGAAATCTTTTCTGTCCCATGGATCAATTTTGACCCCTCAGATTTATTTGTGACTCACTGGAGACAACAACCACACTTCTACCTAAGCAGGATTTTGAATGACACAACTTCGCACCTCATGAACTGAGTTCACTTTATGGGTTACATGAGGCAACATGCCGGCTGGATTCCAGCAATATGAACACAACCTTTACAATGTAAGCTGGCACTGACGCTCAGTGCTGTTCAGTCAGATGTACAGTGAGAGAAGCAGCTTTACAAACCGACCCAAACATGGACAGAAAACCATAGAAAGACATGTGCAGCAGAGTGAACTGATGTTGGGGTTTTTAAAACCACCTCTGAAGTCTATTCAGCCCAAAAAAGGGCAGCTAGAAATATTCGTTTTCATCCGATCCTCTTCAGCAGCCAACACCCAGGAAAGACAAGTCCTTTTAATGTTAAAGGGCCCCTCCCTGCAGTCTGTTTTGGATGTAAGACAAGCCCACGTCCTCGTGACTTCAAGGCATTCTTTTACAATCAAGATACAGTCTGTGCCCATGAACCTCACAATTAGCTTTATTCACACAGGAGGGAGAAAAAAAAAGACCAGTGTGTGTATTCAGGGCCTCACAATGAGCCGAGTGTCACAAAGACACGCTAACTGTTACTTCATGTGTTTATACAGGCATGCTTAAGCATTACAGATAGATAGATATACAAACAGGTGACGTACCTGTGGGTGATACAGCGTCTGGTTCTCATGGTCACACCACCGCCACAGCTCCGGCTGCATTCTCCGTAAGGACCCCACGTGTCCCAGTGATCCACACTGGGCACCTGGACACAACACACTAGTTTATACATGTAATGCGGTTTTAAAAAAAAACAACGATAACCTGTGTTAGAATGCTTTTTCTTTGCTTTCAGACCAAATCTAATTTCATGTCAAAGTTTATTCTTGGCCAGTGTTTGTTTTAAAGGTCAAGAATGAACTTTGAAACTCAATTTTTAAGCCAACATGAATGGAAAATCATTAGTGGTCAGAAAAATTAAAATTGAATAAGAAAACTAGATCAAATTGAAAAACTTGAGTGCAGCTACAAAATAAACCTTGGGGTGAATGTGAATGTTTAAAGTGAAAATAAAAGGAAACTTTGGTATTCTGGAAACCTGAACTCTATTTTCCCATGTTTTTGTATCTAAGTGACAAATGGAGACAACAGTTTATTAAATTAGTCCAGCACTGACAACGCAGTCTCGCTCTGAAGTCGTTGAAATCCAGTGCTTTGGCAGTGACTTGCAATGTCAGACACCTACGATAAAAGCCATCCTTTAACGTCGGCATGATACACAGCCAGTCACTGTTATACTTTAACAGATTCCAGCGGCGTTAGTGGGACACATGGAGGACAAAACCAAAGTTAAGGCGGCGAAAGTCCAAGTGTGACAGGCGGGAGGGGTGATGGATGGGACCAACAAACACTGACCTTCACCCTGGAGAGCAGTGTTTGCATCCCCTAAGACTATAAAGCCAAACCCTGTTCTCTTGTTGCCTAAACCCAACCACGTGCGTTTGTTGTTGAAGGAAAAAAAAAGACAATTCGCAGTGTTTTACCGCTGTAGTGTGTTTATTGTGAAAGAGACTACATGTAAATGGTCCTGTGTAAATTTCCTGTGAAAACAGAAGTGTATTTTGAAAGAAGACGATGCATGTAACAGGCAGGACTTGACACGACACGACGTCCCAGAATGTCAACAACCAACGCACCCAGGGTACCTTGCACATTTGTTGACGTGGAAAATCCATGATCAAACGTCAAATGGTCGCAGTGAGAATGTGTTGGTACTGAGAGAGAGTGCTGCAGCTGGGAGTGGTGAAACAATCTGCAATATACCAATTTACTTCCACTAAAAGTGTTTGTTTTTGCCATTTTCAGGCTCAGAGTATTATTATAGGTGTCTGACAACATTATGGAAAGGATCCCTACTGAGAATTGAAACATTTTTCTTTACCTTTCACTGATCTGGTCAGTTTGCAAGCATGTCTCCCTCAGGGAGATGTCTCGTTCTAAAACACTAAGCTACACTTTGTGTACTCTAACACAACAAACTCTTCCTGGCATTTCTACCACTGTTTTTCCTCCAACAAGTCACCTCTCGCAAGATTTCCAAAGAGACTTCTTCTCGGAAAAGGTGAGGAAAAACTTTCAGTTTCTCTTTAGGGTATTCTCTATGATGTTGTCAGGGACTTATTTTAACAATCTGAGGCTGTCAGTAGCAAACACAAACACTTTTAATGGACACAAATTACACACTTGCCCATAGGGATTACAGTGCAGCCTGCTTCGCTGCTGTGGCTGCAGTGGTCTCTCTCAATACTGGACCAATTTCAAGTTTTCAAGTTCTCCATCAGTCACTTAGACACAAAAACATGTGAAAATAGGGTCCAGATTAAAAAAATATTGTTTGATTTCATACAACAACACAGCAAAAAAGTGAAATATACTGAGCCAAAATGTCCCTCATACATTATTCTCCCAATTATTTCCTAGATGAATCAATCAATTGGTAAGTTTTTAAAACACCAGAAAACAATAACATTCTTAGAGGCCGAGATGTCTTCATTAAATGTGTTGTTTCAGACAGACTTAACCCTCGTGATGGGAGCACCAGGGCATTACTTTAACTTTACCTGTGTGACATCCAAATCTGTTGAAGGTTTTTTAAATTGTTGTCCACATTTGTACATTAGAGTATCCCCCTAAAACAATCCTACACCTATTATTTTCTTTAATGTTATTTACTTTATTTATTCTATCTTCTTGTTATTTTTTTTATTTACATGTTTGGGGTGGCGGTGGATTACATGTGTGTTAAATCTCCAGTTGTCATTCTGAGATTATGTTCAGGTGTCCTTTTTTGTGTATTCGTGTATACATATAAACACACACTGGTATGTGTATATGTGTATGTCTTTGTGTATTGTTGCTAAAATCAATAAAAATATTGTGGGAAAAAAATGTCTTGTTTCATCCAGTCCAACAACTAAAGATGTTCAGCAGCAAATGTTCTCATTTTTTTGTTTTTGGTTGGGAAAAAAAAAAAACTTAAATGACTAATCAATTACCAAAATAGTTAATTAATTATCTTTTAAACAACTCTCAATTATTCGACTAGTTGTTGCAGCTCTATGTAACATTAAAAATGGTGTTAAAACTGCACCGATTCAAGTTTCTAAAAACAGATGGGTGTCTCAGGTTTTGGCTGTTGTTGTCAGTGCGTATTCGTTTTCAGTTTTATCCACTGGGACTTTACCATGAGCGCTGGAGCCAAGAGCAGCTGAAGGATTACCAGAGGCAGGAGCATCTTCATTGTTCCCTGGAAGAGAGAAAAAAAGAGGAGACATCCAGAGTTAGTCACTGTGACTAATGGAGATTATTACACATTGAGCAACTTTTTCGGAAACAAGCCAGGGCAACGAGAGTGTAGGCAGTGACTGATGTGTGAAACATGCCAACACACACACACAGGCACACACACTCAACAGGGTGCACGAGGGAAGAAAGAAACTTCTTCTTATCTGATCCAACAACAGTAAATACAAAATAATAAAAGACAAAGATCAGCTTCAGTTTTGGCCGACAGTCTGCGCACATCACTTCTGTTGCCCCGCAGCGCTTCCTGAAATATTTCCAAGTATATAAATCAGCTATAAATCAGTGTGTGGTAATGATTTTGTTTAAGCAGATCATCACACTGAACAGTACACGCTGATAAACGATGCGACAGCGTGTTCTGTGGTTTGGTTTGCAGCCGCCAACCACAGCAGATTATCAACATCTGCATCTGTGGGTCTGGTTTATGTCTGATGAAAAACAGAGGTTTTGGGAGGGGAAATATACATCTGGCTGTTTTTCTTTTCAATCCACAGAGGAGAAAGTAATCTAGTGTTGACATAATCAGTCAAATAATCAATTGGATGGTCAACAAAAAATAATCAGCAGATCATTTATTTACATTTTTTTCTTTTCTCAGTAATGTTGTAAGCAAAAATGCCAAAACAATGACCTGCCTCAGCGGCTTGAATTTTAATGTATGTTGGTTTTCTTAGTCTTCTGTCACCATGGACTTAAAGAAACAGAAATGTTTAATTGTTTAGCGTCACATTATTCACCATTTTCTGGCATTTTCTCGACTAAATGATGAATAGAGAAAATAATAGCCAGATTAATTGATAATGAGAAATAACTGGTAAGTAGCTGCGGCCCTAAAAGTCACTAAAATTCATACTCCTAGAGGAACGGGGCCTTCTGGGGCTACAGCCCAAATGTTTTCTCAAAAGCTTAAATCTTTAAGGCTTTTAAAAGACTTTCAAGTTTATTATTTAGCTAACAATATATCAGTTTATCCAGGATTTGGGATTTTGTTTGGGATTGTAGCAGCCTGAAATGCCTGATTTCATGGCAGGATTTCTTAAAATTTGCAATGCATGTTGCGGTGTTTTTAGGCTTTGCTGACAATCAACTGTTGATGCTATTCAACGCAGCACTGACGGACCGTCTCCGTGAGCCGCTCTCCTCCTGCTATCTCTGCCCGCTTAGCACTAGCTAACACAGCACAACGTGATCTTGTCGCTACTCATTGAGAAGTCCCGGCAGTAGAGGTCAACTTCTGACACCAATTCGTTAATCTTAGACTGACACCGAAACAGCTTGACTCTGTTGTTAAACCCGTTAATAACCATTCAGTAACATTAGCTGTGTGATGCTAACAGTTAGCCCTGTCGCTGTGTGTGACTGTCCTCCCAGGTACGCAGCTCACACTTCCACATCAGTAGTCTCTAATTAAACAGAGAGTGTGGGGCAAAGAGGCGCTGAGCAAGTCAATACACTGCACACAGATCTTCATGAAATGAGATTTTAAAAGTGAAAGTTGTAAAGTTGCAGTGACTGGAAAATTGCAAGTTTGTACAAGGATTTGCAATCGCAAATCATAACATCCTGGAGGGGCTGTAGGAGCCAGAATGTGTGTTTAACCCTCGTTTATTATTTGTTTAGGCTGCACACGTTCTTTTGGTCCCCTTCATTTCCAGTTGTAGTTGACACAGGTGTGGGTGTGGTTTCACATTATTTTACCAGTTCATTCACTGGTGTGGCGGGTTTTTAGACAAAGAGGGTGAGAGTTGGCTCTGATATTTTCTGTTGACCTTTATCACGTTACGTTACCGCAATCACATAATCACATCGGTAATATTTCATCTCATTTTGTCTTAGTTTGTTTAAGAAATAATCATGAAACTTCTTTTAAGGAGTCACAGTTAAGAGCCTACTCAGTCTCTTAGTGGCTGTTTTCATGGGTAATAGTTGCTACAGGGGCTGATATATGATCATGCTGCTAATCCTACTGTGTTATTCCCCAAAGAAATCTCATATAATCGAGTACATGTTCATCTGTTGGCCTAGTATTCACTTCAGAGTGTTGACTACCACATTTACTCAACAATGCTGGGGATCCTTGATTTACAATTAGCCCAGATTATTATGGGATGGATTTAATTGTAGCAGATTAGTCAGATAAACAGTCATTTTGTGAAGTCTACTACAGCACAGTGTAACAAAAACAGGTTTCAGGATTGGTAATGCTGTTTACCCCAAATTCCCTACCTGTGGTATGTAACTTAAAAACAGTAACATCAGACAGTGTCTGACTCTTTTGAGATGGCAGGACTGAAAATACAGTGATCAGCCAAAACATTAAAACCACTGACAGGTGATGTGAACACTGATCATCTTGTTACAGTGCAATGTTCTATTGGAAACTTTGGGTTCTGACAGTTCTCAGGTTGCCACCTGACATGCTCAGCTCACCTAAACACCAGTGCAGACCAGGTACCCCCCATTATGGCAGCGGCACTCCCCAGTAGCAGTGGCCCCCCAGCAGGACAGTGCACCACACCACAAGAACTGCTCAGGAGTGGCCTGAGGAACATGAAAGAGACCTCAAGGCATCAACCTGGCGTCCAAATTCCCCAGATCCCAGTCTGAGCAAACATCTGTGGGAGGTGCTGGTACCCCAGCTCACAACCCACAGGACCCAAAAGATCTGAAGCTAACGCCCTGGTGCCAGACACCAAAGGACATACTCCAGAGGTCATGTGTCCATGCTTTGACAGGTCAGAGCCAAATCCAGTCCAATGAGGACCCACCATGGATCGGGGGTACCTCTGGGGTACCAGCACGTCCCTTGAATGTTCGATCAGGTTGGGATCTGGAGTATTTGGAGCTCAGGTTAACACCTTGAGCTCTTTGTCCCGTTCCTCCGGTCATTCCTGAGCAGTTTTTGTGGTGTGGCATGGTGCATTGCTCTGCTGGGTGCCATTAGTTGGTCTGCAACAGTGTTCGGGTGTGTGGAGCGCATCAGGTAGCATTTACATGAATGCCAGGACCCAAGGTTTCCCAGCAGAACACTGCACTGTAAGATGATCAATGTTATTCACCTCACCTGTCAGTGGTTTTAATGGTTTGGCTGGTCGGTTTAAATCATCCTAAACATTTGTGTTCTGGTTTCAGAGTGATGAAGACATTTGGAGAATGATTAGACACAAAACAGGATGTAGGCGCTGCAGGATGATCTTCTTCCTTGGCAACTATCATGTTTTTCCTGATTGATGTACAGATAAGTAGGTGTAGATGCCTTTAAATATAGAGCACATAGCTGGCATATATTAAAAAAAATCTTCCTGTGGGAGCATGCCCTCTAGGTTTGGGCTGAGCCTCGAATGTTTACATCATATGACGCCACTCCTGCTTCTGTGGTGTTGAAATGTATCTCCATCAAGACTTTTTAAAGCCACAAGCTGCGAGACCTCCAACACTTGTAACAGCAGCCTTATCATTTCCCTCTGCTGTCTCATCACTTAATTGCTTAACTGAGCTAAAAATGTCTCCTTTGTTGCTTGTGGAGGGGCTGTTTGTTTGTTTTTTTCCAGGGCAAACGGAGGGTTTCTTGCCCCCCTGAGAGACAAAGAAAGGGGGGTCGGCTGGAGCTGCCAAGCCACCTCTGACCCTGTCTGCCATGACGACCAAATGCCCCGGCAATGAGGACATCCTGCAGCCATGAGCGCCCCACAGGCAACAAGTCAGAGGGATGGTTATGTCAGAGCGCAGAGGAGACAGGCAGTCAGCATGTCTGATCTGTCTCAAACACAAAATTTCACTGTAACAAACACCCAAAATTGAGCAACAATGGTGTGGTGGTGGTAATCTTCTGTCTGGGCCAACAGCATTAATTTACATCTCATTAACACTGTACAGTAAACCAACATCTAATGACCAGAGCTGCCCCAAACATTATTTCCATTACAAATGGATCTGCTGGCTGGTTTTCACATTTATCTATGAATCGTTTAGTCTATAAAATGTCAGAAAATTAGGATAAATACCAGCACAGGTTTCCAGAACTCTCTACAAATCTGAATAAAATGAAAAAAAAATTAAATACACAATATATAAAACAGAATAAAGTAGCCAATCCTTAATTTTAAGAAACTAGAATCATTTTCAAAAACATTTTTGCTTGATAAATGACTTAAAATGATTAAGTGAATGCACAAAATGTTCATTTTATGTCTCTCAAAACACCAATATATTGTCTGAGCTTTCAGCAGCCCTGTAGCCTGATTGAATTACTGACCTTAAAGGTCTAGTGTTTAAGATCTAGAGGGATTTAGTGGCAACTGAAACTTCTCCCGGTTAGAATTCCCACAGTGTTCATTGTTCATGAGGTTTTTCCTGGGAGACAAATAATTTGTAGAGGTCTCTTTGTCTCGAAAACAAATGATTTAAACCAGTAAAAACACTGAATAAAGCAGTTTTACATTACAAATCAGTGTTTCTCTTGTGTTTTAGCCCAACACCAGCAAATACATGCTCACCTTCTTCCTCTGATATTTTAAGATTCTCACATTCAGGAGGTTTTTACGGGGAGACAAATTATTCTTAGGGTACTCTTCCTCTCCAAAACAAATGGACTTGGTCATTTAAACCAGTAGAAATACTGAATGAAGCAGTTTCACGTCACAAATCAGTGTTTCTCTGACATTGTTCTAGCCCAACACCTGCAAACGTGTGCTCCCTTTTTCCTCTAATAATTTTACATCCAGACATTCAGGAGGGTTTTGCTATGAACCAAATTATTCATAGAGGTCTCTTTCGCTCCAGAACAAGTGGACCTGATGTTTTAAAACCAGTAAAAACACGAAAAAAAGCAGTTTCATGTTGAAAAAAATTGTGTTTTGGAGGGGCTGCTGACTATAGTGTCTGACGTGAAAACGCAAAAATGCAAAATGTCCCTATCTCAAGCCAGTGTTTAGTTTGTCTGTTCTGGGCTACTGTAGAAACATGATGGTGCAACATGGCGATATCCATAGGCAAGGACCTGCTCCCAATGAAGATATAAACAGCTCATTCTAAGGTAAGGAAAACATGAGGATTCTTGTTTTTTGGTGATTATACACTCAAGAAATAATACTTATTTTATTCACACTGGAACTTTAAATATGAGTAATAACAATGTGTTGACCATTTTTTTAGTTGATATTAAAATCAGTGTTTGCAATGAAACTCAATTAAAGTGCCATTAAAAAGATTCTAAAAACCTACTGAACTCATACCGCAGACATTTTAAAATCAACACATAAATACTAATAGAAAAGACTTTTAAAAAGTCATCCTAAACAATAGAACCCAATCAAAGCCACCAGCTCATCACACAGGACAAGCTGAAACCAGCAAGTTATTGTTTGTTTTTTGCCATTAAAATGACTTGAATTAATAACCACCTTTAAAAAATAAATCCATCCTTTCAGTGCACATGATACCCTTCATCCTGAGTACAATCAGCCATTACAAACATTCTTTGTGAGACTCCTGCATCAGTCACTTTTTATTGTAACTTTTACCTTCTGTGGCATCTTTGTTTTGCGTTATATCCCTTTCTTTACACAAATACTTTTGTTATTTCTAGTAAAAGAAGTGAAAATGTGAAATATAATGCTGTTAATCTATAAAACAAGATTTTTTTTGACCCTTCTCCATGACTCAAACTTATATTTCATCCACTCTATTGAATATTTCCGACCTCCAACGTGCCAAAACATGTGATTTAGAGGAAATCTGACATGAGTAGATGAAATCAAGAGGCTACTCACCCTGATCAGTGGCTTTAAACGCGGTTTCTTTGGGTCCCAAACCGCCGGTGGATCCTCTCGGAGGACCGTGCAGGGCGCAGCAGGACTGACAGCTGGTTTCTCTCCCGGAGCTTTGACTTGAAGTTGCGTCTGAAAAGAGCCGCAGTGTCCTGGATATATGAGGAGGGCTATCTGGCTGGAGCCCTTTGTCTGTCTCTCTCCCTGGCTGTCTCACTCTCTCTGTCTGTCTGTCCGACAGGAAACCGACTAGAAGAAGGAGAAGAAGAAGAGAAAGTCCTGTCTGTTGAACCTCCTCCGCGGCGTCATCAGCGCGCTTTTTAACCCGCACCTCCTCCACCTCCTCCTCCACCTCCTCCTGACACAGATGAGGATCCTTTTCGCTCAGTCTGTAATTTAAGCCTGTAAAAATAACAGTTAATCAACGTGTTCGTTTGTTGTATAGGTCCCTATAAGCAGAGCTATATCCTCCATGGGGTTCATTCCCACTTTGCTACATGTCATTATCATGCTCTATACCATACATGTAATACCAGGGTACTCATCCAAGTCATCTCCCTGAATGTCTCGGGTTTAATGTGAAGGAAGGGTATAATTTTTCAGCTGAAAATGGCCCCCAAATGTTACCTTTGTTAAAAGAGAACTTCACTGGATTCTATGTTTGGTAGGACTCAATATGAACCTCTGAGTTTTGCTGACATGAGACTTTACTTCCTTGTTGTTTACTGTACTGTGTGTGTACAAACAAAGAGTCTGCAGCTCTGAGGCTGGTGGGAAGAAGTTTAGTTTTGCTCCTTTTTGTATTGAACAAAATGTAATTTTTACCGTAATGATGGCGTTAGATGAAAAATTAGAGCATCAAAGTTTTTACAGTTGATCATGAGGGGACCATGAACATCTGCACCACATGTCACACTGAACCATCCACTAGTGTTTGAGATATTTCATGAAAACCCAGCACATTCTCACTCTGACCTCGCCACATATCGTTTGGTCATGGACTTTCCACATCCAGATACGACGTGCAAGGTACCCTGGGTGTGTTGGTTGTTGACGTTCTGGGATGCTGAGTCAAGTTCTGCTTTCTTCTCCGTCTTCTTTCAAAATACACTTAAGTTTTCACTTTCAAGATAAACGCACCACGTCATTACAACACCGCAAATTGACATTTTTTTTCCTTCAACAACAAACACACATGGTGAGGTTTAGGAAAAAAGAACAGGGTTATGCTTTGGAATCTAACGGGACACGAACATTGCTTTTGCAGGTGAAAGTCAGGTGTTTGTTGGACCCATCCACCATCTGTCCCGCCAGCCCCAATCAGACTTTCGTCGCCTTAACTTTCGTCCTTGTCCCACCATGTTTGCCCCTGACACCACCAAGTGCCATTAAACTATAACCGCAACCAGCCGTGTTTCATGAGATGTTGAAGGACGCGTTTCTTCGTTGGTTTCTGATGCCGCAAATCACTGCCCAAGTGCCAGATATCGATGACTATAAAGTTATTTCTCTCAAACCTGAACTGAAGAGAAACATGATGCATCTGCTTTATCTTCATGAAGCTACAGGAGCTGACTCTCTGAGTCAAATACGCCATGTGTCGGCACAAAAGTGCACCTAAACACACTGCACAGACTACAGCCAACGGCCAACTATCAATGCCATCTCCAACTACCATTCAAAATGCTAAATCTGCCAAAACAAAGGCAACAAGAGCCGACAAAGACTGACAAGGACAGTTGTAGGATATACCACAAAAACTAGGGCGACAGGAGGTCACCAATGGGCCACCATCGGCTTGGGATGTCAAGGTCCTTGGGGACATTTTTTTTTTAAAAAGGATGGTCAAAAGTTAAGCAGACAGCCCCTATTATTGGTAAAGCTCTAAAACGCTGGACCCAGAACTATCTTTTTGGCACTTTAAGCACCACAAACCAAGTGCTGTCTAGTTCCATTATATTCAATATCTCCAACACTCAGCAAGTCACACCAAAACAATCTAGACTGATAGATAAATAGTTATGAATATACATGTGCATCTGCACCTAAATCCCTTAACACTGGATTTTTAAGTATGTTTTATGAGCTGTTAAGAGGGTCCACAGTCTGTCTAACTATAGCATCTGGGTTAAAATAAAATCTAAAATCAGAAAGAAATCCAGAGCAATTATACAGCAGCAAACATCTATTTACTGTGGATGACTGGCGTCCTGAACAGAGAGTGAAGTCTCTGTGTGTTGCAATCTGAGCTCCTCTGTGGTTTGTTTGGTCATGTCTACAGTAAGCTCAGATTTATGAAAACTCCTGCAAGATTTTATGCTCCATTATTACCATTGAACTTCAACTAATAGCCCAGATTATTTGTCTAAATCACCGAAATCAACAGGCCTATATTTGGGAACTGCGTCTATATGAGACAGGCCTTTAATTCCTTTCACACAGAAGTGTTTTACAGCAAAGATCAGATACATGTAAACCAGTATGAATATTACCTGTTTAAAATTCAGGCTTCAGATAACATATTACTCATGAATCATTCATGTGGACCCTTATGGACTAAAGGAATATAAATTAACTTGGAGGGTAGTCAAGGAACGGACACATAATTTAAGGTAGCCAACAGCTGGCTTTTACACATCTGATGAACTTCTATAAAAAAAAAAAACTGCTTGGGAACCAGAGCAGGCGTGTAATTGCGATAGGTGTTTATTTGTCAAAATGTGCAGCCACACTGGGCTAGTAAAAGGGACTGGGTGTTTAATTGGGACCAGGCTTTTAATTGAAGTTTTATGGCACCTGAATCAGATTCAGATTTTTTTTTTACCCTGATTTGTGGCTATACTCTGAATACTGCGCACAGCTTCTTTAAATAAATCCCTCAAGCTGATCATTGGTTTTGTATTTTCAATAATTCAAGGACTAATGTCAAAAACACAAAGGCTCTTTGAGAAATCTGACAATTTAATTGCTATATAATCCTAAACATGTAAAAACTGCATGAGAACAACACAGAGAAGTGATTATATTTCAGGCTTTAAAGAGGAAACCACCATGGCCACTACCAAAGCTGTGTTTAAACATCTGCCAGGATATGTTTTACCCCTCCTCTCTTCTCCTCTCTTTTGGGGGGTGAGGTTTTTCTTAACAACCCAGCCAGACTCTAAAAACAAAACACCCCAAACTACCGAGATTGTGCAGCATTATGTAATTGTGGGTTCATATTTAAAAAGGCACACACTGGGTGTGATGTGTATTTGTCTTGCGCAAGCTTTCTAGTGTTTCAGTCATTCATTCAGAGAAGGGTGTGTGAAGCAGCTGGAGAGTCACACTGGCTCCAAGATTTTTTTTTTTCTTCACGTGAATAAACCAAAGAAAAATAGTTTTAACGCCAAATATGTCACCAAGTCCCACTCAGCCACATGTTTGTTTATCTGGTTACACTGCAGGATCGTTCGTCATGTTTAGGCTAGACTGAATGATTCAGTCTGTGTACAGTAAATGTTTAAAGTCACATCACAGGTAACCAAAACCTTTCTACAGGGACGGAAAGTCCAAACCAGAATGCAAACTGGGGATCCACTCCGGCTTATATGAGTCTGAACACCACTTAAGTTCAATGGACCATCAAACACAAACTGAGCTACCTCAAGCGGTACCATCTTAACCTTCCTATAGAGGGAATCAACTGTTTATAGCTCCCGAAAACCAAAATGTCCATGCAGTGTGTCTGAACAGCTTGTGCAGCAAGTGGTTTGCAGCACATGTGCAATATTTACCACTCTATATTTTCTGTGCAGTGCACAACGTTGTCTTTATTCAGCCGAGTCGCCAGAATAAAATGTTGGCATTTTATGATTCTGCAAACCCTGAATATTATGTTTCCACATTTCATATGTTCCATGATGAGCTAAGATCTCATCAGGAGGAAGACAGGATGGTGGATGGTGTGACATCTGTTGAGACTGCTGCAGCAGACGACTGTTTAAAAACAAACAGAAGTGGATGTTTTTTTAAAGACAGGGCGAGACATTTACAGCCGTGTTTATAGCTACAAAAGCAGTTTTGTTTTTTTGTTTTTTTTTACCAAAGTTCTGGATATTTCCAGCCATGTTTTAGTGACAAAAGTAGGTGTTTTTTTAGACAAGAGTGCAAGATATATCCAGCTGTGTTTGTAGCACAAAGGATGTATTTTGTAACAAGACATTGGGACATTTCCAGCTGTGTTTGTAGTGACAAAAGCAGGTTTTTTTTGACGACAGGTTGGGACAATTCAAACCATTTTTATAGCAACAAAAGCAGGTATTTTTTAGATGAAAGTGTAAGATATATCTATTTTTTGGCTGAAAGTTCAAGATATATTTAGCTGTGTTTGTAGCGATGAAACTGGGTATTTTTTAATGAGAGGTTGGGACATTTACAGCTGTATTAATGCAACAAAAGCATAAATATTTTAATGACAGTTTTAGACAATTCCAGCAATATTTGTAGCGACAAAAGCAGGTATTTTTTAACAACAGGTCGGGATAATTCCAACCATTTTTATAGCAACAAAAGCAGGTATTTTTTAGATGAAATTGTAAGATATATCTAGCTGTGTTTGTAACAACAGAATTGCATATTTTTAACGAGAGTCCAGGACATTTCCAGCTGTGTTTGTAGCAATGAAACTGGGCATTTTTTAATGTCAGTTTGGGACATTTCCAAACATTTTTACAGCGACAAATGCAGGTTTTTTTTTTCCAGATTTCTGGACAATTCCAGCTGTGTTTGTAGCGACAAAAGCGGGTGTTTTTTAATAAGAGTTTGGGACATTTCCAACCATGTTTGTAGCGATGAAACTGGATATTTTTTAATGAGAGGTTGGGACATTTACAGCTGTGTTTATGCAACTAAAGCAGGTATATTTTAATGACAGTTTTGGACAATTCCAGCAATATTTATAGTGACAAAAGCAGGTATTTTTTAGCAACAGTCCTGGACATTTTCAGCTGTGTTTGTAGTGACAAAAACAGGCATTTTTTAATGACAGTTTGGGACATTTCCAAACATTTTTACAGCGACAAATGCAGGCATTTTTTAGATGAGAGTTCAAGATACATCTAGCAGCATTTGTCGCAAATCCACAATGGACCACCTCAAGAGGCACAAGCTGAAGGTTTTGCCATGGCCCACATAAACATAATTGAAAATCTGTGGATAGACCCCAGAAGAGCAGTGCATGTGAGAAGAAAGGGTGAAAAGGGTGAAAATCCGCCAAACAAGAACTGAAAGACTCTTAGCTGGTTACAAAAAGCGTTTAGAAGCTGTGATACTTGCCAAGGGGGAGCCACTAACTACTGATAATGCAGGGTGCTTAAACTTTTGCTTCAAGCCCTTTTCCTTTTCTTGTTATTTTGAAACTGTAAAAGATTGAAATAAAAATGTAATCTTGCTTAAAATATTGAAGAAATGTGTCATCTTTAACTTTTTGTCTTTTCTAAATCAGGTGATCTTTTGATTGCTAAGCTGTTCACAGTAAACAGAATTTTGATCATGTGGATGCATTTTAATGTTGCAGCTGGTTGAGATGGAGATACTTTTTCAATATTCTACATCACAGTTTAATCTGTAACAAGGCATCATATTTTATCAACCGTTCATTTGTTTTGTGTTTAAAATCTTAACTTGTAATGTATAAAAATGGAGTGAAGTAAAAAGAACAATCTTTATATATAACCTATAGGGAGGTAAAGTGGCGTAAAATGTAAATACTCAAATACAGTAATCTTCTTTAACCTTAAAAAAAGACTTAATATGCTTTAAGATGTGGAACTAACTACAGTTGACTGCAGCTGTGTGTGTGTGTTTGATGGTACTACAAACTTCCCCTTCACTTCATTTTCTGACTCCTGTTGGTGAGTCGACAGCTAACAGCTGAACTTGAGGGGAGATTTGTTTTGTTGAGCGCTGTTTCCAAGGTCAGAAATAAACCCTCAACTTTGAAGCCCAAATGGATGAGAAGCTCTCCCAGTGAAAATAAAAACTAAATAAATGATTGAAAGATCCGGAGCAGCTACTAAATTGACTTTTTATTTTTATATATTTAGTTATTTATAATGTGTGATTAGAAGGTAAAGCAACATATAAATCTGAAAAGGCATTCAAGGGGACTCAGTTTCACTCAGCACATTTAATAATGGGTTCAGCTTCAATAAACATCAAACTGCACAACCTCAGTCTCCTCATCCTCACGTTGTACATGATGCAAACAGCCTTCAACATGAGTGACTGCCAGTTCCAGAAATCTGCGGAGGATTTGCAGGGTTTAACTTTATTGGAGTACATGAATAACACACTATGAACTGTGACCAAGAGTGGAGGGAGGCACCTTGAAGTCTCACAAGGTTGAGGTTTGGAGGGGATAATCAGGTATTTTTAGCACTTTGACTCTACAAACACCAAAAATAGGTGACCACCCACTTCTCCTGGGGGCCGGACACTAAAAATAATATCATCAAATAAAATCTTTACAGGGGCAGTGCAGCCTGGCTTTAAGGCATGCTGTTGTTTTAATTATAGAAACCTAATGAGCACAATGCCTTATGCACAATCATCGCCCACTTTTGAAAAACCCCTCTTTTCAACCAGAGTCCACAGTTTCCACATCCACATTTCTGTGAGACCTCCAGTTTTGATTCCTGGTCATTAAGTCTAGCCATAGCTTTAAAAGGAGCCCTAAGCCACAGGATTTAAGTTAACATTCAAATTACTACGCTTTACATCCATTCCCTCGGGACCTAAAATGTACATATGCAGACAGGAAAAAAAAAACACTTTCTGTATGTTAAAGAAAACAGCTGTGCCCAGTTTAGCCTCCATGCCCACCCAGTATTTAGAAATCTTCTGCAGCAAGCTGTTCTTTCCATCTGCCTTGTCCAGTGTTGTTTTCCTCCACTTCTCCCAGGACGCATCCACATACAGTACAGTCACATTTCCATCGTCCTTGCGGGGCCTTCAGAGCTGCCGGCTGAGCTTCTGCGCCTGTCTCTCCTTCGCGTTGAAGGCGTATTTAGTGTCCTGTAGCTGTTCTATGATCTCCTTGGCCTCCTTCATCTCCACAGCGAGCTGGTTGTACTTCTCCACCAGCTCCTGGTTCTCTCTCCGGAGCTCCACCACCAGCTGGCTCAGCTCCTCGCTCTGCTTCCCGCAGTGCACCTTCAGCTGCTCCATCTCGGAGAGCGTCTCCTCCATGCGCTTCACCAGGCTCTCCAGCTTGTCCTTAGACATCTCTCAGATGTTTTTATTCACCTTTACAGGGGGTTTCTGTTCTTCGTGTTCGAGCTTTAGCTTCTTTCTCCTGTGTTGCTGAGTGTGTTCGCTTGTTGCCAGCGATTATTGAAGTCTAATCCTTAGTTCCTTACATGTCTCACATGGAGCAGACATCCCTCCCTGCGTAGTAATCCCCTTAGCAGAGCTATCCTGGGAAACCTGTAACGCACATAGGTGTGACACACAGCCACATCGTCTCCTGCTTAAGTCCACTCCATGCAGAGGATGACAGTGATTGACAGGCTACCTCAGTTTATTCTGTAGTCTCATGCACTTGTCAACAAACCAGCTTAAAGGCCTACAAAGAAATATCATGTCTAATTTAACATCTGCAGGGAAACACAAACAGAAGACTCAAATGTCTCTCAATGGGGATTCCTCCCCATTGAGAAAGTCTTGAGGAAGAGTTAATCTTTTCTGGGAAAGACGCCCAAACAGCTTCAAGTGCATGGTGTAACCTAATCTGGACAGAACAGGTGCCTGGAGTCGATGCAGGAGAAGTCTTATGGAATTAACTCTGTAGTTGTTCACCAGCCGAGCCGCAGCGCTCACATGCCAGAATGAGGCCTCGCTGAGGGCTTGTTAGGTAAGTCGCAGTATGAGGCTAAACATTCTGGGTAAACTGCCATACTGTGCCACTGTCCCGGCCAGCGAGGCCAAACGGTCCCCATGGTGACAGCTAATGCATCCAGCCAGCGCTCCAGGCAGCGTGCCAACAGCGCCCATCGGCCAGTTGGCATCGGGGGACAGCGAGCGCGGGATACCAGTGCATCAGCACGCCGAGGAATTTCCACAATGTTCCCACCGTCTGCAGAAGATTCTTTGCGTCAATTCACGGGGGGGTTTGCTCGCTGGGAAGCGGCGCGTGATGCAGGAGAGACGACAGTAACAGTTTTGTGACCGCGTTTGAGTAAAAAGCAGCACCCAGGCGTGTCGGCCCTGACCTTTGACCTCTGTGTGGAGGGGGACAGATGAAAAGAGAGATCATTGCAGAAATCTCACGTCATAAAGCTTCATGTTGTTTGGTTTGTTTATCAGCTCTGCAGGGTGGAATGAAACTAAATGCATTTACTCAAGAACTGTACTTAAGCACAATTAAATTACCTACAATTTTGAGGTACTTCACTTCAGTATTACCATTTTATTCTGCTTTATATTTCTACTTCACCACAATTTAGAGGGAGATATTGTACTTTTAACTTCACTGCAATTATCTGACAGCTGCTTGCTTTGTAGGTTTTCACACAAAACATGTGAAAGCTCATAAAATATGATCAATTATTACAATTAAACTAATTTAAAATTAGCTCCACCTGTATGATCACAATGCTGTTTATAAGTTTCTGCATCAGTGCTAAAGAATCCAATAACACAACACAATACTCAAACTCTAGCAGGCTCTACTCAGCTGCATAATGAGACTTTTACTTTTGATACCAGCCTGTTTCGCAAATAATATTTACGTACATGTACATTTATGTACATTTACTCCAGGATGCTGAAGTGGGTGGGAAAAATTTCAGCCGACCCTGAACACAAAATCTTTGAAACCATCAGCACCAAAACCTCACACCACAAAAACACTTCTTCCAGACTGCAGTGTCCCTGCCACCACCCACCACCCACACCCTGCCCTCCCAAACACATTGTCTATATATATATTACATTAACGCACATTTTGGACTCTTTGCATGTTGCACATATTTGCTCTTCTGAACTTTTGCACATTTCTTTCTACGTAATATTTTTGCTCCTCCTGCATTTTATGCATCCAATCCCAGGGGCTCATTGTGTCATAATCTACCTATGTTATAAGAATCTAAATACTTCGTCTACTACTGTTAAATGAGATATTGTTAGGATGCACTACCTCTACATTTTCTATGTCTTGGGTGTGACTGCCATGGTCAGCATCTTGTCATACTACCTAAAGTTTACAGCATTTAGTTGATCACAGTTTGTGAAAACTCTGTCATAGCTTCCTCCTCCATGCTCCCTAAAAGCCACTTCAGATGTCTTGTACATACAAACATTTGCTACGTGTTTGTCTGGCTTTACTCACGGTTGTGGTGACATGTCTGGCTCTTTAGGTTGGCTTCAGGTCCAATGACTCGTGCAGTTAATCAGAATAAATCAATGTTGCTACAAACACATATTCAACAGAGAACAAAAGGGCTTTACAATAATCAAAACCTAAACGAATAGCCCTAATACAACGATAAGCAAACTTAAATTACCTAAAGGTTTACATTAAACAGCTGAGAACTGTCTTTTGTCTGAGTCTTCCAGCTTCAAACTGCGCACACCTGTCTCTATTAATTGGCTGAAGCACTGTGGGAGTTGTAGTTCTACAGTTTTCTGTGGCAAACAGAGTGGCAATATTCCTTTACACAAAACAAAGCAAAACAGGCTTTAATACCGTTGAAGTTCCGCTGTGTAGGATTTAGGTGGATCTGTTGGCAACAAAGGTGTATAATATTTATCACTGTGTTTCAATAGTTTAGAATCACCTTACAATAACAATCTCTGTGCCTTCATTTTCCTCTCTTGGCACTTTTTTGATAAACAAGCTCTATTTTGATGCATTTTTATGCACTCAAGCTCCATATTTATATTAAAAGTACAAAAAAAATCCTAATGTGAATCAATTTATTTGCATGGTGAATTAGAAAATGGTTTGAAGGCCACCCAGCTGCACAGTCCCTGGGCCGCACATTGAGTATTACTGCAGGAGACCCTTGGAGAAGTCCAAAGATTTTCACTTTAGACCTTAGTATGGGTCAAGCACCAAAAGCACTGGATCGCACACTTCCCATGATGCAACTCTGAAATATTAGCACCTTTTCCACTGCAGGAACTTTTATCATTTACCTGGGATTTTGAAAAACATCGGCACTTTCCTTCAACCCCAAACTTTCCCTGAAAAAAAGTTCCTAGTAGGGGGTACAAATCTTTGTTTGTGTTTTGATCATTTGGAAACTGGAGTGAAAGAAGAGAAGCTACGAGAAGTGGACAGACGACGAGGTCCAGGCTCTTTGGAGCGAATTTGCCGAGGAAGAAATTCAGCGGGACTTCAAGTCGGCAACTCGAAAGGACTGAGTCTATGGAAGAATAGTCAACAAGCTGGCGGAGCTCATTATAGGGCACACGCTTAAACAACAACTGGACTGGAGGTGTAGCGCAGTTTATTTCACCACTCCTCCATACGTCATCAGCCTGATTTGAATACATTTTCCTGAACTTTGAGGTGCAGTGGAAACACAAACCACACAGATTACCAGGAATTCTATTACCCAGGTAAATAAGTTCCTGGAAATGTTTTCCTTAGATTGAATCTGCCTGTTAAACATCCACACCTTTCAATATCTACATTCCCAGTTTGTAACGCAGCCTTTCAGTTTGTCTTTAATGCTGACTGTGTGTACACTTGCCAAAGAACTCATCAGTTTGTCACAGTCAGACATGTTTTTTTTTGTATACGTTTGATGTCGTGCAGCTGGAACACTTTGAAGTCATAAGTTGGATATTTCAAAAGGGAAATTCCAATATTAGACTTTGCATGAAACACAGCATAAGACCACCTCAGATAACCCTGACAGCATCCCAACACATCCTCAGGGCTATTTTTTCAGACTTCAGAAAACTCCCTCTACTAAAGACATTATACAACTGATTTGTTTTTTGTTTTTTTTGCAGGTTGAAAAGTGCTCCCCGAGATGCTGTCATTTACTTTGAAGCTTAAAAATCAGTGGAGTGCTTCTTTAAATCTGTCAATTTAAAACTTCTTTGTCTTGTAGCTGTTTGTGTCCTAAAAATCAAAGAAACTGGAAACTGAGCTGGATGGTTAAACACACCTGTCATCACAGCACCTATCCATCTGTTGGTATATACCAGGGTTACACAACCTGCGACTCAGGAGCTACATGCGGCTCTTAAACCCTCTCCAGTGGCTCCCTGTGGCTTTGACAAACAATCATGGAAAAGAATTAGCGTTATTTTACAACATTTTAATTTTCATTTATTGTTGTTGTCGCCCTAAAGTGACTGTTACATTTCCCAACTGTGCACCATATGTCTACAGCCTGGTGCCTTTTCCTGAAGTTTGCCTTATCTCAATAGCGATGGCTAGTTTTGAGTCTCCTAAGTGAGGCTAGCTATTGATTCCAAATCCAAAAAAGAAAACGTCTCCAAGGGAAATGGAGAATTTCATAGTGACTGGACTGATGTGTTTGCTTTCACAACAAACGCTGCAAAGTTCAAGTGCCGAATAATCATAAATATCCACTGCAGAGCAGCTACTTTGCTACAGCTGTTCCCAACTGGTGGGTCACGGTCAAAAACAGGGTCCCAGCTCCATTCTGAATGGACCACAAGTGACTCACAAACATGTCAAGTTTGTAAAAAACACACTTTATTTTTAAGTACACTAAGTTTGCGGCACAGAGCTTTAATTTTGACGTGTCGTTTTCTGCTGTAGAGTGAGTGACTAACAGACCGCACCTTGACAGAAACAGCTACCCTGACGACATGGCCAAATGCAGGTATGACAGTGAATGTATTAAACTGTGTGGACTGTGAACTAATGATGTGTGCCTGTGGCTGGACCAGTTGGGAACCACTGTATTAATGAATGCTCATTTAGACCTACTAGACCAATTTTTAAAACTTCTTTTAGGGCAAAAATGGCTATTTTGATAGTAAAAGTTGCTGTCCCCTGGTATATAAAGTATATGTGGGGACTATTTTTAATCATTTTGACTTAAAGAGCAAAATATTTGTCGAAAAAAAATTTGTTTGCTGAGTGTGTCCTTGGCAGCGGCTTCAGTATGATTGCTCCCCCTGACCCTTGGTGGATGTTGTTCCCTCTTTGTCCCCTCCTTTTCCTGTCAGTCTCCAAGCTGTAAAATCTCATAAATGCAATAAAACACCCCAAAAATAATCCAAAATAAAAAAAAGTAAATCAATTTGTGGATTAATGTCAGTGTGCAGGCATTACTCTGACGTTCTGTACCCACATGTGCTGTACATACAGTATGTACAAACTGTGCTCTCCTTGTCCTGGACACACCCATAGTGGCTGACAGTTTAAAGAGCGAAAGAAGCAAAAACAAAAACACCAGCACAGTCACCACTTGGCATCGAACAAAAAGCCAAAAAATAAACCTGAGCTATGACCTCACAGATTACCACTTTAAATGCTATAAGGACGTCCACACGGGCTGTGAGAAAAAAAATAAAAATTAGAGAGTAGAGAAACTGTGCGTCAGACTCAGTTTAAAGAACAAGAGTATTTTTAGTTTCATTATTTATTAAAAAACAAAATCTGAATTGAATAACCTTGCATAACACACATATGCATGTGAAGGACAGAAAAAGAGCCAGTCACCCAACATATTCCCTAAAACCAAAAAAAAAGGAAAAAGTTTCAAAACAAATATCACTCTATTGTTCCCTCTTGGTTTCTTCTCTGCAAGCATGAAACTCGAGTGCAACAAACAAAGAGCAATCAGTGCAGCTCGTCCTCCTCCGTCAATCTGAGAAGCAACAGAGTTTGGGTTCATACACATCTCAATATATCATACAAGACCCCATTAATGCTATTTTTAGCTGGATTTAAACTTTTTGGTTTGTTTTTAATTTGATTAAAATAGACAGTTGAGCAAATAATGCTGGATAACTTTTTTCCAAAAATGTTCACAAATTCAAGTATCAAATCAGACTAGATCTACGCCTCCCTCATGCATCAGGACCGAGGGTTTTTACCTCAAAATACGCACAGAATTTCTGTCATTCCTGATCTGTGTAGGAACCCCGTTAACATTTACTGTCATGTTTCAAAAAGTACAAAGTTTCTCTTCTGCATATCTTGGAAAAAAACAAAACAAACACAAATGTATCTGTGTATAGTCGAAATTATCGTAGTGTCTGATGTAGCATAGTTCCAGACAGCACCAGGCGAGCGTCGTGAGGGCAGCTATAGCCTAAAGGTTCAGAGTTTGTGACCAGATGATCACAGGTTACAATCCCTGGACAGGTTGGAAAAAAATAGAAAATAAAAAAAACAAATTAAACTCAGTCAGGGAAGAGAATGAAACGCACATTTCTGTCCCACAATAACGACAACAACTACTACTGAAATGCCCTTGAGCAAGGCACTGAACCTCCGACTGCTCTGGCAGAGCCGCTCAGTGACTGACAGTACATGACTGACATGGCAGGCAAGTCTCAGGTGTGAGTGTGTCAGCGTGTGTGAGCTTTCCTCCCCCTGCGGGCCGCGACTTCAAATGTGATTTAAAAATTTGGGGCAGGAAACGCGAGTGAGTGTGACAATTATACTCCTATATCTGAATTCCAGAGACGAGGAATTCTTCTTCTTTTTCCCGTGAGAAAGAATCACATGCTCAAACCGTGTAAATCTTTCGGGGGGTGACTTGGCTTCAGAGCTTTGAATTTTTTTGTGTCTCGAGTGGGGAAACGAAATCATTCTTGACAGCGGTGAGGAAAGCACGTCTGGTGACTGACAGCTCGTACACAATCAAACTACACATTTACCGATCTATTATCAATATCATCAGAGTGTCTGTTAGTTGGATGAAGGCTGTTTAATCTTGGGTTTAGTTTGCGGGGGCGGTGGTGGCTCAGAAGTCGTAAAAATGAAGATGTTTGAGAAAAGTCTTTGAAGGGAGATTTAATGAAACTGACTCCCTTCGCTCAACAGCTACCGCCAAGGTGTCCCTGAGCAAGGCACCTACTGTAGAGGACTGTACTGGGAAGCTCCCAGTTATGAATGTGTGTGGATGTGAAGCAGGGGCGCTGCTGAGAAGAAGAGCTCTTGCAAAGCTTCCCTGGATAAATTAAAATATTCCCACTAACTTCTCTTAGTTTGGATTGAGCCTGAGACCTGTGAGCGGCGATTTGAAGATGAGGTCCCAAGGCGAGTGAGAAATGTCACCTCTTGGTTTAAAACTGAAATATTTAAAGAAGAGTGGGGAATACCCTCCCTTGGCGCCGGAAAGAAAGGCAGAACAAAAACAACTTGTGTCCCGTCATCATGAGTTCTTATGAGGGGACGTGGGGGCGGGAGGGGCCCCTGCATCGCCCTTTTGTTCCCGCGGCTGTGAGGGGACCGCTCTCGTGTTGTTGGCCGGAGGGCTATGTGGGTGAGGGTTATCAGGGCAGCGTCCTGCTAAATGTAGAACTGGTGTAGCGCCAGCCTGTCCATGAAGGGCTGCACCAAGTTGTCCGTGGCGAAGTAGAAGACCAGGCCGAAAAAAATGGAGATGGGCAGAGCGGGGAGGGCTTTCTTGAAGATGGCGAGGAGGAGCAGGGTCAGACACAGGCCCTGTGGGGGCAAAGAGAAAATAAAACACGGAGGAAATAGCACACGGTAACACTGTGTACCAAACAAAATCAGCTCTGAGAGGAAGAGAAACTGCCTCTTATACAATCAAGTGGTTCAAGTAAAGTGGGGTTAGATATTGTGCTGAGAGACACAGATGAGGTTTGCGGTGACTCCGGCTTGACACCAAAATAAGCAGTTGTGGTCACTCACAATGAGGATGGCTACGAAGCAGGCGAGCGTGGTGTTCCAGTCGCCGCTGGCTGTGGCCGAGGCCTTTCCCACCAGCATGCTGTAGAATATGAAATCTCCGAGTCCCAGCTTGACGCCCCCTGAGAACACAGGAGGACAGCACGTTCAGGGTGGAGTCAATTCAAACATGAGATTCGCCTCAGCCCCACGCCCTCCAACCCCAAGAGAAATTATTTCTCAACTGTAATTACCGTACAAACAAGAGCGCCGACCCCATATTTACCCAACGCTTTAACTTTACAGAGCGGGGCCCCCGAATGGTGCGGACATGAAACCTAGCAATTGACATGAATAATCGCTTCCTAATCTGCTCCGACTAAAAACAGTCTGCAGCCAAACATCTAAGTGACTTTCACGTACGCACTAATTTCACAGAAAAGGGAACACATAAAAACATTCCCAAAATGTTTTATGTGCTCGGAGAAGAGGGAACTGAAAGATGATGATTACACACTGAGAAAATTCACGAGTTTGAATTACAGAGCTCGGCTTCGTATTAGGCCTGGGAGGTAAATCTGAAATGATCACACTGTAGTGTTACCCTTGTTTTTGATGGTGTAACAATAGATGACACTGAAGATAATGCAGGATTTCTATTGTATAAAGACACACATGGAAGGGCTGTACAGGAAAGACACACATTATCTTTTCTTAAGATGATAAAAACATAAAAAAATTTGATGAGTTCATTGACATAAAATTAATTTGTGACTATTTTGATCATCAAATAATCCTTTGAATTTAAAAAAGATTTCAGTCTTTCATTTTCATCAGAGCTTCTTTAAATTTTTTTGCACTTTTTTCTTAATTTTTAAAATTATTTTTTTATCACTTTTTAAATTAGTTTTTGCAGTTTTTTTTAAATCACTCTTTAAAAATTATTTAAGCACATTTTTATTACTTTTAAAAAATTACTTTTTTGCACTTTTTTCTTACTTTTTTAAAATAATTTTTTGCATTTTTTTCTTACTTTTTTTTTTTAATGATTTTTTTGCACTTTTGCCATTACTTTTTAAAATTATTTTGAGCACCTTTCTTTTTGAGCTTGTATGTCCTAAATAAATTGACTATTTCTGCCTTGATCTCAGCCTGTGAACCTTTTCTGTAGCTGTGCAACCCAGTTAAATAGGTGTGCGGGTTTCTCCTCTGCTGTCCTTTCTTGGTTGTTCATTGTTCTCAATGTACTCTCAATGTACTCTCAAGCAAAAGTATTTGTTTCAAATTAAATTAATTTCCCTTCTTTGAGGTTACAAAACTTTTAAGCATGTTTTTGTTTATCTACTGTAGATAAAACTTTGTCAATATGTGATACAAAATGGTTTACATTACCAAATTATAATCAAACCCTTCATGCAGAGAGGCCTTGCTCTGTGCCAAGCTATATAAGTCATGAAATGGACAATATGAAGGACTGAAATAAAGCTTTCATTATCCATCGCTCTATTGAACTGTTGTAAGAGAGACATGATGTCTTTTAAAGAGCTGACTGTTCTCTAGCTTAATGGAAGGCCCAATATATTGATCAGTAAATTATTGAATAAATAAAAACAATCAGATGCCTCTTCATCCGTCAACCTTTAAAACATTTAAGCAGTATGGTTTATGGAGACACTGAAGCTTCACTGACAACAATAAATCACTAAAATAAAGTTTGAGTGTCTGTCTCTCAGCACTCACTCTCCTCATCGTCGTCTTCAACAGGAGGCCGAGCGGAGGGCATCTGCTGGATCTCCCGCCTGGTCTGGTCGGTGGACTGGAGCGGCCCCAGCTGGTGCTCCTGCTGGCTGACCCAGGAGGGGGTGAAGCCTCCGTCGTCCTGCGATGGACTGGAGGGAGCCGGGGACGTCACGGCTGCAGGCAAGAGAAAGCAGTTAAACTAAACAACACTGTCTGAAAGGTAACCAATCCAGCAGCACCAGGTTAAACACCCCTTAATCCGTTTGACCAAACACTTTGACATCCTGCTCACCTTCTGGAGCCTCTTGTTGAGGCGACGCCGCTTCTGTCGAGTTCCTTTTTGGCCTGTCAGTGTCGGCCATGTTGACGAGCCACACCATCGTAGCTGTGAAGGAAGTGAGAGAAGAAGTCAGAGAGTCAAGATGTTGAAGGTGTTGATGGTTGTGTGACAAGCAGAGTCCAAGAAAAACTAAAAAAGGCCATTTTAAGATAGGTGTGATTGCTCCCACTAAAATTAAACTGCCACTTCATCTTCTTTCAGTTCTGTTTCTACCGCCACTTCAACTCATTATAGTTCTTCAGCTTAAACTTTTGAAGTTCAAACTTTTAAAGCAGCTTAAATGTCTTAAAACAAAGCTTTTGATGTGTATTTTTAATGCAATGATCTTTCAGTTGACACACTGAAAGAAGCTGAAGTGGCAGTTTACTAGAAGCAACAGAAGTTAAGGGAAGAGAGCTTAAGTGAAAGTGCTGAAAAAAGTTAACATTTGAATTTGTGAGCACTGAAAGGAGTGAAAATGTCATTACAACTGTGCTGAAAGAAGATAAAGTGGTAGCTGAAGTGTATGTGCTGAAAGGGGTTGAAGAGTCACTAAGTGGAAACCCTTCAAGCAGTTGTAGTGTCAACTGAAGTGAAAGCTGAGAGCATTTGATGTGTCTGAAAGGGGTTGAAGAGTCAGTTATGGTATTGCCGTTTAAAGCAGTTCATGTGATAGTTGGGTTAGTTGAAGTGAATGTGCTGAAAAACATTTAACAGTCAGATAATGTAAAACTGCTGAAGGGAGTTAAAGTCAAATAAATAGGATGTGATGAAGATTTCTGAAAGGATTTGACGCGTTATTTGATGTGTACCACTTTGGAGTTTAAGTGAAAGCACTTTGTAGCACTCAGATAAGTTGAAGTGGCAGTTAAATGGAAAGCTCTGAATATTAAGTGGATGTTGACGTGGAATTGCTGACAGGAGTTAAAACTGTGTTTGATCTGCAAGTGCTGAATGGAGCTGAAGTGTCATTTGAAGTCAAAATTGCTGACAGGGAATTAAGTCACTTGAACTGAAAAGGTCGAAAGAAGTGGAAGCGAAAAAGGAGTTAAAGCATCAGTTATAAGAATGTAAGGACTTTTTAGCTCTGAAAGAAGTTGAAGTGGCAGTTTTAGCTTCTGTATATCTTCTTTATAACTGGTGTTTCATTGCCCTTCCTCTGTTTCATCACAATAACATGTTAATATCAGTGTCAGTCTTACAGGAATAGATGAGAGCTGGAAAGATGGGCTCGTTCCTCTCCTGAGCCGTCTCCACCAGGATCCTCAGAGGCCCTTTGGGACAGAGCACCGCTAACAGATCTGTGAGAGAAGAAAGAGGCCACACAAGTGATGTTAGTCACCAAACAGAGCGCTCTGTGAGAGCAGAACAAGAACAGCACCCTGACATGACATCTGCGACAACAAGAGGCAAAGACTTCACAAGAAAAAGAGAGCAGGTTCACAGGTTTGATCTCTCCAAAGAGAATATTAACAACCACAAACGTCTTCTTTCTTCTCTGAAGAGTTTAAATTCACATACGATGAAAAAAGGGAACTGAGGTTTTCAGGAATCAGTCTGTGAATAACTATGACCTCATGTCTATTTCCACTTAACTCCAGCTGCCAGTTCAATATTTCTTCTTGGAAAAGGAACAAAAACATGTCACTGCCTCTCTGACTAGAAACACTTCGTAATCACACACTTGTTTGAATACGCTGGACAACCTTTTCCCTTGAAGGCCTGTGTGCATCGTCTTCTAAATGAAACAAGCTGCTGATTGTGCTGCATTCAAACACCATGGCAACGTCTGAACCTCCGAGAACTTAACACCCTTTTCATTCACAAATAAGTTATTTTTTGGCAAGTATATTATTTATTTACTACTCACTGACAGGTAAGGACGAACATAAACAAGCCCTTGTGACTGATACCTAATCTACAGTATCTGAACCCATTTCTAATGCGTCAAGACAAAAATCAAAATTTTGATAGGTTGAGCAACCACCTCTGGGACAGTGGACCTAACTGGTGGCTCACAGTCCAAAAGTGCGTCTTGGGTCCATTCTGAATGGACCGCAAGTGATGTTCAAACATGGTAAGTTTGTAAAAAACACAGTTTAAGTGCTGTTTCCTGCTGTAGATTGTGTGATTAACAGACAGCTACTGAACAGAGACATCAAACTAACTTGACGACATGGCCAAATTCTAGTATGACACTGAATGTATTAAACTGTGTGGACCATGAACTATTGACTAAGGAGAATCAGGACCCTGTGGGTGGACCAGTTGGAAACCACTGCTCTGGAGGTCTTCACAGATCAAAAATGACAGACCCGATACCTAGTGGAACCCATAAATTAGTTCTGAGATCTGATCAGATCTGACAATTGATAAAAATATATCTACCCAACCAGTTTTTAGCCAGAGATCTCACAGACCTGACCTGGTGTGTGTCCAGAGGACAAAGACCTGAGATACAGGTCTATTTTAAGGACCAAATAAACCCTGGTATTAAAATTGCAACTAAAAATGAGATTCTGCTGCCAAAAATGTTTATTGTGTTGGATACAACATATTGCTCGTACCCATTGTACTGCATATGATATTTGTGTAAGTTCTAGATGTTTACTTTTTTTTAAAAAATGTAATCCTATTGTCACTTGTTGTTGTTGTGTTGTGAGCTGCTGTAACACCATAATTTCCCTGGCTCACTATGCATCTTGCATCCCCTTCTCCTCCAGCTCACTGGCACTGCTGCTCAACATTTTTTCCATTTCACTTTCACTCCTGCAATCTGATCCTAAGTCAGCCTAATCAGCGCACAGGTTACACACAGAGCACTTACGCATTTCTTTCTTTCTTTCTCAGCACTGATTATGGGTCTTTTTTTTAGATCCACTTGGCTATTACACATAAT
The DNA here is from genome assembly GCA_019142605.1 of Cephalopholis sonnerati. Taxonomy (NCBI): domain Eukaryota; kingdom Metazoa; phylum Chordata; class Actinopteri; order Perciformes; family Serranidae; genus Cephalopholis; species Cephalopholis sonnerati. The sequence goes on along the minus strand of JAGQAX010000015.1, from coordinate 30,648,187 downwards.
GATAAACAGACCCAGGATCTGCAGTAATACAGTTGGACCCGACCTGGACCCCACTGACCATAAAAAAACATGGACTCAAAGCCATACTAGTCCTGGGTCTTAAACCCAGTTCAGGCCAAAGATTCGCAATGAGACAAGTTGAAACAGACACTTGCAATGTGCCGTTCTGCAACGTTCTAAAAACCTGCCAGTTCACGACAATGCAACTAGATGAGACGGTGTATCATCTCTATGCAACAACTCTCTGTACTTCTGTTCTGATTTGCAGCTTTTCAGGTTTATTTTGTGGCTGAATATAATTTGTAGCTTCTTAAAATATGAATGAGGATAGTGATAGTGAGATACTGGCTACAGCTGCATTTGTAGTAGTGATGAAACAGCAAAAAACAGAAACAAAACCAGCATCAGATGGACTGTATTCATAATAAATGTGCCACAATAATATAAGTAAGCAGTGCCAATTAATTAAACAGACAGCTCGGCAGGGACGGAGCATGTGCCGCAGCAAGCAAACACGCTGTCTGTGGTCATTTTGACTTGAACAGCTGACTTCACTACAAGCTGACTGGCTGTTGAAACAGGTGACATGCTTAACGCTCTGACACCAGCCGCCAGCGATTTGACCAGCGGAGTTACAGGTGACACCATCAGCCGGCTTGAGTCGAGCTCAGACGGCCAGTTCACACCGCTGCAACTTCTCTCTGCAACGTTCTAAAACGGTTTTGTCTCGTCCTGAATGATTAGTCTGAACTGGGCTTTAGGGTCCAGGTAGACCCATGAAGAACTGTAACCATCTTTGCCTATCACCAAAAAAATCAGCTTATATAATATCACTTGCTATTTTTTTCTGGCACGTTTGTAAGTCTTAAGTTCTTTTTTTCCTCCCTCAGACTTCCTGTTCTCATAGATTTATCTTTAAACCCACATTTCCTCAAAGCATTTGCGTTTCAGGTCTTGAGACACATCCTTCTTTTTATCACACCAATGATAGCACTTGTTTCATACATAAAGCTGGAAAGAAAAAACAAATCTTCATAATATATAAGGCTGGGTATTTGTTTTAAAAGTTCCACACTGTTATACTACATGTTTTTAAGTTTGGCTTTGGTTCCAAATCCACTCCTTCCTCAGTTAGATTACACATTATAAGGGAAACCAGATGACTGGACATTGGTGCACAAAATAACCTCTTTAAAGGTTGGATAAATGGTTGGTTTTTCTTCCTTAGAAGTACACAGAGTGGGAAAGAGAGGAGTATTTACCGTAGACAGATATAACTGCTAATATGAGCCAGGCGGTCCACTCTGGCAGGTACTTGATGAAAACCAGGGCCATGAGGGCGCTGATCATGATGAGGTAGGCCTGCTGGAGCCGCAGCGGTCCCTTCCAGTGAATACACATCATGCCCACCACTCCAAAGTTCCAGATTATTATCGCCAGGGTGAAGTAGTCCATGGCCACGTTGTAGGTCTTGAAAACCTCTCTGTTAGACAGAGCGGAGACATGACACAAAGACTGCATCCATCATCTTAAAGACTTAGACTACCTGACATTTACGAGAATGTGTGGGAACCTTGGAAAATGAGATAAAATGCTGAGGGCTTACTTGAGGTAGATATAGGAGAAGAAGAACAGCAGGAGGAGGGAGGAGAGGAAGAGCCAGCCTTGGATCACCTGTGAAGGCAAAAATCAGAGTCATGGGATTTAATGTTTCAACAGAGCAGTGCTTGCAAATACTTGTTACTTGTGCTGGTTTTAAAGTACCTGGACAACCAGGTTGGGTGTGGTGATGACAGAGGGCAAATACAATGAGCACAGAGAGTTTGGACAGAGTGAAATGCCATTATGTGCTCAGCCCCACCTGTCTGGAGTTCAACCAGTCTGGGATTTAAATCATGAAATAGTACGAGCCAAACTGTCTTTAGTTAAATATATAGATGATTATAGGTGATATTACTTATTATTGCTGATTAACCTTTTTACGTTGTGTTTAAAGGAACAGTTCAACCCAAAATACACATTCTTCCTCTTACCTGTAGTGCTATTCATCAGTCTAGATTGTTCTGGTGTGAATTGCAGAGTGTTGGAGATATCAGCTGTAGAGATGTCTGCCTTCTCTCTAATATAATGGAACTAGATACCACTCGCCTTGTGGTGCTCAAAGTCCCAACAAAATACATTTGAAAAACTCAACAGCAATGTCTCTCTCTTGAAACCATGACCTGGTTACTCAAGATAATCCACAGACCTTGTTCTGAGCAGTTTCATGTAGGAGCTATTTTCCTTCCACTGAACAACACCCACCAACCGTATCACCACACAGAAGGAAGCATGCATCTACTGCTAGTTCACCTAGCACCACTGAGCTAGCTAATGTTACAGCTTAACCTGAGAGGACACCATTAATGTTTACATCTGACGCTGTCACAAGTACAAGACGCTCTCTCAAGTAGATGCACCCTTCCTTCTGGGTGGTAAATACACTGATCAGCCAAATCATTAAAACCACTGGCTGGTGAAGTGAACACCATTGATCATTTTGCTACAGTGCAATGTTCTTCCGAGGATCCTGGCATTCAGGTTGATGCCACTTGACACACACTACTGACTACACTGAGTCTGCTTACAACAAGGCCTGTGGATTATCTTGAAGGCAGACATCTCCACAGCCATTATCTCCAACATTTGGCAACTCACACCAAAAACTGAACTGTCCCTTAAATTGACATTTTTACACTAATCTGTTAGTTAGTTGAACCTATTACACCTGAAACCTATCTATATATCCTTTCAGACTCTTCCCAATGCTGACTTCTTTTTCCTATGAGGAAAAGCACAGAAGGCAATAATAACATTAGTATTGGATCTGTTACAGTGTCTCAGTATGCCATGACAGTGTGCCAACTTGCAGACAGAACAGGAGAGAACAGGGATGTTGGAACTGGCACGCCTAACTGGAATGAAGCCATTCTAATAGTAGGTACAGGTACGGCTACGAGCAGGTACGGTGAGTCAGAACATCCACTGGGAAAACGGTCTATTAGTACACGGAGAACTCCATCGGCCTAATGATTGAGAGGGCAACACCCTGGGTGTGTCTGAAATGACTTCTAATTTACTAGATAGTGCATTATAGTCCAGCTAAGTAGCTCTTAGCTTACAACGGCACTACAATCAAACCATCTTCACTGATATTAGTAACAGAGCTGGGTGATAAAACGATCTCAAAAGGTGATTGCGATAAAATGCATGTTGACATTTTTACTCCATATGAATAGATCTACCAGTCTGTCACACATCAGAAATAAACGTGATAACAGCCAGTCAGTCTGCTGCCTCTCTTCTCTGCCTCTGCTGTGTGTCGCTGCCTGTTTACAGGAGGACATCTGAGCTCCACAGAGAGTGGACGGCAGTGTAACATCAGAGCAGAGCCCACAGCAGAGGCAGTAACTCAGACTTTAGAACATAGTTTATTTAAGTCAACGATGACAATGCTTATTATCCATAAGTATAAGTACAACAAAAGGGAGACAGTATAATCAGTTTATCAAACAAACGCTGAACAAGCAGAACAAACTTAAACAAATGTGGCGTCTTTGGTCTGGACACTCTGCCTGCAGTAACTTGCTGCCTTCTCTCAATCCACACCCGTTTGTTTGACAGCAACAGAGCTTGTTATACGATGGTATGGTCAGCTTAACTGTACATCTAAGAATAAACTTTGTAGGACTGTAACAATGGCAAGCAAAATAGTTGCCAAACCACAGAGGCCCTTGACCCAACTCTTTGCAGAGAGGACGAGGAAGAAAGCGAGGAGTATCTTGGCAGATAGCCCCCATCCTCTCTTCAGCCAGTTTGAGGTCTTGAGCTCCGGGAGGAAACTAAAAATGTATAAGAAGTCCCTCATCCCAAATGTCATCAATATTCTTAACTCAACAAAGCAACTGAAGAGTTTTAAACCACAGACAAAGATATGAGCTGATTAATGTGTTTGGTGTTTCTAATGACCTTGTGGATAGATTTGTTTGTTTTACTGACTGCTCATCTGCTTTTCATTATGTTGTCTCTTGCATCTGGTGGGCCAAAGACAAATTTCCACCCTGGTGGACGACAAAGAAATTCTAATTCTAATTCTGAATGCTGAAAGTGAACTTGAGTTATCCTCCAAAGCTGAGGAAATAGTTGACAAATTCACTCAAGTCAATTGTGAAGTGGTTTAGATAGCTCTAAAGCAAAGAAGCACATATCAAGAGGGCCTTCAAAATACGTCATTAGTCATTAGTTGGTGCGGTGAGAGTTACGGATATGACTAAGGTTCCATGAATTCTGAATGAGCGCCAGTTAAATCACCTGAAATGGCGCCATCCCAGCAACCACACCATTTTTTAAAATAACCCCGAGACCTGAACTTTTGTTTGGTATGCATTTTTAATTTTTCCTAGCTATTTTAGACTGATAAGTATAAAAAACTGAAGATTGTCAACGATAGATGAATAAAGAAAGTCCAAATATCCTCAAACGAGACAACAATAAAGCCTAATGTCCTCAAAGATGACGATAATTAAGTCCCAACAGCCTTCAATGAGATGATGTAAAATTCCCAATGTCTTCAAACAAGTACTTTCTAATTAACAGTGTCTTAGCTTGTTCCTGTTGCTAAAATTGGTCAAATCTGTATGGTATATCAAACTAGAAACATTATTAATCATAAACAAACAAGTTTCAACCATAAAATGTGATCAGGTTTTGGACCTTGTCCACTTTTGTGTCGGGATTGGCTACAGACTGACTTGGCAGAGATGGCTGCCATCTTGTTTTTACATGGATTAGTGTATTGTGCTCTTACAACCACTAAATGGCACAAAAAGTGTCCACGAACGAGGACAACAGGTCTACGTTAAGCAGAATGACGTATAAGGTCAAGCACACCCAAAATGTGACAAAAGTAGACACAGGGTCTCAGGAGGATATGCTACAAGGCAAACTAACTTGCATTGTTTTGTTTAGGCAGATAAAGCATGTTTGCAACGTTGAATTTTTACATTTAGATGTTATTCAATATACTCTTTAATTACTAAAATATATTCTTAACCAACCCGTTTGCACAGTTAATGTTTATGTTATTCTATTTCATATGTTAAATAAACAGCAGGAACCCAGCTTCTCTATTATTTAGTAGGCTTTGCTATGTAATTATGTTGTTGTGGCCTTATGTAATATTTCAATATAATAGTGGTGATCGTATTAGTAAAAAATATTAAAGGATAAACATTTAGATTTTTTTTCTGCCCCCATTTGTGGCACCCCCTGTGGATGAGCATTATCAAATTACATATCGCGATAAATATTGATATCGATCAATATAGAAAAAGTTATTGCACCATTGTTTTTTTGCCATACAGTCCAGCCCTTATAACACATATGCTTTTTCTACTATGCCAAGTCACAATATCTGCCTTAAAAAGGTTATTTAAACCCAGTTTGAACAAACATGATTATTATTATTATCAGGTTTCCAGTTAATTAAAATACAGCCTGTGCAGTGTGACAGGCTTTAGTGTTTACCTTGTAGCAGCGGTACTTATATAACAGCACCAGCACCAAAGTCATGACGATGATCACAGTGATCATGATGGTGGCGTTCAGGATGGAGTTAAGGGCTCTCTGTCCTACTGTGTCTGTGTCTTCAGGGAACGGTGTGTAGATCCTGGGGATGATGTCACAAACACACATCTGAGTCACACAGCATGAAGAGCAGAATATACAATAAAGAAGATACTGTGGTTTTTATTACAGCTTTCTGCTGTTTCAGGAGGTTTAAACTACTCTGGATATGAGATAAAGATATTAAATGTTATGTTTCAGTGCCTTGAGCCAGATTCAGACAGTTTGAATGATCTTATGCAATTACAGTGCTGTCTTGGTATTCAAACTATGTAGGTATGATATATGTTGCATTAACTCCACCTAGTGGCACGGCGGTCATATTGCATTTCATTCAAACATCAGACAAAATGAGCTTTGGATCTACGTCAGATAAGAGTCATAACACTCACAATCTCTGCCCGTCATTCTGCGTGTAGAAGCTGACAGATTTTATGGTTGCCACAACGACCACCATGCAGAGGGTCACGGGAACAAACAGCATGATGACGTGCTTGGCCCCATATTTCAAGGTCAACTCTTCGTCCTCGTCCTCCTCTGTCTCCACCACACGTGGAGGCCGAGCAGCGGGAGGCTGCCCGTTCTGCTCTGGTCCACTGCCACCTCCTCCTCCACCACCACCACCTCCTCCACCATCACCGCCACCTCCTCTGGATCGTGCTCTGGTCACTGCAGCCTCCTGTGGCTGCTGGGTGGGTTCAGAGGCCACATTGGTCTCCTGTTGGTCCTGAATAAGGGAAGAATCACTTTAATTTCTAAATACATTAGGGATTTTTTACAGTACTTGAATAAGAGGCATGAAGAACATCTCAAAACATGCTGACAGTAAACTGAGTGCAGCAGATGCAACTCAGAGCCAACAAGAACATGCCTGTTGATCACATATTACATCTAGGCGTGGTCCAATGCAGCCACATCAAGGGATAAACATTCTGGGATATTATAATGGGCCAATCATCTACAACATGATGCTCAGCAGATCAGTATTTGTCACTTGTTACCCCTCACTTTCTTCCCATGTTTCCTGTCACTCCCTGTTGTGAACTATTTAATAAAGGGACAAATGCCACATTGGGCTGTACAGAATAGTTTGAAGCTTCATTAATAGCGTTGACATTTGAATTCTAGGTCAACATGTGAGTGCTGCGCAGCCTTTTTTGCATGGCTATTCATTCTACTTAAACCTAGTATTTCTGCACAGTTGCAGATAAAGATTAGGCTACACTCGTGTTATATTATCTTAAGAATTAGGTTTCAGTGGATTAGAGGATTGTTTCCAAATCATGCAATTCAAACATTTCTGATTACTCAAGAAAGTTGTAAAGTCCAAAAGTCAAAATGTATTGAACAAAGATAGATTTGGTCATTTCCAAATTCACAACATGTTTTTATCTAACAAATTATTCCACATAAATCCATACTTGTTGGCATATAGCCTTTAAAAAACAACATTTAACTGCGGTCAAAAAAACGGTTTGTTCTCCTGCCTGCTGCACACAAAGCGGAGCATGCACCTGTGTAAACGTGGCTATTTATGTGGTGGACTAACAGCAAGCAAACAGCACCATAAATAACATTTAATTATTTCAGAAACTTGGTTTAATAAAAATAATACCAACTCACTTAATTTAAATTGTTGATGTCATTATATATAGTAAATGGTAAATGGACTTTTATAGCACTTTTCTAGTCTTCCAACCACTTGAAGCGCTTTTACACGACACATCACCATCACCCATTCACACACACACACATTCACATGCTGGTGGCTGAGGCTAACATACATGGTGCCACCTGCTACTCTGTAACCAATCTTCCAATTGTTAGACGACCCTCTCTATGATGACAGACACTCAAAGCTTTATTCGAAAAACCTCCATAGAAGCTTCAAAAAAAAAAAAAAAAAAACATATGACATTATGGACAGAGTCACTAATAAGGACATAACAGGAAATTGTTGGTGAGAGATCAGAAATGGCACACAGCAAAAGGTCCCCAGCCACCAGAGTTTCAAAATTGCGCACTGTGACTTGCAAAACAACATCACTTCTTGTTTCTCTCATTTAGACAAGTTTCACAATTTAAAACAAAAACCACACTTAATTTAGCAATCGACCTTTGTGAGACGTGATGCTGCCGCTATTTGTGATCTGTATGTAAGCTGTACTTGGAGTGCTTGCTTTTATGAAACATGCCCCAGAGTCAAAACAGAGACATTGTGGTTCATGTCTGCTCCCTTAAACCCTTATTTCAATCTTGTTGATACATGTTATCTTTAAACTGTGTGAGCTTGAGAAACCAGAGTTTTTCTGAAAATCTGACCTCAGATAAAAAGTCCACATTTATCTTTCTGTAGAAGTTATAAATCAACACATTTGTCAGCAGGAAATCACATTATTAAACACATTATTAAATCAGATCAGATACTCTTAACTGCAGTGCTTCATTTGTTTTTATTGGCAAAAATACCTAGAAACTGCACAAGCACTACAGTGAAGTGTTATCAGGCCGTACATGTTTGCTTTTCAGACCTTAACTGGAACATTTACACCCACTAGACCAGTTTCTCCAAGGATAACAACACCGCGCTCGTTCACACTCCCCCAGCGGATCTGTCCCGTCAGTACAAAATAAAAAGTCAAATCAAGGAGACTGTGTGCACTAAAACTGCCGGGCTGACAGGCGAGTTAAGACATGTGGCAGCCCAGACATGAAGCAATCTCACCAGGTACACAGAAATGAAGACAGGAGGCATCTCTAGAGACTGGGCTGAACAGTGAAAGCTGCCTCAGCTTTTAAACTGTACAAAATGACCTCACTGTGAGGTACACCACATTGTTTCTCAGTCCTGGGAATAAGGCCAACGCTGGTCCCAAGGACACAAGAGATACAGACTGCTCTACTGTTAACCTGTTACATTGTAGGGTCGTAATACTGTAGCAGTACTTTAAAATATTTGTTGAAAACCTTCTCTAATAATACAGGCCTGACTAAGCTGTATGACCTCATTGATTACTTGGCTGACATAATTCTGAGCATAATATGCCGTTTAAGACAGAAATTAAATGTTGCGTCGTCGAGCCAAAACAGAGAAATGCTGTTGTAATGTAAATGAACAGCTGTTATGGGCTAAACAAGGCTTATGGTTGCTAAGCTGACTGTGAAAGTAAAAGGGACTTTGACTTTTTACCTGGACCAGGGAGGCCACACCTTTATTTACTGTAACGCAGACAGCAAAGTACCACACTGGCATTTATGTTCCTAATTCAGAGGCCAACATCTTTCCTTATCAGGACATAATCATCCATGATTACCATTTATTGTATGAAAGGCCGGATGAAACCAGGGTTAGAAGACTCCTCCACACTGTGTGGCGTCACAACCTGACTGAGAAACTGACAACTCTTTCCTCACTGACTCAGCATGGAAACTCTGTGTTGCACTCAACTAACACTGTGAGGTAATCATTACCCAATACATTAACAGGGACAGAGATACAGATTTAGTGTTAGAGCTACTGCGACACATTCTTTTATACTGACCATATTGTTTTCAATATCCTCTGCATTGTTCGCCATGGTTGGCTCGGCAGACACTTGTCCTCACATGCAAACCAAATTCTTTTGCCCTGATGAAAGAGAACAGGAGACAATATTCAGTTTGTATCACATGAAATAAGTGCAATAAAAGGTTAATTAGTGACAACAGTCAATCAAATTGAGGGTGTCGTATGGTGGAGAGAGTGTTGTGCCCCAGGAGGCAAATATGTGGTTTGAAATGACTTGCAAGTGATATAAAAATCCCACAAAAGTCAGAGAGGGCATCTAATTTTGGAGCTTTTCCATCAAAAAAGTGTTGTTGTTGTTGTTGTCACAAGAAAGTACGATACACGTTAACCCATCAATCACACTGTCATCAATCTGTGTTGAGCAGTCACATAAAAGATAGGTTCACACATCTTAATTCCCTTAAAACATATATGACTTGAGATCCTCCAAAATAAGAAACTGTGCACACATTTAAAGAGTTGTGATCGTTCCTCATGTCTATACTGCCTGTTGAGTAATCAATCCCAAGTGTGATAATCCACAGTCCTCATTTAAAGACCACCCACCCAGCTGTCATTATCAGGTTTCAACAGGGTATTTCCAAAAGTTATTTTCTGATATGAAATTTCCTCTTTCTGCTTCACCACACAGCGTTTCCTTGCTGAGCTGCAGCGGAGAGACGGGAACACAAAGAGGGAATTTTGTCCTAAAAAGACAATTGCTGCTGAAGACTAACATTAGCTTTGGCTGAACTTTAAAATACATGTTTGCACAGAACAAGGACTGTGGGTCCTGTCTACCACCTCTAGGAGGGGATCACTTCACAACCAGTATGAACAGGAACTCTTTCATTGTCCATATACACTTGCAAGCAGTGGTGTAGTGGAGGGTATATGCACGTATATGAGGTATATCCACCTCTTTTTCTGGCTGTTTACAGAATACCCAACTACTAGCCAAAAAGCCATTGGATTATATAGGAGAGTACACACCCTTCCTCCTGAGTAATCTTTCCATCTACCTAGTAACACATCCACCTTATCAACTACCACTACACCACTGCTTATAAGTATGAGCCCATATCTAAAATATACACTTAAAATAATCGAACCTGTCCTTTATTAAATATGCAGGCAACTATGCTGATCATATTGCACCCCAAACGACCCTTATGCCTCATTCTATTAATATTAAAATGTTAAGCTCTGATCTAAAGCAGTATTTTAACCATCACCTCCACTGGGGATGTAACGTTCACGTTACTGATTAAACGCCGGGAAATAATTAATTATTACGCTACCTGGTGAACTACTGACGGCAAAATGACACTTCTTGCTGACGTAACTCGGTAATGACTTAAACGCGAGTGGACGTCAATGTTAATTATCTGACTGTCTTCACTGCTCATAGAGTTATTTCATCATTAGCGAGCAGCTAAAACGGCTAGTTAGCCAATAATGCCATAACGGCAAAGCAGGCAGCGGCCGCGCTGGGTGGCTCAAACGCTACATAACTTACACAGCTCAAACAAAATATATTTCATGAATAGCTGGTTTTAAATTATTAAACTCACCTACTGTGAACGACAGCTAATTTCCTTGATTTTGTGTTCTGGTGTGTTCTCGAGTAGGTTTAAAACCCGGGCGCTTTCTCTTCTTTGTTGTTCCTGTCTCCACACAGAACTTCCGGCCGCTGCTGTAAACTACTTCCTGTTCCCAGCCTTTTTTTTTTTTTTTTTTTTTTTAAATTCTTTTTTTATTTATTTATTTAACAAAATCCACAACCTGTGTCAAATCAAATAATAATAATAATAATAATAATAATAATGATAATAATAATAATAATGAATATTTCATGAATGATTCAATTAATAAAAATAATAACATTTTAAATTAAAATAAAATAAAAAACAAGAAGGTACAGATTCAGTATACATAGGATAATATTGAACAAAAAAGACAAATATTATAAAACATATAGATACTAAGTGTCTTGATTACTTTTCTTTTTATAGTCGAATTGGCGTTTATTTAAGCTATAAATTATTTAAATTTATTTAAGCTTATTTAATTAGTGTCACATTTTGCTCAAAGTCCTCAAGGAATACAACACAACATACATATCTTTATATATATATATATATATATATATATATGTATAGTTTTTTTTTAAATAATATTATACTGCATTAATTGGGGGGGGGGGGGGGGTCATTGTCCTTCTTTTTTTATTTTATTTTATTTTATTTTACAAAAATACGTCTCTCTTTCTTGGGCTTTTTAAGAAACCAGACTCCACATTTTCCCACAATAATGTTAAGTCTTCAAAGACATGATCAATGACAAATCTACAAGGTTCTTGCTAGAATTTCTTGGTGTGAGAACAATGCAAAAATATGCATAAAATTGTCACAGTCACTTCAGAGAGAGAAATTTGTTCTTATGTCTCTTTACACACACACACACACACACACACACACACACACACACAAATATAGATAGATAGATAGATAGATGTTGTCTAGTAATGTGTAGTAGTTCTTGTTGCATATTCTTTTATTTTGTAATATTTGATATTTAGATGATTTTTAATTTAATCAATTAATTTAATGCATTCAATTCTATGTAAATTAATATATATATATATATGTCCGTACAATTAACGTATAACTTAACTTATATTTGAAATAAGATTAAAAAAAAAAAAAAAAAGTATTCACGGGAAGAAAGCTCCTACTACAGCTCACTTGGGAAGCGTTCAAGATCACAACGTTGTTTGAGATTGGTTTGTTATTTTGTCTAAAGCTGTAATAACATTAGTGGTTTAAATAAATCTAACTAGTATGCGGTCGATCTTTTTAACTCAACCTTTGTTCTCAAACCGACAGCAGAATAAAATTAACGATAAAAACAGAATAATTAAAAACTACAACAGCCGATGCTTTGGTTACAGTTAGCTAGTTGTACTTCCGGTGTCACAGGTCAACTCGTCCGAGAGGAAGCCAAGAGCCAAGAAAATCCACGGACACCTACTCAAAAAGCTTGAAATCATGGTCAGTATGTCGTGATACCATATTTAGAGTATGTATGTTTGTGTATCCATGAAGAATATATGTAGTCACAGCAGTATGTTGGTTTTATTTCAGCAGGTCAGATGTTTAATGAGGCTAAAAGCTCTGTGCTAACATTAGCATGAATGTGGGGGACGTTTGGCAGTTGAGCAGCTGCACTAACACTGAACCACTGAGACAAATACAGCACAGATTTACTGCTAACCAGCCCCGTGGCTGTGTGTGTTTGTTAGTTATTTGACTAGCTAAATACCTTACAATCACCTGAAGTCAATGTTTGCTAACATATATGATCTATATAAAGATTTAGCGATAGGCTCGTGTTCGTCTGTTTGCATAGTCTTTGGTTTGTTTTAAAGATATCTTTAAAATCTTGCTGGAAAATACTGTTTTTGTTTTCTTTAATATAAAAACTATTAACTTACACATGCTACTAACCGTAGTTACATGTTAACAGACCGAGAAATCACAACAACATAAGACTAGTAGTGACTATTTAACTGCAAAGATCACATATATATCATGACAGTCACCCATCATTAGTTAGATAGCCACCAGAGCTCAGACAATGTCTTAAAAAACGGCCAAAAAACCCTCAACATATTCACTTTATACTGATATAATATGGTTGGAACAGGACAAGCAACACTGCACCCGTGAATATGTGTATTATCATTATTATTATACACCTGGAAGCAAGATGAAATTGAACCACAGTCTAACAACATGTGTCTGTATTTTCAGTCCCACACCATCCTGCTGGTGCAGCCCACCAAGAGGCCAGAGGGAAGGACGTACGCTGATTATGAATCTGTCAACGAGTGTATGGAAGGTGAGCTGATGGTGCTGTGGTGCCTTTATACTTTGGCTGCATGTCCCTCCATTGCAACACCGACAGGAGTCCCTCACAGGCATACACTTCCTGTAAATGTTATGGCAAATAATGATTTCATGTTAAAGCTACTGCTTTACCTTTCCTTAAAAATGGCGGTGGCAGTCTTACTGGGTTAAGCTTAGTAAGATTTCCATAAAATGTCCAATCTAGCTTGAGTCCGTATCAGTTAATAGTTGAGTTGTATCGGTTGATATTCATTGTTAACGTGAGCAGTTTCTGTGTTCTCACATGAGGAAATGACGGTTGTTCTGGGTAAGACAGTATACATAAAACCAGCAGTAATTTCAAATATCACAGATATCACAAACCTAGTAGTAATTAAAAGATTTTGTTGAGGAGCTGTAAAATAATCTAAAGACGTAATCATCATTTGTCATACCTGTTGTGATGTCACAGTAATAAGCCTGATCATAGATTTTTAAGTTGAGCACCCAAATAGTTTATTTTGGTGTGATTTGACAGGGATATAGAAATAAAAGTATGTAGGTATAACCATATTTGTTAGATATTTAGTTGACAATGTACAGTACAAAGGTTTTAACAAATTCCTTCATCAGCAGCGGGGTTCAAAACAGTGTCCAGTCAACAGACCGAATCATGATGTTTGTTTACAATAACTTCAGGGCAGAAAACCCCACATGATGTTCAGAAAATGAAATGACGCTAAGCAAACACCAGCTCGATCAGTCAGTTTTTAGCAACCTAAAAAGAAGTCCATGAAAAAAAAATCAACATCAGTTTAAGTGCACGGTATATTTAAAACTTTGCAGAACACAGGAGTTGCTAGTCGAACACTGCCTCCCTCAATTAGTGCGTAAGGTAAAGCGGTGAAGATATTACAAATATAGCTTACAGTTAAACGGATATTGATTTTTACGTGGCTAAAATCATTTTTGCTGCGGCTCTGTCCACAGCAGTACATTGCTAAGCTTTCATGCAGGTAGATTTGGTTTATCAAGCAGTGAAGCAAAGCAGCACAGTACATTAAATAAGTACAGCAGAAACCTCAGACAGGTCAGAGCACTGTGTTTAACTATATGTCTTGACACGTTACAGTTACAGCTGAAAATGACAACAGAAATAAACAGCTGATTTGACATGTATCCGCAAATGAAATCCATTGCAAGTCGTCTACCTGGAAGTGATTGTTGTTTTAAGCACAACGTCATAGTGATGTGGTTTATGGAAAACTGTTTTGTATTTTTATTTTCTTAACATGCGTCTCCTGTCTCCTGCACAGGTGTGTGTAAGATGTACGAGGAGCATTTAAAGAGAATGAACCCCAACAGTCCATCAATAACATACGACATCAGCCAGCTGTTTGACTTCATCGACGACCTGGCTGACCTCAGCTGTTTGGTGTAAGTTTGACAAACTGACGGCATCACTGTTATTTATTAAAATATTCAGTGTCAACAGGAATAGAAAGAAGAAAGAAAGAATACTTAACAGTGTGTATAGAAGCGTAGTGTTAAGTAAAATTTCATCTTGTCATGAAATTCATGCATACAGATGATGATGTCTTATGTATAGTTTAGGGTCTCTGCCTTCATTTGCACTCCCATATCTGCCTCAGATCATTAGTTAAAACATTCTGCTTTATCATATTGTTCACATTTAAGATGCATGAGGACAAACCATTTGAGTGAGACTGTTAAGCTTTGTATTCCAGATGTAGAACAAGCCACACTGCTGCAGACATCCTGTAAGAGCAGATAAAACCTCTCTGTGCCCGAGGCCCCGTTAATTTAGGACGTTCATTTTTAAGTAATTTGTTAATTTGGGTGATTCACCTGGGAGGTTCAAACCCCTGTGTATACAAGCAACCACTCAGCTAAAGTGCCCTTGAGCACAGCTGTGGTGCTTTTCTCTCTCCCAGTATGTGAACTTGACTTAAAGGAATACTTCACCCCCCAAATGACCATTTGTAAATCATTTACTCACCATGTGTTGCGTTGAAATTTGTGAAGAGAAGTAATTTCCTTGCATGCCTCCACGGTGAACGAAGAATCTAATAATAGAGAAAATCAATACATATGTGTTGGTGTTTAAGAAGAGCAAAATGCTCATTTTTCCAGCTCAGTGCTTCCTAAACCAACACATTCTCACTCCGAACTCATCACGTATCGACACTTGGTCATGGACTTTCCACGTCCAGATAAGACATGAAAGTTGGCCTGGGTGTGTTGGTTGTTGACGTTCTGGGACACTGTGTCAAGTTCTGTCTGTTACATGCATTGACTTCTTTCAAAATACACTTCTGTTTTCACAGGAAATTTAATGTTTACATACAGTCTCTTTCAAAATAAACACTACATCGGTAAAACACTGCAAATTGACGTTTTTTTTCCCCTTCAACAACAAACACACGTGGTTAGGTTTAGGAAAAAAGAACAGGGTTTGGCTTTAGAATCTTAAGGAACACGAACATCACTTTTGTGGGTGAAAGTTGGTGTTTGTTAGACCCATCCACCACCCCTCCTGCTCGCCTTAACTTTCGTCCTTGTTCTGCTGCGTTTCCCCCTGACGCTGCCGGGTGCCATTAAACTATAACGACAACTGTTTGCTCTGTAACGTGCAATGACAATAAAGATCATTCATCATCATGTCGACGTTAAAGGACGCCTTTTTCGTCAGTGTCTGACGCTGCAAGTCACTGCCCAAGCATTGGATTTCGACGACTTCAGAGTGAGACCAGGTTGCCTAAACAGACAGCCTTTTCCAACAAAGAACTGAACTATAAATGTTCTCTTTACTTTAAAATCAGACTTCATTGACAAAAACAGCCATTTTACCAGGTGTTTCAAAGGGTTCGTTCAGATTCACAGAGGTCATCAAATTACACAAAAAAAGTAACTGATGGAGGCAGAGGTAGACCAGCAGCTCCTGTGTTCAGCGAGGTAAAATTACTATTTTTGTTAATGGAGTCTGACTTAAAAGAGAGCATAGATGAGTTTCTACTTAAGTTCAGTTCCCTTTTAAAAAGGGCTGTCTGTCTTGTTTGGGAAGTACTGGGCATTCGAGTGGATAAATGAGACTTGGATTATTCTGTTCGAGTTGTGCGAGAGTTTATAAACTGATGTTTGATATAGTTTTGTTGTCGTAAAACGCAGACTCCAATGACTTAAGTTCATCAAGAATTTGATCTTTTTTTGTATTCTCCATTCACCGTGGAGGCACGTGAGAAACACAAATGTTTCTCTACAAATTCAACGTAAAACAGGATGAGTAACTGATACACACGTGGTCATTTACGGGGTGAAGTATTTGACACGGAAATTGTCTCAGTTGTTTTTTGTCAAATTGTGCATCAGAGAGACAGAAGATCCAGGGCAGCTGAGCCTTAAAGCAATCTGAACCTTAATCTAATTTCTCGTGCTGTCTCAGGTATCGTGCCGACACACAGACGTACCAGCCGTACAACAAGGACTGGATCAAAGAGAAGATCTACGTGCTGCTGCGCCGTCAGGCCCAGCAGGCACAGAAGTGAAGCCTCTGAGAGGGTGGAGGGTCACGGGGAGGGGGGTCATTGTTATTTTTTTCTTTCTGTAACTTGTGTTCAAATGATTTCAGTAACTTGTTTTGAGAAGATTTTGACAGTTTTTGAAACGTTTTTTTCTCATGAAGGGGAGGTGCATTTTGTATTCTAATGTTTGCTTTATTAATAAAGATTTCATTTAAATAAACATTTGAGTTTTTCCTTTTCTTATTATCTCTCATTACATCCTTTTTTCTACTCCTTTCATTCAATTGATTTTCTGTCTTTCCTTGCCATATTCCTAATTCCTATCTTTTGGTCTTTCACTCTCACTTTGTAGAAAAGAGCTACTTAACCATGACTATTTACTTACTGTGCACTGCAGTAGTACACATGGTAACTTCCCATCTTTTATGGGAATGAAATTTTAACATGAAAATGTCAACTTTCCATTGGTTGCCTGCCTCTCAGTTTTGTTTTTCTTTTACTTTATATTCTCAAATTTTTCCATATTTTACAATGTCCCCAACTTTTTCGCTCTGTCATGTGCTATCAACTGTAAAAAAAAAAAAAAAAAAAAACTGTTACTATGGATGACAGTTTGCTTTGCAGTCTGTAATTTCCCCAGTTTTTGCCAAAAAATGATGTCTTTACACCCCAGGGGAAAATATTTAAAATAGTGGAACCTAAAAACTAAGGGTTTTCTTTTCATTTTTTCCTTTCCAGGGTGTCTACGGGTGTCAGACAGTTAAATTTAATGCTTTTTATGACCTGTGAAAGACACCTTTTAACCAAATTTAGGACAGAATTTTGGACAAATCATGTTTTGTGCAAGTAGTGTATATGTGGTTAAGTGTTATGTAGAAATATGGTCACTAAAGTGAGTTAAGTCAATCTACATTTTGCCAACAGAGTGCAAGTATGAAGTAAAATGACAGTATTGTAGTTTGTTAAAGATGTGTAACATTATAAATGTGGACTTCTACATAAAAAGGCTTCACTCATTTGCACAAATGAAATTAGATAAAGTTTATAGTAGTTAAAACTTCACAAATTCAAATGTAATGCTGTTTAATGGCTTCTAAAGCCTGTAGACACCCTGCTTTCTGTGCTGTCTTCTTTTGCTCTCTCATTTTTGTGTTCTTTTATTGTCTTTAAGTCCTTATTTCTTAGTCCTTTTTTAAACTTTTTCCTCCTGTCTGTCTTTCTCCCTCTTGGACAGCGTGCTGTTGACTGTGCTGCCACTGAGGATGTAAATTTGTTTTGCTGTCGTGCACATTTCCCCATTTTTCACTCAATACGGCAGCAAACAAGCTTGTCTTGAAATATTGATTTCTTTTTTTCTTTTAACTGTGCCTTGGAAGAATATCCACAATTTCCTGGACTTTCAAAACACACTGCCTGTGTGGGAAGATTAAAAATGAAATGTTTCTTCTACCTTTGGTTCCTGTCCTGTCTTTTCTCATTTTCCTTTTTTCTTTTAAATTAATATTTGTGCTACTTTTCTTATTCCTTATTTCTGAGTCTCTCTTTTTTATGTCTTTTTCTCCCTCTTGAACAGTTTGGATTTGACAATAGAGGTGACACTGAGGATGTCAGTGTGTTTTGCAGTTTTATTTCTTTGCAAATTTCATTGGTTTCATTTCTCTCTGTCCTGTCTTTTCTTCTTTTAGTTTTTTTTGTCTTTTTCTATTTTATTCCTAATTTCTGTCTTTTCCCCATCTATTTCATTCTGTCTCCCACCATACCAGTGCACAGACAAGTGTTAGTGAGGATGACAACCTGCTTTGCAGTTTTTTTTTTTTACCTTTGTAAATACCATAGGTTTCATTTCCTTCTGTCCCGTCTTTTCTCTTTTTCATTTTTCTTAGTTTTTTCCCTTCATGTTTGAGTGACTGTCCTTATCCTGTATTTCTTTCTCTTTATTTTTTCTGTCTTTTTCTCCATCTTGAACGGTTTGATTTTGACTGTTGGGATGTGACACCGAGGATGGATGGAGGATGTCATTGGTTTCATTTCTGTCCTGTCTCTTCTTCTTTTTGGACTTTTCATCTTTTACAGTTTTATTCCTAATTTCTGTCTTTTTCCAATCTCGTTCCTTCTTTCTCCTGCTTTAACAGTATGTATACAAGTGCAAGGATGACAATGTGCTTTGCAGTTTTTTTAATCTTTGTAAATGTCATTGGTGTCTTTTTCTTAATTCTCATTTTATAGGGGCCGAGGACGTGCTTTCCATCAGACACTGTCTTATTTACATTTGGTTTTTTATATGTATGAACAAAAAAACAAACAAACAGTCAACTGAAAAATACATATACATACATAGTAAAGGGTACTATTCTATACCATACTTCAATCCCTTACAAATGTCACTGGTTTTATTTCTGTCCTGTCTTTTCTCTTTTCGGATTTTTCGTCTTATACTGACTTATTCCCAATTTCTGTCTCTTTCCAATCTCTTTCCTTCTTTCTCCCGCCTTAACAGTACACAGACAAGTGTTAGTGAGGATGACAATGAGCTTCGCAGTTTTTTTTAATCTTTGTAAATGATATTGGTTTCATTTCTTTCTGTCCTGTCTTTTCTTTTTTGGATTTTTCGTCTTTATTTTTCTTTGTTTTGATTTCCTTCATGGTTGTGTGACTTTCCTTATTCCTTATTTCTTTATCTTTACTTTTCTTTTTCTCCCTCTTGAACAGTTTGGTTTTGACAGTAAAGAGGTGATACTAAGGATGACAGTGTGCTGAGCAGTTTTTCTGATCTTAACAAATGTCATTGGTTTCATGTCTTTCTGTCCTGTCTTTTCTTCTTTTTGGATTTTTCGTCTTTTACTATTTCATCCCTAATTCCTGTCTTTTCCCAATCTCTTTCCCTCTTTCCCCCCACCTTACCAGCACACAGACAAGTGTTAGTGAGGATGATAATGTGCTTTGCAGTGCTACACATAGTAATTTCCTCCTTTAGGCACAGTGCAGTGGCACATTAGCGCGTCTCTAAATATTGATTTTCAACCACTCTGCCTGAGAAAGTATTTACAGTTCTCCGGACTCAGGGGAATTAAAAGGAAGAAAAATCAATAAAACGTACGAGAAACATCTGTATCGGGGATGACGGAGCTCCGCGGTTAGGAGTGCGGGGACATTTGAAGTGTGCGCCGGCTGACGGAGCGCAGGAGGCGGTCAGCTGAAGCTGGATCCTCGCCTCCTCTCAGTTGTGTTTTTTCTCTCCACCTTTGTGTTGTGATCGGCTCTCCCAGTCTGTTTCTCACACCCACCCCGGTACCCCCCCTCCACACCCCTCTCCTCCTCCTCCTCCTCCTCCATCCCACCCTACCCTACCCCATCCACCACCCCCTCCACCACCACCACCACCACCCCCTCTCCTCCTTTTAGCATCTGAAAAGACCACTGAGTGAGAATCGATGGCGCAGAGGCCCGCTTGACAGGACAATAAACCACAAAGAAGGGGTGAGTTTTTTTTTTCCTCCTCTTGGTTGTTTTTTCTGAATTGCGGAATTACTCTAATGGCACAACGATGAGGGAATCGCTCGGGGCTGGCAGTGTGGAAATGATATTTAACACAAGGCATCTTTTGTTACCGCGATATGATTTACAGCAGGCGTCAGCTGCCGTGGTCCCACTCAGGAGGAAAAATCATTTAAAGAAATAAATAAAAGAGCAGAAAAATAGCAGCAGGAGCAAACAGCGGCTCCGCACCCTGCATCGTTTGGGACATTAATTTCACATGAACACATTCACCTTACGTAACCTACAAATGCATCACTGGATCCTGGTCCTGTTATTGCCAGAGAATAGCATGCACTTGCCGCTGCAGGTTTAGATGAGGGTCGTTTGCCTGGATTTCATTGGGCGATGCGGTACCTCGAGGGTGTTAATGCGGTTGTCGTGTTGTAAACAAAAATATGTCAGCGGCATCGGAGAGGGAGGTTTGTCTTGTTTTATTTAAGGGACCTCCCCTGGAAATTGAGCGCGAGGCAGTGAGTAATGTTATAATTGGCTTGAACTGTGCCGAGCTTTTCCCACATTGCTTTTTTTTTGCAGCCATGAGGAGAGGACAAGTCACATCCAAGACGCAGGGGGAGCCGTCTATTTACAGCTGAGGCGTTCAGATCTCATGTCTGTCATAGCCACAACAATAGCTTCCATTTTCCTCATCAGCGTCAGGCATGATCGATACAATATGATGCGATTATTGGGAGAGATTTGGTGCGCGCTCCTCAGATGTCTGATCACACCAACGGTGCCCACAGCTGAGGAGAAACTGATGAATCATGTATTGATCTTATGTCTCACCGCTGAGATGAGAATGTGTTTTGGCTGGTGGTAACCTCAAGTGACCTGACAGCATGTGGTGGTGTGTGTTTGTGCCTCCTCCTCCCCCTCTTCTCCTCACCTCCAGCCTCTCCCACCGGCTTCCCGCACCGTGAAGACGCAGCGATGCCCCAGCAGCAGAGGGAGGACCCGTCTCCGTCCCGCCGCCTCGGCCTGGCATCCCTCCGCCTCCAGACACTGAAGCCCGGCCACGACTTCCCATGAGGCCACCACCAGAACTCAGCTCGACCGCTCTGTATGGGGCCTCTCACATATGAAGTAGGTCCATGTTGTGGTCTGTCTCCGTCTGGGAGGTGGACACATGAATCAGACTCATTAGAGAGAGTAGAACTGTGTGGGATGATGATCTGTCCAGTGATTCCCATCCTGTGGTGTTGGGACTCCCACATTTAAAGGATGGCTTAGTTCAATAACAAAATAATCTGTATTTTTCTGTTGTTTTTGCGAAACACAGCATACACTTCCCTCTTTCAGACTCATTCAAATGAAACAATCTGAGAGAGACTGTGGATATTCTCATTTATCCAGGTCAATTCCATTCTGGCAACAATTGAATCATAGGCAACTGGACTTAGATTTGTCTAGAAGACGTTTCGCCTCTTATCCAAGCGGCTTCATCAGTTCGTAACGCAACCGGTCTGACTAGTGAAACTCCACTTACGAAGTATTGTCCTTTGAGAGTGGTGGGCGTACACCTCCACAGAGGTTAAAAACCTGAGTCTTACTCCACTGTTTGTCAGACTAGTGGGGACTAGTCAGACCGGTTGCGTTACGAACTGATGAAGCCGCTTGGATAAGAGGCGAAACGTCTTCTAGACAAATCTAAGTCCAGTTGCCTATGATTCAATTGTTGCCAGAATCTGAGAGAGAAAATCACTCTTTGGTTGAAATCACAATTCACGTCCACACTGAGGCCAGTAGCTGTGATAAGGAGTCACACAGACAGTTTATTTTAAGAGGTCACAAGTCAAAAGGGCGAGGAACAGCAGCCAAGATGCCACAATAAAATGTTGGCATTGTACATTTTTGCAAACCAGGAGTACACTTACACTTAGACACATAAAACAAGACCGCTTTTAAGTGGCAGACAGCAGCAGACCACTGTTACGACCAACAAGCTACAAAGCCACGTCAGGGCTTTTCCAGTCATTTTTATAGCGACAAAAGCAGGTATTTTCAGCCCTCTCTGTAGCGCCAACCCTGTGCATTTCTTAATGAGAGTTCGGGACATTTCCAGCCATTTTTGTAAAGACAAAAGCAGGTATTTTCTTTAGAAGAGATCACGACATTTCCAGCCATGCTTGTAGCAACAAAAGCAGGCGTTTTTAACAACATATCGGGAAATTTCCAACCCTGTTTGCAGCGCCAAAACCGGGTATTTTTTACTCAAAGTTTATGACATTTTCTGCCATGTTTGTAGCGATAAAAGCAGGTATTTTTTAGCAACATGTCGGGACATTTCCAGCTGTGTTTGGAGCACCAAAACCAGACATTTTTTATTAACAGTTTGGGACATTTCCAGTCCTGTTTGTAGCAACAAAACCGAACATTTTTTAATGAGAGTTCGGGACATTTCCAGCTGCGTTTGTAGTGACAAAAGCAGGGTTTTTACAAAACATGTTGAGACATTTCTAGCTGTGTTTGTAGTGACATAACCAAATTTTTTTAACAAGAGTTTGGAACATTTCCAGCCATGCTTGAAGCGACAAACGGGGGTATTTTTTAACAACATGTCTGGACATTTCCAGCCATGTTTGTAGCAACAAAACCAAACTTTTTTACCAAAGGGTTTGTGACATTTCCAGCTGCATTTGTAGCGATAAAAGCAGGTGTTTTTTAACATATCAGGTCATTTCCAGCCCTATTTGTAGCAACATAGTTGGTGTTTTTAAACGAGAGTTTACTAAAACTGGGAATTTTTTACAGAAACTTTGGGACATTTCCAGCCATGCTTGTGGTGACAAAATCAAACATTTTTAATGACAATTCAGGACATTTCCAGCCATGCTTGTCATGACATAGCGGGCATTTTTACTGAAAGTTTAGGACATTTTCAGCTGTGTTTGTAGCAACAAAAACAAGTACTTTTAAATGAGCATTCAGGACTTTTCCAGCCATGCCAGTAGCAACAAAAGCAGATTTTTTAAATGTGAGTTTGGGACAATTTCAGTTTTGTTTGTAGCGACAAAAGTGGGTATTTTTTAATAAGAGCTCAGGACATTTCCAACCATGTTTGTAGCAGTGTATTTCATAACAAGAGTTTGGGACATGTCCAGTGTTTTTTGTGGCGACAAAAGCAGGTGTGTTTGGGACATTTCCAGCCATGTTTGTAGCAACTAAAGCAGGTATTTTAAGCCAAAACATGTTCTTTTCCTAAATCTAACCAAGTGGTTTTTGTGCCTAAACCTAATCACATTAACCACAGCCTTGTCACAATATAGAATAAAAAATTGAGACGTAAAGTTTCAGCTTATCTTCTACATATGAAACGTACAAATGTGACACATCCGTGGTTTGCAGAAATATACAATGCCCACATCTATTCTGGTGACTGGGTTGTAAACAATGGTCTGGACAACAGTTACTACTGAAGCATTTTTTTTTCTACAATTAATCATCTTAGTCATTTAGCGAGCAAAAATGTCCACCAGTCACTACTTCCAGTCTGTCAAATGTGATGATATTCCACTTTTCTCTTTACATATTATTGTAAATTGAATTTCTTTAGATTTTGGAGTGATCCAACACAAAAAGCAATTTAAACACCGTATTTTGGACTCTGGGAACTTGCGATGGGCATTTCTATTACTTTTTATAGATCAAACAATTCATTAATTCAAGCAGTTCACACACAAGTTCACACAAAAGCAGTTGGAGGTGACTTGCAGGATAATAGAGCAATACACAAAGTCAAATAAGTACATAGTGCATACATCCATGCCCATACATTAATGAGGCACAAGTGGATTTGCTCTAGGAGACCAGTGAAGGTCTAAAAGGCTCATATCTTGTGACCTGAGATTTGCTGGGTGTGTAAACTGAGATCATGTCTGATGTGCACTGTAGAGGAAGGCCATTATGAGCTTGTACACCAAGATGAGGATCTTTAATCTATAATTACTCCCATGTAAAATAATTTAATCGATAATGAAAATGCTCTGTAGCTGCAGCCGTAATAACAGTAATAATGTGTGTGATGCAGTGGTTTTCCCTCACTGATTTATACTTCCTCCCAATAACTGTTGTTTATGTGATTGCATTTTTCCTCCTCTTCCTCTTAGTTGACATGGAGGATGAAGATGGGACTTGTCTACTTGATGTTTTGTGGTGAGTCTGTCTGATTTATACTTTGATCCAACAGAATAATAATGATCCTGGAGATGATGGAAACTAAGCTGGGCAGAGTTTTGTTTGTTTTAATGCGCAAAATTCTTGACTTGCACCAAATATTGAGAAAGACTGAACTGACTGTGATTCCTCTTCGTCTTCGCAGTGACCCCCAAGCCCTGAACGACTTCCTTCATGGGACCAATGAGGTAACAAAGGAGTGTTAAATAGAGAGGGACTCAAATAAAAAAATCAATAGTGCAAATGATAAATTTGAGATGGGAATATTTCTTGGCACACGGTCGTGCGAGATGTGTGGAGGAGGGCTGACAGTGTGAAAGAGAGTCGTAATGTAATACTGCATGCATTTCTCACCACGACTTTGCGAGCCCAGCCTAAAAATCGACTCATTTCATCCCACCAGCTGCAGACTGAAGACCTGCTCATTAACTCCTCCTCTGGGGAGCCCTCCCTCTTCACAGATGCCCCGGTGAGTGTCTGGATCCACAGCCAGCAGCGTCACAACAACCACCATTTTCCCCAGGAGAATGATTTTTTTCCTCTCCTTCTGTGCCTGAAACTGCTTCCTGTTAACTCCTGCTAACCACACACTTCTCCCCTGCTTTTCACTCTCTCTCATCTATCCTGTTGTCTGCACCTCTCTTTCTGTCTCCCACTGTTTCCTCCCCCAGAGCCCAGTCTCTCTGCTGGGAGATGGCAGGGATTCCCCAGACACACCTCCACCTGGGTGTGTGGATCTGTCCTTCCTGGAGGAGGCCCTCCTGTCATCGCCGGAGGGTGGAGAAGACCCACAGGTGGTGCAGGGTGGGACACCTGTGGAGTCTGCATTTGAGGCAAAAAAGGGAGAGGTGGAGGAAGCGGAGGAGGCAGAGGTGGCGTGTGATATCCTCCAGCAGAGCCTGCAGGAGGCTGAGATCACAGAGCAGACCATGGCTCTGGAGGCAGGTCTGGCCCAACCTGGGGACAGCCTGTCGCTGTACTCACCTGCCCCTCTCCTCTCTCCACCCACCGTACCATTCATACCCAAGTCTGTGACCTTGCCCATCACCCCGGCGTTGCCCAGAGACACCCAAGCAGCAGTGGAGCCTCCGCAGCCGTCACTCCTGGCTGTCGGACCGGGCTGCCCTTCTCTAAAACCTGCTGCCCCTCCTCAGCTGATGGGGCTCCTGCCTGGAAACGTGTTCCCTGCTGCTTCTCCAGACACCTCCTTCTCTCTGAGTCCAGCCCAGGCATCCAGTATGATCATCCACAAGGCTGTTCCCAGTGTGACCAGTCGCCCTCTTATCACCCCAACCCTGAGAGCAACAGCAGCAGCAGCACCGGGCATCGTCCTGCAGCGTGCCCCTCTTCCCATTCAACCCAAGCTGCCTATCAGCATTCAGCCCAGACTGGTTCAAATTAGCCCCAAGCCTTCTGGGCAAAAACACACTCCAGGTCTTACATTTGTCCCTGGGACTGCCTCACCAAATATTTTACTCTCCCAACCTCCGGGCCAAAAGCCTGCAGCTCCGCAGCAGCAGCCAACCCAGCAGCTCCCCAAACCAGTCAGCCTGCAGCTGGTCAACCAGGGCGGCTCCTTTGTGCTGCAGCCTCAGGGACTCTTCCAAGGCCAAAACCAGTTCCTTCTTCCAGGCCAGTCCCCTGTTACAATCTCCCAGTCTGCCAGTGCGGCTCGACCGCTGCTGACCCCCAGTCACCATGGCCCGTCCCTCCACAGTGTGAATCCCTCCACTGGGCAGCTGGTAGAAGGCTCTCAGATCCTAACTGTGCCCCAGAGACAGCTGAACTTCAGCCCCGTCTTCACCACGCCTTCAGGGCAGCTAGCGCTCCGCCAGGCCACTGTGCTTTCAGGACCTTTGCAGCTACAGTCAGCGCCCCCTACTGTCTTCCAGATGCCAGCACAGCTGGCTGGAACCTACACTCCAGGAGGGCAGGGGCAGCGTACCACCCTGGTCCACAGTCCTGCTCTTGGAAACCACATTACCTTGATCAACAGTTCAGGGGTGCTTCCCCCGGATCTCACTTCCATCTCGATCGTCAACGGCCCCTCGGTAGTTCAGGGGCTGCCTTTTGCTGCACAGGCCCCGGCTCCTCAGACAGGAGGAGTGACAGAAGGACAGCTGAGCCTCCAGCAGGCCTCCGTGGTGCTGCTGCCAGAAAGAGCCATTCAAGAGGAGAGGAGCAGCTCAGAGGAGACGTTCCACCAGCTACCACAGGTGAGCTGCCGCTTCTGTCTCAGAGGGTGGCAATTAAACATGGTAATGCTGCTGCGTTCTAGTAATCTGAATTAATTTCATCTTAACGTTCCTGTTGCATTTTGTTTCAGTAAGCAGACGCTCGCAACTTGCTCGGATGATGTAATCCATCACAGTGAAAATTAAGTCTGTATCACTTTTTGTCAGTGTGACATTATCGTAGTACGATGATCAGTTACTCATCACAAGGAGTCCTACCGAGCCTGTGAAATAGTTGTATGGTGTCAACTGTGGCTCTAGAGGGAGCAATCCAAAATCGAATGAAATATAAATAACCTGCCTTGGCTCAGGCTTGAAGGAAAACACTTAACAGACGGCTTGTGTTACAAACTGGGAACATGCAGTTTGAAAGACGTGAGAGAGGGTTTAACAGAAAGATGTTTTGAGTTACATTCTAGGAAATGCGTTTTTAAAGCTTGACCCATACAAGGACCTGAGAGCCAAGAGATCTCTGCCTTTGCAGCTTTGATTTTGACTGTACAGTTTTAAATCTGCTGCTTGCACCTTTGTAAAAGTGTGTTACTAAATAGCTGGAATTCTCCTGTGAGAGCAGTCTGCACCTGAACTGCATTGCCACACAATAATAATTATAACACTGACAAATTAAATCATGCAGACTTGATGTTCATTATGATGGATTACACATGTGAAACCAAGTGATTTTCATATTCAGAGGATGTTTGTAATGGTGGAAGAAAATCAGTCAAACTCTTAAATTGTACATGTATCTGCATGTGGTCAGAAAAAAATGTAGAATATACTGGATTTGTAACTTGTAAATATACTGGTAAAGTTCATATTGAATAACATGAAACAAAAAAGTGCTGCTTTACAACTCTCAAATATATTCGGGACAGTTCAGATCGAGTTTGGAGAAGCAGGAAGGAGCACCACCATGGAAGCTAAGCAATGTTCTGCTGTGGATGGGGGCAGCAGCAAAAAGTATTTTAGCCACCTAAAAAATTGAATATCAATAGAAGTGTACGCCATATTTACAGTATTTTTACCACTTTAATGCCATTATATTGCCCTCCTCTGTGCCAGACTCCATTGACAAAACCAGTAATTTTACCTGGCAAAAGTTGCTGGTCTACTGTTGCCTTATTTGGTTAGTTTGTTTTTATTATTGTGTGACTTTAGTCTTAAGTGTTAGCTCAGATTCACCAAAGTCACACAATAACACAGACAAACTAACTGATCGAGGCAGCGGTAGACCAACAGCTCTCGTGTTCTGCAAGGTAAAATTACTGTTTTTGTAGATGGAGTCTGGCTTTGAAGAGAGCATAGATGGATATAATGGCTTCAGATCTCCATCGCAAGGGGCTATCTGATGGAAAGGTAAAGCGGTTAAAAAGTATTCTAAATATATAACGTAACCTGTAAACCAATGGGTCAAAGCATGTGCCAGCCTCGTGCACAAAGCGTTCAATTAGCCCACAAAAAGAAGAGCACAAATCTCCTCTACCTAATCTGCCTGTCCAAATCTAACTAACACTAAACTCATCCCTAGTCCTCATGCAGTGCCAATGGCGGGTACTTATGCACTGAATACCAGTAGTGTGGAAAAGGCAACCAAACATCTGGCAACCCCCCCGGCACTATGGTGTACTCCTGAGCAACACTACAAGGGAAACACACAAACTTGACGAACCCAAAGGGGTACTGCCACTTTACCAGTCAGGGGATCGTGCTCTTAAACAAACAATTACACACCAGCCTGCACTCACCTGAACCCACCTGCACGCTAAATTCACCAATTAATCAACAGATAAACGTAGGTTTAAGTCAAATTACCGTGATGTATCTCCCAAGTAGCGCAAAGCATAAACAAACCACACCAAACAATGCTGCTCAGTAGTAACTTGATGATGTCAGCTCATTCATCACTTTCTACAAGCTCATTCATTCATCAAGCCAATTCAATGACTCACCTCCTGCTCACTGGACTGGACGAGCCCCCAGTTTGTCACCCCCCGTGATTTGTCATAGGCCATGACAGAAATGTGAGACACACACGGTATCAACCGAGAAGTGCACAAATGTTCTATTAACAGAGGATAATTGCAAAAACATAGTTAAGTTATGAGGTGTGTAAATGTGTGTGTCAGTGTGTCGGCAGGTGAATGGGTGAGTTGGTGATGTGCGCAGGGTGTTGTATGGTGTAAAGCGAACTGATTGCACAGCTAGGCTCAAGTCAGCTGCCACTGGGAGACTGGCCAGGTGCTCCCTGTTACCACTCATTCAGCTCAGCCCACCAGGACAGACAGACAGACAAGAGAGGACAGACACAAAGCAGGCCCTGGCTAAAATATGTTTTGCTGCTGCCCCCGTCTACAGAAGTAGTGGTGGTACTCCAGTCTGCTTCTCCAAACTGAAAACATGCCACACTGTGATGTTAAAACAGGCATTTTGCAGTTAAATCCAGCTTTGATAACCAGCGCTGATGTCTATATTTCCTCTTGCCACAGCCCTATGGACATGTCCTCCAGCACGTCTCGGTGCAGCCCACCCCTGCAGGGCTGCAGTCCTCCTCTCCTCCTGTAGTTACGGTCCTGCAGCCTCCCCCTGAACCTCCTCTGGCCCCTGATCCAGCTGTGGAGATCCCTAAACTTTTGATGCCCCCAGCAGACATGACCCAAGTAGTGGAGGAGGTGACGCAGTCGATGAGTCAGAACGAGGCCTTTATGCAACATCTGCAACAGGTAAGAGCTTCAACAGAGTCGTGCTAACTCAGTGATGAAGGTCTTGTGTTGGTTTATGTTTATATGTTGGTAGCAGTGCATGATGATGATGATGATGGTGTTTGATGCACCAGGGAACTAGTAGCTTCATAATGGATCTGAAATCTGTCTCTGTTGTTTCTACCACAGCAAGCACTTAGTTCTCCTATCACATCTGAACTGTTGGTTGGAGCGCTGCCGGTGGTGCCGATGGAGTCGCTAGCGTCCCCGGTGGCCAATGAGAGAGAGACCCAGCCACAGACCCACGCAGTCTCTGGTCAGGACGCCCACACTGTGATGTCTGACCAGTGTGTCGAGGCTTCTCCGCTTCACTCAGACCCAGAGGACACACCGCTGATCTGCTCCTCCCCTCCCGTTCAGGACTCAGAGAGACCAGCTCCGACGAGTTTCTCCCCTCAGATCACTCTGCCTGGACCCGAGAGTTCGGTCCCGCAGATCCCAGCTCCCCAGCCTCGCATTGAACCCCAAGTCCAGTACCAGGTTCCTCATCAGCTCCAGGTCTCACAGGCCTTATTCGCCCAGAACCAGGTGCAGATCCAGTCCTCTGTTTCCCAGCCTCCAGCCCAGCTCCAGGTCCAGCAGTCGTCTGTCTCCCAGCCTCAGTCCTCGGTCAACCCTTCAGTCCACAGCAGTCCCCCCCCTCTGCGTGTCTCGGTGCCTCAGCAGCAGCCTGATCCCACGGCTGCATCTGCTAGTCTCTCCAAAGGAGGAGACGACTCCGCTGTCCAACAGCACACACAAAACAGTGAGTTTCACTTAAAATGTGACACAGACATCATCACTCTGCTCTTCATCATCACTGTAATCACTGTCACCGGTAGATCTGCAATACAATCATCATCGCCATCACGTCTGTCATCATTGTCATTGTGTCCTCCATTTCAGAGCCAACAGCTGCCTTGGTCGTGGAGAGTAAAGCGTTTACTCTCGATGTCCATCCACCCTCTCCTGCAGCCCAGGGTGTCCAGGCTCATGGGCCCCCGGCCCCCAGAGAGTGTGCCCCCATCCAGACGAGTCAGCAAACCAGCACCAAGGTGAGAAACAGCTACACTTATTTTAAGTGCAGTTAATTAAAAGGCCCTGCCACACCAAACCGGCAGTCGCCCCTTGGTCAATGTGGAGCCGCCAGTGAGCGCCTGTCTTCCTAGTTGTTGCAGTGTGTCCCAGCGTTGTCACTAGTTGGCACTAGTCAGCATGTTGAATCGGTGTCAGAGACAGTGGAGCCCCTCAGTGAACGAAATCATTCTGACTGGCAGTTCAGCTCAGTGCACAAGAACAGAAATGGAGGTGAGGAAAGTAAACAAACGTCTAAAGTCAAGAGGGCGAGATTGAAACAAACTTGTTAAATTAGCTAGATTTTTTTTTAGCAATTTAGTCGAAACCATTTGTAGCAGTTTGTATTATTGCTGGCTAGTGCACGGTAAACATAATTTGGTCATCGAGTCATGTTGTTAATGTGCTAACTGGCATCTTGAATCCGTTTAGTTAGTCTTTTGGTTTTCCTTTTTGAGGGACGAATACAGACAATCGTCACCTGCTGGTGCAGAGTTACTTCCTCTCACACAGGCGCAGAATGTACGTGCTAGTTCACTGTTAGCTGTCGTCTTAGCGATGTGTTCAAGTCAAACTTTTTGGCTGAGACGCAGGGGGAGTGAAGAGACGCAACGGTCCGCCTTAATCCCCACTGGTTCTTTGGTCTTGGTTTGGTGTGTGTGGGCCTGAAGAAATACAACATCTTTCCTTATAATGTCAAAAATGTGATAAGAAATTGGAAGTTTTTTTGTTCTTTTCTGACAGCAGTTGGCAAAAATCATAATAAATCATCATATATCATGATAAACAGATTAATTCCCCCTGCTGTTCAGATTTTTCAAAATTTAAGAAGTGTTCATATAAGCGAAGTGAAATGTATGTCAGGGAGACTTGAGAAAAAACAAAACAGCAGTCAACGAGGTTTGCTAGACTAAACATCATCAAGTGTTTTGTACGATACCTCCACAAAATCAGGCTGCAAGGGTCATTTGTATATCTGCCACTTCACCCAGAATTTAACTAACACATTTTTCTGAAGATGAAGATAAAAAATAATCTTTTCCATAACATAAATATCATTTACAGAATCTATACACTCCTCTGTTGTGAAGGGTTCAGGAAGCAACCAGCATTTTGTGAGGGCTTTCTTGTAAGAAGCAGAAATCAAAATACTAAACATAAATTTGTCAGAACGCTTCACCTTAAAATCAATACAATGTAAAATAACGTGGAAAATTTTGAGGGCAGATCAGTGTTAAGTATCGTATTTAGGGCTTTATGGAATTCTGTCCAGACATGCGTTGGAAAAAAGTCCAATGTAATCCAAAAATAACCGAATATAAAAGGTGTTGCATATAAAAATAGATTATTTATTATATTGAGGGCTGCATCTAAATATTATTTTAATTGTCAGTTATTTTCTTGATCAAATGATAAATCGTTTGGTCAACAAAATGTAAGAATATTGCCCATCACAATTTCCCAAAGCCCAAGGTTGTAAGTGTCGTTTTGTCCGACTGAAAGTTTAAAATCAAAAGATATTAAATGTACTATCATAGACAACTGAGAAAACTAGCAAATATTCTAATTTTAGGAGATGAAACCTCTACACATTTGGTACAGACCCAAAGAAAAAAATAATCACATCATCATCATTTTTATATTTTTTCAATGAAAATAAGATGCAAAAATGACCATTTTCACTAAAATCATGACTCCTATTGCAATCATAATATCTGTCAAAATAATCACAATATGATTTTTAATGCATACTATGCAGGCCTACTGTCAACCCACTAACTGTTTGACAGATCATTTCAACTCTAATTATATTATATAACCTATGTCATTTACTTTACTCTGAGAATAAAGGGATATTTAAATTTCTGTAATGAGTTAAATTAAGTTCCCCTCGGGGTGAAGCTGAATTGGCTCCGGTCTTGAAACAGAGACAGGAAGCTTTGAAATGATTATTTGTTAAATGCAGCAAACTTATTATTAATGACCTGAAAATGCTCCCCTGTCTCCGTCCTTTGATCTCATCCAAAATGTTTTCTGGCTGCCAGCTGGCAGGTCCTCTGGAGCAGCAGAGAGAGGAGAGGCTCACACCAGCAATGCGCAGGCACAGGTAAGAGGTTCTGTGAGGTCGGATGAAACCATGAAATAGAAAACATCACTCAAGTTTGCTCTCAGACTGGCAGCAGCTTATTTTATATTTTATTTTTTGTGAAGGGATAGTTTGGATTTTTTGAGGCGGGGTTGTATGAGGTGGTTATTTATAGTCAGTGTATTATCTACAGTTGATGTCAGTCAGCACACCCCCAGTTTGGAGAAGCAGGCTGGAATACTGTCATTGAAGCTAAGCAATGTACTGCTGTAGTCGGTGGCAGCAAAACAGATTTTACCCAATTAAAAAAATAAGTATCAGTTTATGTATGCGCTATATTTAGAATATTTTAACTGCTTTACCTTGCCATCAGACAGTCCTTTCAATGGGGAACTGAGGTCGTTATCTAGGCTTTCCTCAAACCAGACTCCATTGAGAATAACAGTAATTTTACCTCACAGAATACGTGAGTTGCTGGTTTACTGCTGCCTTGATTGGTTAGTTTGTTTGTGTTATTGTGTGACTTTGGTGTATCGAAACTAACCCTTTTAAAAACCAAAGTCACACAATAACACAAACAAACTAACAGATCAAGGCAGCGGTAGACCAGCAGCTCCTGTGAGCCACAATGTTAAAGCATTGTTTTTCTCAATGGAGTCTGGTGGCTGTAAAGAGAGAGTGATACAAAATCTTCAGTTTCAGATCAGAAATCACTGTCTGACAGCAAGGTAAAGTGGTAAAAATATTCTAAATACAGCGTACACTTACAGAGATACAGATTTTTTTAGGAGTTAAAACATATTTTGCTGCTGCAATCAATTAAAAACATGTCTTAGAAAGTGTGTATTGGGGTGCCGAGTAGCTGTAGCTGTACCACGCAAACACCAGATGTAAAATGTTAAACAAATTGAGTACATATTGAATAACTGTGCATTGTATCAGTCAGTAAGAGAGAGTAAATATTAAAAAGTACAATGCCATGTTTCATTACTTTACCAGTCTGCAGCAGCTCATGTTAACACCGTTTTCATTGTGTCCTTCAGGTTCCAGCAGCAGCTGTGTTTGGACCACACAGCGGTTCAGACCCCCTTCACCGGCCCGGCCTTTTCCACACTGAAGGACGCTGTCAGGCGCCTGCTGCCGTACCACACCTGCGCCGGTCACCTGCCCACTCAGGATGACTTCAATTTAGGTTAGTCAGCTTTGGTTGATGACTGACAATGATTTGGTGAAGGTATACTCTACAGAAGTTTCCTAAAACACAGTGTTAAGACTCATGCAAAAGTCGTTTCTCTCAGTCACCCACTAGAATTGTGTTGCGGTGTATTTTTCTGCAGACACTCTGCCTGTATTTTCTTTTTGCTTCCACCAAGGACGTTATGTTTTCGATTTGATTTGTTTGTCTGTTAAAAATCTAAAACAATACATACATCTAAATACACACATGCACCTCTACATACAACAACACACCTACATCGAACCATGCAAACATAATAAAAGGCCATAAAACAACAAGTATACAACACAAACACACTAAAAAAGAAAAAAAAAGCACAATAAATAAACAGAACAAATCCCAAATCTTCAGCTATCCATCTTTGTTCCATTCTGCTCTGTGTGATAGTCTGACTGCAGCAGGCAGGTTTGTTCTGCACTGGACATGTGAGCTCTGTTGCTGCTCCGTAGCCATCTGTTTGTGTTGTCTGTGGGAGAAAATCATCGTGTGGATGTGTCATCTCTTTGCCTAGCTGAGTGGCTGCCTGTTCCCTCCTGCTCTGAAGGGATGGGAGCTGGGGTGGAAGGGTGAAGCCTTAAGAGATGATTCTAAGGGGCCTTTTTTGTACCCTCTCTAGCTTTTATTGCACCCCACCAGAGGGACACTGCCATTTTCCAGAGATGGTCTGACCACAGCAGTGTAGACGTTGACAAGTAAGGCTGTGTGAAGGTGAAATAAGCCAGTACCAAGTAGTACTGAAATATCTCCAGTCAGTCGATACCTGCATTTGACCTGCATGTAGTGGGGTCTGATCCTGGACCATCCCGACTCCTCACCAGATCAGCAAACTTTCTGTTGCTCCCATCCTCAGAGCTCCCTCTGGCACAGTCCGTTCAACATCTGCCTGTTAGCACGAGCTAACACAAGCGGTGTCCTTAATGAAGTCGGCAGTTCAGCACGCGGAGATGCCACCAAAATGTTCGAAACTATGGCGAT
Organism: Cephalopholis sonnerati; assembly: GCA_019142605.1. Lineage (NCBI taxonomy): Eukaryota > Metazoa > Chordata > Actinopteri > Perciformes > Serranidae > Cephalopholis > Cephalopholis sonnerati. The sequence goes on along the minus strand of JAGQAX010000015.1, from coordinate 30,613,487 downwards.
ATTACACACCACTCCCTTGGTACTGAATTAACTACGCTATTGGTATTAGCATCATTTAAGGGTTCTAGCATTGGCGTTGGTATCCTAATTGTTTAAATGATCCTCTGCCATTACGACAAGGCCCTCACAGAGCAGCGGTTCCCAAGTGGTCCAGCCACAGCGTCCAGATTTCTCCTTAGTCATTAGGTCATTTGTTCTTTACAAGCCGGACATGTTAGGAAGTCACTTGCGATCCATTCAACCCCTGGAATAGAGGCTTTAGTCATGAGCTGTTCAATGTGAGTGACCCCGCCGGCCTTACTTGACTCATATGTCCAGCTCCACATCCTCCAATGATGCACAAATGTGTAGAACTCTGTACATACCTGATGCCTCTTGATGGCTCTCTAAGTTCCTCAGATCCCACAACCTTTTCGTCGACCCTTGATCTGACTCTGACAATGTTTCTCTGCTCACAGTGGACCAGGAATTTGACACTGTGTCTGGTTTCCTGCTGAAACGCACCAAGGACATGGTCAACAAATACAGGCAGCTACTGGTTAGAGAAGCCCAGGTAAGACCCGACACACTGCGTCAGTAACTGTTGAGTAAACGAGCTTCTTCTGAGACCGGCCATCTTCGGTTTCTAATTGTTTTTATGTGGCCTGATTGATTGTAATTGGGCAGTGAGAAAATTAAATGCGCCAAACCAAAGATCCCACTGAGTCGTTTTCCCAGCACTTGAGCAGACAGATGATGCTTTGTGTGTTTGACGGAGCATGAACTGGTTTCCACAGCAGGAGAGTCCGTCAGCAGAGATGGTGATGCTGGAGCGTCTCTTCCTCCAGGCTGAGCGATGCGCTTTAGCGGAGGACAGACGGCGAGTCCGCAGAGACCCAGGTCAGTGTCAACCATCATCAGCATCTACCTTATTACACGCCTACGTAAATGTGTTATTTTTCGGCCAAGAAGGGTTCAAATCCCAAGACTGAGACAGAAAATATGGACGGGAAAAGTGAACCAGTGACACTTCCCAATTTATTCTTATAAACTAATTTATCTGTGCCTCGGAGCGCGGCACTTAACCTCCATATTTGCTCCAGAGCAGCTCCCAGGTGTGAATGTGTAATTAAGCTGTGTAAATGTGGAGCAGGGTCGTGCTGAGAGAGACTCGGCATGATGACGAGAAAATTACATGTGAGAGGTTAAGAGCAAATTAAAGCAGGGTTGTTATGTTAATTAAAAAAGTTGGAAAAGGGGGAAGGAAGCACTTGAAAACTGTTAAATGTCAGGCTCAGCTGCTGTTGGACTTCTGAAGGAATAATAAAACAAAAATTATACAACTCACAAGTGATAGTTAACGTTAGCTAAAACAAAACCCCAACAGTTATTTAGTCATTCCTTACAGTCCTAAACAGATGCTACATGGTCACATTAAAGGGACAGTTTGGATCTTTTATCCACAGTCAGTGCATTATAAAAAGGAGATGTCCGTCTACATGTCCCCAGTTTGGAGAAGCAGACAGAAGTACCACCACAGAAGCTAAGCGATGTACTGCTGTGGACGCTTTACCTTGCCCATAGACAGAAATTTCTGATGGGTTAGCTTTGAGAAAAACAATAAGTTTACCTAGCACAACATGGACACTGGGTTGGGAGAGTTATTGCCCCAAACGAAGGAGTTCAAGTATCTCAGAGTCTTGTTCATGAGTGAGGGTAAAATGAAGCGTGAGATGGATAAGTGGTTTGGCGTGGTGTCAGCAGTGATGCTGCCACTGGACCGCACAGTCACGATAAAGAGCTGAGCTGGAAGGCAAAGCTCTCGATTTACTGGTCCATCTACGTCCCAACCCTCACCTATGGTCATGAGCTCTGGGTAGTGACCTAAAGAATGAGGTCGCAGATACAAGCAGCCGAAATGAGTTTCCTCAGTGGGGTGTCTGGGCTCAGCCTTAGAGATAGGGTAAGGAGCTCGGACATCTGGAGGGAGCTCGCAGTAGTGCCGCTGCTCCTTCATGTCCAAAGGGGTCAGTTGAGGTGCTTCGGGCATCTGATCAGGATCCTCCTGGGAGCCTCCTATTAGAGGTGTTTCAGGCACGTCCCACTGGTAGGAGGCCCCGGGGCAGACCCAGAACACACTGGCGGGATTACATATCTGGCCTGGGAACACCTTGGATCCCCCAGGAGGAGCTGGAAGGTGTTGCTGGGGAGAGGGACGTCTGGAGAACAGCCTGTTGCCCTGTGACACCGCCGTAAATGAGCGGATGAAAACAGATGGGTGGGCAACACGAGAGCGGCTGGTGTACTGCTGCTTCGGTCGGTTTGTTTTGGTGTTTTAAAGGGTTGGTTTAGCTTCGTCAAAGTCACTCAACATAAACTTACTGACTGAGGCAGCAGTACACCAGCAGCTCCTGTGATCAGCGTGCTAACATTATTGTTTTTTTCAAAGCAGTCTGGCATTGAAGAGAGCGTTGAGGGGGAACTGAAGCCAGTGACAGCTTCCCCTGACAGCAGGGTAAAGAGGCAAAAATATTCTATATAACATACATCTAAGCTGATACTGATGTTTTTGAGGTGGCTACAATACGTTTTGCTGCTGCCCTTTCCCACAGCAGTACATTGCTTTGCTTCCATGGCAGTACTCTTGCCTGCCTCTCCAAACTGTGGACGTACCGACCAACATCTTCCATAGGTAATAAAATGACAACCCAACTTCAAAAGATCTGAACATAGCACATAAAGAGATTTTTGTCTTAAATATGTCAGGATTTGACATCAGAAAGCTACAAGACCAGGACCTGACATATAGAGGAAAGTTAATCCTCACACACAGCAGGATATAGAGGGTAATAGGTTTGAAAAGATTTTGATTTAAGCCTTTATCTTCCCAAAAGTCCCTTTAAATAAACCCTTAAGTAGCTTCAGCATTGAATAAATCCTTTAAGTCGTGACATCAGTCACATACTATATCTTCTTGGAAATATCTTCTATCTATCTTCTGTTCTTTTGACTCCAGAATCATTCATGACGGCCTTGGCTACATCAGCGTCTTCCCCCCACGGTGCCCACTCCTCCGGCCCCTCCCAGCTGTGCTCCTCCGGCAGCCCCTCCTCTCCACCAGCCTGGACCAGACTGTCCGACCGGCCCCCGGGACTGAAGACGTACCGCTCCAGCTCCCGCGGGGCTCTCAGGCTCACCATCAAGCAGGAGTCCGGCTCCCGTAAGGTTGTTCACAACTCGGCCTGCGACCCTGGACTCAAGAGGGACCACATGGGGCAGCTGACCAACGGCGGCGGAGCTGTGAATGAACGCCACTCTCAGGCACCCAACGGAGCACCCCAGCGTCCTCAACACGACGAGGAGATCTCCAACGGAGCTCTGCCTTGTAACACCGCAGAGGAAGTCTCACAGACAGCTCCCAATTCCAAAATAAAAGCCCCAAACCCTCTTTCTATGCCAGAGCCACAGGTTGGTTGCTTCGAGTTGCCTCCCAGAGATGTCAGCGCCCCAAAACTGAAATGCTACAGGTTGGATGCATCACCTCGGCCGGAGCAGCGGTTCAGCCCGCCGCCTCCCCCCCTCCAAGAGGACAACATGCTCAGTGAACATCTACAGAGTGCCATCGACAGCATCCTGGAGCTTCAGCGCCTGCAGGGCCCCTCTGCAGCCCCGACCAGGGCCACGTCAGGCCCTTCACTGGACCAGGCTGTCACCAGCATCCTGGAGGGACACCTGTGAGGTAATCTGCACTGACAGACGTCCACACAGATGCAGAAACATCTGTCTGAGGTGGGATAGAACAAAGGGAGGTGACTTCTTATCTGGTCCCAGAACTTTAAGAGATTTTGTTTCTGGGTTTCAGAGATTACTTTTAAAGAACTGATTGTTTGAAAGAAGAGGGAGCAGGAAAAAAATTAAGAGGCACTATAAAGAGATGCATACCAGACAACAGCACTATCTATAGTCCGATAGATGTTAGATACTTCATTTTGATGTACGTTTGTGGAAAAAAAAAATCTATTTGAATAGGAGCTATATTGTTTCAGTGGTAGTTAAGTCATTCAGAGGTTTACGACACTGGTGTAACCTTCATCAGCATATAGTATATAAGTAATAGTGAGGATAAACGAAAACGTGGAGTAGACTGAGATTATTCAATAGTTTTTTATAAGATTTCTTTCAAAAAAATGTGAAGTTTCTTTTGCATAGTGCCAAGCTTCCAGGGTATTTATTTTGATAATCTGTGCCAATTGTGTTTTGCATTGAGAAAGGCAGTGTGTGTGAGTGTGTGTGCGTGTGAGTGCGTGTGACAAGTGTGCGTCTTTATTTGGATCTAAAGAGAGTGTGTGAAAACATTGCATCCTGCCACGGGACAGTACATGAAAAACCCCGCAGGCTCCATCATCTCGGCTTATCGAATGAAACTCCAAAGAATTTGTGACTTGCTACATCCTGAATACACCAGCAAACGTCCATGTTGTGTCTCTTCCCACAAACTGGAGTCTGTCCTCGTTAAAGCAGAAAAGGAACACAGAAAAAAAACAAAAAAGAAACAGGCAGAGTCGTGCTTTTTCTGTTGTTTTTAAGTTTGGACCCTTGTCATTCATGCTGGAGTCTGACTGTGAAATATTTCTAGTTTTCAGAGACGAGAATGGTTTCTCATACTTTATGTATTAACATGCAAGCAATAATGAGTTTGGGTTGTTGGGAGCGGTGGTGGTGCAGCGAGGAGGAGGAGATCTTTGCCTGTCTTGCTTAGCGTCGGGACGACTGTTGATCAGGAATGAGGGATGATCGCGTTCTCATTTAGAAACTGTGTCTGAGGGTCACTTAACGGCATAAACGTTCACGCAAATGTCCAGTCTGAGAAAGAAAAACACCAAAACTGCAGTTGTTTTCCACGACAGACACTGTACAGCCTCTCTGCATCATCAAACAGCCTTTGACCAAAAAACTAGAGAAATCATCACATGTTCACATTTGAAACTCTCTTTATTTATTTATTAACTTCTTGGTTTGAAGCCCGCTGTACTAAGCCGAAGATTTATTATTTCCGTGCAGCCATCGTGGAGCAATATGATTTTAGCAGCATCTTATGTTAATGTGACAATCTTATCGGTCTGTGTGAAGATGTGAATTCTGTTCATATGAAAATACACAAGAGAGTTGAGGTCATCTGTATCGGTTGTACGACTCTCCCTCATGAAACTCGTGCAGAATATTCTTTGTAGATGGATTTTACCTTAAGGGTCAAAATGTTAAAGCTGCAAAATGTCTTTGAGTTTTGTAATATAAATTGAAAACGTGCTTCAAATTTTAGCTTTTGAAGACGCAGTTAGTGGTCGAGGTTTGACCTGCGAATTTGGAAAACGTTTAGAATATGCCTTATTGTAAATTCAGTGTAACCTTTAAGGAAATGGAATCTGCAAAGAAAAGATCATTAATGTGGTGTTTTAAATACTGTAACATCTGGTGTTCTGAAATGTGAAAGTAACTCGTCCCTTCAAAAAGAAAGAAAGAAAGAAAGAAAAAAAAAAAACTTCCAGAGATTTGGGGCTAAATCAAACAGGCCTTCTCATTTCTTTGAATTGCATTGTCATGCTTTTTCTTTTTTTAAATATGTAAAATTGTCTTTTGTTGGAACGAACAAAAGGAGTTATAATATGCAGTAATTTAGTGTTGAAATCCTCTGCAGTAGTACAGGGTGGACACACACCGGAAGATTCAGAAAAGTTAGCAAGCTAGATGTTTTGGGAAATATGCTTTGATACCACTCTCATGTCTGCATGCTAAATACAAAGCTAGGAGCTAGTTAGCTTAGCATAACATGGGGAAACTGCTAGCCTGGCTCCGTCTGTAAGGTGACAAAAGATCCGACTACAACATGATGCAGTGTTACAGGGAATTATGTTTCAAACTAATTCTTGGACACAAGAAGTGACTTCCTTAAAGTGACTGTGATCAATATTATTCATGTATCAGTTGTTGCCTGGCAACCGTACGGTGATGACAAAATTTCAGGAAACTGTGCAACACATACTTTGGTGTTTGTACAGATTACAGACTGTTTAAAAGAAGTGGACGTAGCCTCCGGGTCTGAAAAGTGAAGCCAATGTGGAAGTGCCTTAAACCTGCATTCTTTCTATTGGCCAGCAGGGGGCGACACAACTGGTTGCAGAAAGTCAATAAGAAAATGACCTCGTTTCTCACTTGATTTATTACCTCAGTAAAACGTTTCCTTATGTGTTTATGGTCTCAATCACTAGATTCAAGTCTTCTTCATTACAATGTGATGTTCATTTTGTAAACTATGGTCCCATGTAGAATAAAAAAAGGGGCTTGGCTCCCCTGTGATTGACACATACCATCCAAATATATTCACTTCTAGCTCCAAAAAAACAGATGGTAACACCAAAATGTCAAACTCGAGGCTTCAAACACCACAAATCCATTTTGAATGTCATCACTTAATTGAATGGCTGTTATCAGTCTAACATATACGGGTCAGAAGGGTCCTACTAATACCTTGCAATGCTGTTATCAGCCCATTAAATGGCCATTATCACTTGTCTCTGGAACAGTTTCATTATGTTTAGGTGCTAAAACTACATCAGTTTAGGCCTAGAAATAAGATAGGGGGTTAAAATAGGTGTGTTTGTTACGCTGGATATCAAACTTACATCCTGCTCTTTATAGAGAGGTGAACTCCCTCCCCTTCGAATGGTTGAACATAGGATCTCATTTTGGGAAAAATATGTACAGTAGTTTCCCTTTGATGCCGTTAAAATTGTGCCATGAATTACTGGTATGATATTCGGCAAAAAACTGCTCAAGTTTAACACTAAAAATTCGTAATTAGAAATTAGACGTCATAACTTTCTCTCTTGCCGGAGAAACAATACCTGTGTTTTAAATATGGGTCTTGCTCATTCTTTTGCTTCCTGGCTGATTAAAAGACCAGGAGTCTCATTTATAAACATAGCGTGAGGCCTGACAGAGGCATACGCCACTTACAAAAGTTGTGATGTATAAAAACAGACTTGATGGGAGAAACTTTGACCCATGCTTACAAACATTTTGGAGATATTTGGAGATTTTGGTGAGGTGGACGCCTGATTGTAGAAACTGCTGAATATTTTTTGCCACGTGCCATTGTTGGCTTTTGTTTGTATGTACATTCTAGTATGGATCCTACACATTGTTTTATAAACGTGACCCCAGGAGTCTCGAGTCGAGATTACCAAGCGGTTTCACTCAAAAATACATGGTACTATGACAAACTGCGGCTCCCTTGACTTACAAAATTATCTGTTAAATTGACAAACATTTGTTTCATTCATGGCACAAGCTATCTTTCTCTTTCTGTTTATTATACATAGTTCCCAACAACATAACTACAACAACTAGAGGTCGCCTGACAATAAACATGGACATTTAACGGATTGATAATGGCATTCTGAACCTACTGTTAGCTTTAGCAGGACCCATCTGACTCATGTGGCTGATAACCTCTGATAACACCCATTCAATCACGTGATAACCTCGAACTGGTAGCTTAAAACAGTCGTCCACAAACCAATGGGTGATGTAGCGGTTGCTACGTCCACTCCTTTTAGACAGTCTGTGGTCCGGATTAAATAAGAGGGATGTAACTTGTTGATCAGTGAGATGGTGGGTGGATTTTGTTACCTGCTGACAGAGGTAGTCTGACTGTTTCCTGTCTCTATGCTAAGCTAACCAGCTAGCCACTGGCAATAATGTTAGCTTCATGTTGAACAAACAGACATAAGAGCTGTAGCAACCCTTGTAAATATCAGCAGCTAGTTAGCATATTTCCCAAACTGTCTGTTCCTTTAACTGATTTAAACCTTCAGGTGTGTGTCCACCCTCGGAGGTTTCACTGTAATGCAGTAAAGATGTCAGAGTGTCTTTCACAACACAGGATTGCACTCCTTGTCACCTGAACTTCTTAAAAGGGGAATTCCACCGAAATGTTTATTTTTCAGGAATCATTTCCCAACGTCTGCCCGTATTTATCCTCTTTATACTTTAAAAGACTCTCGAGATGAAAACTAATTTCTCCTGTTGCTGGAATCCCCTTCGATGAAGCAGCCTCATGTGCCATTGTTACTGTTGCATCATGTCTGCAGTGTCCAACACTGACCATTAGAAATGTGTTTAGTTTTGTCAGCATCTTAGGACAAAGGGATGACATCTGCATGTTGAGCCATTTTGGTATTTATTTGTAAATGTGTATTTTTTAATTTATTTATTTTATGACTGAACTGTGAAACCAGGGGAGCTCATAACTCTAATTCAGATACAAAAACATTTGACTGACAGATTGTTCTGATGCCAAAATCAAGAGGCCTTAATTCAGCAAAACTAGATTGTAAAAAAAAAAAAAAAAAAAAGTCATTCCTGACAAAAAAAATCCAACTAAAGACTCCTTTGACCTGAAAGTCACGAGTGATTCATATATGAAATGTTAAGAAAACCGCTTTTGTACTCATTTTTACAGACTATTTATTAAACTGTGATTTTGTAAGAAATAAAAAAAACAAACAGTGAATGTGGTCGTGTGTTTGTATCCGTGAAGACGTGTGCTCACCGACAACACAAGTCACACAAGATTAATACAAACAAGACTTTATTTTTTTGAATCATTCACAATTGAGGAAAACAAAAACAGCTTCAGGGCTTACATCTAGGAAAATATGAATAAAGACAAAGCAGCTGTATTGTAAATAAATTCATCACGCTCGCAATGATTAATCTGCCTCGCAAAAGAGGGGAGAGGGAGGGGATTTAGTTTTAAGGTAATTTTCTAAATCACATTAGAGTTGGCACCTTTTCTTCACTGTGCAGTTTGGATTCTGTGAAACGACGTCGCTGTAAACTGAAACGAGGTCACGTCCTGGTGCTGCGGCGAGTCTCCGGTCAGGTTTGGGGATTAAGAGGCACATTAAAACATGAGCCAGGAAGATGTCCCAACCATCAGGAGGACCGGCAGCAGGACGTGAACATCAATGATCAACTAAATGAGCCAACTTCACTGTGGTTAGCATTCGTCTCCCCCTGCAGGAAAACAAACTGAGATGGAGCACGTTCAGGCGCCACGAGACCAAACTCGCCTTTTAAAGAAGGAAAGATGAAGTTTGGTTTCAAGATGCTTCTCAGAAACTTTCATCTATTGACTTAAAACAGACAACAGAGTGAAAACAAAAGCAGGGTGGAGCGCCGAATAATTAAAGGTCATGTTAAAATGAACCTCTCTCTGCAAAGCACGTCATTTATTCTCCGACTGATGGCTGCGAACCTGCAGGGGGGGAGGGGGTTAATTAAACTGAGGGGGAATTAAGAGCAGGCTGCAGCTTCTTCTAAAAATCAGTTTATAAATTTCAATATTTTTAACTTTTTCCATAAATAATGATACATTTTTCATGATTAAAAAAGTGTCCATATGCAATCACATGATGTTAGTGTTTCTCAGATTCAGTGCTGGATTTTCTTTCCACTCGTGGAGTCTCTGTTTAAGTTCATCAATTCAGGATGCAGGTGGAAACCTAGCAGCGTCTCAGTGGTACGCGTGTCACCAGCGATCATCGTCCAATGTCCATCGCAGATCGACAGGGTTCACCGACACTCTCGTCGTGGAAACATGAACATGCTGGTAACATTTCGGTCCCGGCTAGTAGATCAGTTCAGTCATCCGCTCACTACAAAAAAGCGATTTGGCGTGTGAAGTTAAGTGGCTGTGGAAAGTTTCAAATCCAACCGGCGCGTTAACCGGCAGATGAGAAGATTCAGTTTCCTGTTTCTGGTTTGGTAGCTGCTCGTTGGCCCCCACAGGTCAGTTGAGTTTGATGGGCAGGTCCTCTCCGTATTTGCGGAGGAACTTGCTGTGGTTGTGGTCGACGGACCAGAGAGGAGGGAGGTGGCGAGGCTGCATGGTGGTGAGGAAGTGCTGCCTCCAGCGGCGCTCCAGGTCCATCAGGCCCCGCAGGCCCTCCTCGGCGCTGGCTCGCACCACCTTCAGACCGTGAGGCACGTACGCCTCGTTGAAGATCCTTCAGAGGAGAGAGGAGCAGCCAGAGCGGTCAGGTAAAGCTACAGCTGGTAACTTATGAAAACAACTGTTGTATTTGCTGAAGCTGTCACTGTGTTCTGACAGAAGTATGAGATAGATGGTCTTTAAAAAAAAAAAGAAAAAAAAAAGTCCCTTGTCTTCCTACTGCTTTTATTGGCATTTGCTAGAATCTACAGCAGCCCACCAAAAACAATCAGTCTCTAACACAGCTGTCAGTTGTGTCAGTCAGTGTTTGTGAGCTGCTGTCAAACTGTCAAACTAGGCAGCGCTGATCAAATTTGAATCAAGTGTTTTCAGAAGCATATTTCAGTGTGCTGTGAAATGAAAAAGTTTATGACCTGGCCGCCATGTTTACAACAGTAGAACCAAAACAAAGCACCGCCCACCAGCCAGAGCAAACTCATTTTACAGCTTAACATTCATTTTTATTCCAAAACCGCTTACCCTGTTGGGGTTCACGGGGGGCTGGAGCCTATCCCAGCTGACATTGGGTGAGAGGCAGGGTACACCCTGGACAAGTCACCAGACTATCACAGGGCTGACACATAGAGACAGACAACCATTCACACTCACATTCACACCTACGGACAATTTAGAGTCACCAGTTAACCTGCATGTCTTTGGACTGTGGGAGGAAGCCGGAGTACCCAGAGAAAACCCACACGGACACGGAGAGAACATACAAACTGTGCACAGAAGGGCTCCCCACCCTGGGTTCCAACCAGGAACCCTCTTGCTGTGAGGCGACAGTGCTAACCACTGCATAGCTAAACAATTCGCTAAAATACGTTTCTGAAAATATTTGGGACGAGAAATAGACGCAGTAACAGAATCTTGATTCATATCTGATCAGCGCTGCCTAGTTTGACAGTTTGACCACAGTTAATGAAGAGTGACTGACAGCTGTGACCGCTTTGCGTTCACATGCGGTAATGCCATTAGAAGCAACTTGAGAGGGAAGAGGAATATGATTTCTTTTCACTGTCTGTCTCTTATACTGAGTGTGTGTAGTGATGGTTTGTGCAAATATGACAGGTTATTTTCATAAAAGTTACGACTAACTGTAGCTTGAAGGAATTATTTTCTGGAGTATTTAATTTTATGCATTTACATTAAAAAATTTTTTTTTTAATTATAATACTGGCTAATACATCGGTCAATTTTTTTAACTCCCAAAATATTGATATATACGTAAATCTGACATTTGATATTTTCAGGAATAAATAAACAATAAAACAATCCAGTGTCAGACAGGCTTCTCTAATTGTAGCCAACATAAACTTGTACTATTGTTAGAGCATTTTTTAAGCTTATGAATTAGATAAAAATAAACCACAGTATCTTAATAATCTACCCCATAAAAGTAATGATCACGGAGCTTTTATTGTAACAAGCAATTCATTTTGTTTCCTCACTGATGTTTGAACTGTGTTTATTACCAGTTTAATTATTTGACTGAAGTGAAGGGTGACTAACCCTCTGCTTTTATCTGTTCATAAGCCTCATGACGCACAGAGCAAAACACGTAGCTCAAGCCAAAGTTAATCAAATATTATTCAACAGAGAATGTCGTCATCATCATTGTTTGAAGAATATTAGAATCTTTATGTGCTGTGTGGTCGATTGTGGCTTATTTTTTCTGATTATTAAAATTTAATGTTGCAGTTACCAGCACCTCCTGCTCTGTGGTACAAAGTAACAGTGCTTGAGACCATTATGAAGTTTTGTCTCACACCCATTTTTATCTCCACAGTTTAAGCGTTAAGTTAGTTTGGCTGAGGTGAAAAAAATGTTTCAAACTCACATATGGATGAAATTCAAAATACTGATGTTAACTGATTGAGTGTAAATCAGTCTGAGTCGAAGCTCACCTCGTCTCCAAACTGCCGGCCTGCTGCAGCACCTCCTCCGTCAGCTCCTGCTCCCCGTTCATGTCGAGGAAGCTCTTGATCAAAGCCTGCAGCTCTTCTCGTCGCTGCTCCGGCAGTTCTTCTCTGGCCGTGAGCAGAGCCCGAGCCGCCGAACGTACCCGCCGTCGGTCCGAGTCCTCCAGCAGGCGTACTCCCTCCTCGCAGCCCTGAGGGGCAGAAAACTCTTCAGCCAGATGCTGCTTCAGGAAGCTGTCGTGCACGTTTGAGGCGGCGTGGCAGCTGGTGCAGAGAAGCAGGATGTCGTGGGAGTTGTGGTCCTTCATCTCAGTGGGGAAATGCCGTCTGTACTCATGTGGCACGATGTTTTTCCTGCGGGATGAAGGGAAATACAAGTTAATCAGAGCTGTCATGTAATTAAGATCAGAATTAAACAGTCACCTTAAAAACTAGGGCTGCCCCCAAAAAGTCGACCAGAGAGGTCATTAGTTAGCAAGATTTCATTGGTTACTTCGCCGCAGAAAAAAAAAAAAATACAAAAATAAAACAAATGTGAAACTCTATTAGGAGCTGCGCCTTGTCAAAATAAATCAAAACCTATATGACTGGACCATGTGGGACTTTAATTTGGAAGGACAGACACAGGAAGTGGCCACGCTCAGCAGCACTCAGCAGTTTCAAACCAATCACAGCTGACAGATATCTTTCCCTTCTTCTGTAAATATTCAGTCTGATAAATACTAAAGTTGATCATGTTAGTGCAGGGCTACCCAGAGCTTTACATCTGTCCTATGGACGATAGGCCTACACACTTATAAACAGCGCCTAGAAGAAGATCAGCTCTGCACTCAGGATTTCAGGTAAACAGGCTACGATGCTTCGCGTTTTCCAGCTGGTTAAAAACCTGACAAGTGCCTCTAATTTCCAGGGCTGGTACCTGCGGTTATTCCACAGGCTAGTTAATAACATGTTGGGCAGGAAATCCAAAGTGTGGGATCATTTTGAGAAGGTGAAGGACCAACCCAAGGTGATATGTAAACTCATCTTCATTAGTCGACTACAAACATGACGTATCATGTGAAACATGGAAGTAGCTACATGCCCATTAGCCCACAGCGTCATTAACAGGCGGCTCGCTCAGTGTGTGACGTGCACTTGTAGATAAAATATAGGCCTATATTAATGAAGGTTCATTAGTACGGTTTGTATTTCTCTGTAATGTAGCACAGTGTTAACAGTGTTACTGATACTATTCTTTCTCACACCTTCAACTCAAACCACCAAAATATATCATTTAATATTAAATTAATATCATAAACATGCAGGCGACTAGTCGACTGATGGCCCTAAATGATGACTATTGGTCGACAAGGAAAATTCTTAGTCAGGGGCAGCCCCAATAAAAACCCAACTCATCAAGTTAAGTGATGTTAAGTTTTGCCATATCAACATAGGCCCATTGATTCTGCAATGGCATTAATTTTGGGGTGAAGTAAAAATAAATTACAGTGTCTGTTGGGACATCATCTAGGCGAGAAAGAAAGAAGAGGGAGAGCCCGCCGTGGTCAACAGAGGAAAAAAAAAAGCTTAGTGATTTCTGATTTTGACCAATTAAATACAATGACTTGATTAACAAAACTTTGGTCAATATAAAGGACAGCATCGTGTGGTTCATTCAAATTTCTGGGACTTTTACCCCCTCAAAATTGAAGCACTTCAAGCGCCTTATGTGAACCTGACCAAGTAAAACATGTCAGACCTGATGTAGGAATCTGCTTTGCCGCAGACCACGCAGAGATTCTCCTTTGCAGTGAGATAATAGTCCTGTTGGGAGTCGGGACGTCCTGATGGCTCAAACAGCAGCCTCACTACAAAAGGCTCTTCACTCTGGAGCACTGGGTCAGAAACAGAGATCATGCACATTACATCATCAAAGATATAAATACAGACAGAGTAACATCCTGTCAATGAATGAATGAGAGATATTTCAGAGTTTATTTTAATGTTGACACATTGGAGTTATCCAGTGTACCTCCTATTCCTTTATCTAGGTACCATTTGGCTTTCTTCTTGTCGCAGGTACACAGAGGCTGGCCATCTGGAGCATGGAGGAAGCAGTTATCATAGAGAGGAGACTTCCTGTAACACACAGAGAGGGGTCGTATACCAACATCTTCAGTCTCTGCTAGCTAAACTTTATCTTCAGCTGGCATATGAAATAGTCATTCTGCAGCCCCCTCTGTGCCCAAAATCTTCTGTAAAAAATTACAACCCTGACAACAGTAAATATAAGCTGATTAATTTGTAGCTGTTGTGGCTAACTGTCTTTTAGCTCTGACGGCGTGTGGTCCTTCCTCACCTGGCAGAATAACCCACACCCAGCGGTTTCCTCTTGTTATTCTTCCGAGGGTCTGGGACTTGCTGATCTCCAGACTCCGGGCTTTCATAAGTGGGCGTTTTCCGCGTCCTCCGCCTCCTCTCTCCGTCAGAGGCTCTGTCGTCTCCATCTCCTCGGCCCCTGAAGGGCACGTCCACCAGGCCCTGGCAGCGGGAGGCCAACTCGGAGTAAGAGCTCCCGCTGGAAGATTCGGGACTGGCTTCAGAGTGGAGGCCAAGGAGATGGAGGAAGAGAGCGATGGAAACTTGGGCATCTCTGGCAGCGTAAGTCATCTAGAGCGAAAAGATGACAATAAAGTTTAGGGGAGAGCAGGAGCAGTATCAAGATGTATGCTACTGCTAGAAATGTTGGACTGTCTTGGATAATGTCACGATCCTCAAGCTTTGTGTGTCTTTGTGTTTTGTGTTTCTGTCATCTTTGAAGGTGTGTTTTACAATGATAAAATTAAAGGAGAAGTCCAGTATTTTGCACTTTGAGCCCCATTCCTGGTTGTTTATGATGAAATAGAGTGGTTAAGACCAAAATCTTGACGATTGCTCCTTCTCTGACCATTTGAGAGAATTTGTCTTTCCCCTGCCTGGCTTAACAATGCTGTCTATGGCCATGTGTAAATCTGTCCTAAAACCACCTTAAACTTTGGTTTTCAAAGCCATGAAACTCACCCAGTGGTCAGTGGTGTTCGCTGATGTTCCCACATAAAAATCATAGCAAACTGTGGTTTCCATCCGTGTTTTCACTATTCATCTGGATTGTGGAACTATTTTTTCAGCTGCCTCACACCCGTGTGTAAACTTCCGCTTGATCATTCGTTTGACCCTGAAGCGTTATACACTCCAGCCCACTTGATGGCGATAATGCTCCTTTACGTGAGTGTCACCAACCAGCGGGAAACCATTGCAATGTAATGGGACACAGAAAGAAGCAGAAGAAGAAGGCTGGCGTTGTGTTCAAAGGCATCGTACTGCGAAGGTTGTTTACAAGCGAGTAATAATGGGCAAGTTTTGTGTGGTCAGCGACTGCAGGAGAATTCCTCCGAAGAGGAGGAGCGCACACAGCACTGTTGAGCCGGCACTTTCACTGAGCTAAAAGACTACAATGACTACAACCTTGTCGTAAACAACCCCCTTTCTGTTTCCAGTGGCGGATTACTACCAACGGACAATAAGGCTTCCTATAGGAAATCAATGCATGGACAAAATGTCAAATAAATCATCACGGAAACCACAGTTTGCTACGATTTTTATGTGGGAACATCAAGGAACACCACTGACCACTGGGTGAGTTTCATGGCTTTGAAAACCAACGTTTAAGGTGGTTTTAGGACAGATTTACACATGGCCATAGACAGCATTGTTAAGCCAGGCAGGGGAAAGCCAAATTCTCTCAAATTCTCAGAGAAGGAGCAATCGTCAAGATTTTGGTCTTAAGCACTCTATTTCATCATAAACAACCAGGAATGGGGCTCAAAGTGCAAAAAGACTGGACTTCTCCTTTAATGTTTATCTAGTCTGGTGTGTTTGATGAAAGCAATTTCAGGGTTGTTTCTGGTTAAAATGGATCTAAATTAAATGGATCTTAAATGGATCTTCCTCTTTAACATAAAGGTCCATCTCTGTGGGGATCCTTTACATAAATTGTCAGACATATAAAATACTACTCTGAACCTGTCAGTAGCAAAAACAAACACTTTTAATGGACGGAAATTGAAGGTACAAACATGGCTATATTGCAGCCTGTTTGTTCCCATTAGTCACTTTGACACAAAAGCAGTAAAAAAAGAGGGTCCAGATTGAAAAATACTCTTCAATTCTAAGTTTTTAACTTCATCTGATGTGCAGAGGGTCACACAGTAACTCTTCACTATGGAAGTGACATGTTTGTTTTCCCCTTTGCATAAAAAGATGTGACGTTTTGTGAATGTTTTCATGAATACAGACTATCAGTAGTTGCCAAATGGGTCTAAAATGTGACCCTGAATCTGACAGTTAATTCAATTTAGATGCACATTGTATTTTCAGTTTTCTCAACGCAGTAATCTTTAGGATCCTCCTGTTGTTAGAGGCTTGTGCAACAGAACTTTAAACTCCGTGAATGTAGGTTTCTTAAAGAAAAGCAGATTTAGTTTACCTCTCACATTACATATTTAAGTACACTGGCTGGTAACCTCTGACTTTTTATGAAAGAAAATATTTTTATAACACAGCTGTTCATCTTCTGGACTGATTATTCAATCTGGAGAGCATCATGTCTATCCAAAGCACGGATATACTGCAGCTGTCAGTCGTCTAGAATCAGGGGCATCTAAAACAGCTCCCTTCACTTGACAACTCTATATCTACTATATATTAAAGTGCTGATTTATTCACTAGAGCAGATGTGAAAAATGAGAAATATAAAAATATGTGAAGCTCGCTATAATACAATGAATCACCACCTGCTGCAGCGTCAGTTGATCTGCCTCCCAGTCACTGCAGCGCAGCTCCAGGGATTTATCTAGAGACACATTCAACAGATCTTCTGCCAGAGACTTCAGACTGAGGCCGTTATTCACTGTAGCCTGCCTGGAAATGGAGACAGAATTTAAGAGGATCATCAATGTGACAACCATAAAATGAACAAAAGGAAAAAGTCTTCTGTTTTAAGAGGCCATCAATCAGCGACAACCAAACTGTACCTTTGTCTTAAGGCGAGATAGCGCAGGTCAACTGTGCACGTCAGAGACAGACCATAGTCACGCGTCAGGCGCTTTCCGTCTTCGTAGCAGCCGACGCCAACTTTCAGGATGTGTGGGTCTCGGAGGACTTCCATTAAGCTGAGAGGGAACGGCTGCTGGCCGCTGCGAAACGCCAGCAGCCTCACCAGGACACACAGACCTGAATATGTGGCCATCTGCAGCAGGGACACCGCAGACGTTCGACCTTTCACAGACACCTGTGACAGGAAGCAGCAGCTGGGTCAGACAAAACCATGAGCACGATGAACTGCTGAAGGAGGATGTTTAAAGGAAAAGTCCACCCTTTTTGATAATCTTACATTAGAATAGATCCACAAATTGGACCTTAAATGCATTTCAGGGGTTGTTTATAATTTGGTTTTTGCACCAGGCAGTGTGATTTTACTTTTGAATGAATAACTTTCTGGTTTATCAGGGTAACTGTCACTGGAGGCACTCGTATGACTCCCACTTTAAATTTATTTTTTCCCCCTGTAGGGCTGTTAAGCATTAGTTTAAAGTTAGGGTAAGCAGAAATCCCCAGCAGAATTTACAAATACACCCTCCTCCTGCGGCTCTCCCCTCTCACCAGACAACCACGAGTACAAGCAAGCATTTTAAACTGACACCAAATGTTTCCTACACATCGACTCACTTCATTTTATTTCACTGTAGAGTTGCATGCAGCACATTCGCTGAGGCCATGCTTGCCCCGTTCTCGTTTTCCTCTCTTTCTGTTCATCGGATCACAAATAAGACAAGAATTAGCTAGCTAACCACCCCCCCTTGGCTCTCGCCTTACTCCCAACCGCCATAGACTGCCCCACCTTAAAGAGAGCAGGTAGCAGCTCCAGAGATAAATTCGGTCAGCGCGAACCCCCTATCACTGGGCGTAACGGCAGACTGAGCCAGCGGCAGCTCCAGTTTAACCTGTGTAACTGCAGCAACAGAAAGTTTGCTGATCTGGCGGGAGTCAGTGCTGTCCTAACACTGGCAACTGGATTCGCACTGGCTGGATTCGGGTTGCTGCAGCTGCTCTCCAGAGCTGCTGCCTGCTGTCCTCCGAGTGAGGTGGTCTTTAGTGACGGGGAATGAGGTGGAGAACACACTGTGATCCGGGATCTCGCTAACATTAGCTACATAAACATGAACGTGAAGCCTCAGCTGTGACCCTTTGACTCTGGTTAGCAGATGGCTAAACTATTAGTGACATTTTCTCTCCATCTCTAATGCACTTTGCCGATACGTACACGTTTTATTTTGTTTACTGTCAGACTCTTTTAGACGTTCTTGATAAGTCCATCTTCCTTTGTTGGGGTTGCTTTGCAGTGTGGGCAGTTGTTGCAAATGCTGGAATAGCAACTCTCTCTGCTGGATTTATCTTTATTGAATCAGACTTTCACCAAAAGGATGTGCACACACGGCTTTATTTGTAGAGCAGCCAATAGGAATGCCCTCTCTTTGGCCAAAGTCCTCCTCCATGAACTGATTTTCTGCCTGAAAACTGAGCCAAGAGGAGGTGCGGAAGACTAGAGTTCTCCCAGACGTGAATTACAAGTGTCCAAGAGACCGAGAGAAGATGCATATTGTCACATTTTAGAGGCTGTAACCACATAATGTTTAAAATGTTTCATGTTGCCTAATCCATTATCGGCGGATCATGTTAGCGCTACTTTATATTGTTTGTTTTATACGAACAACAAACTTAATCTAAAGATATTTAGTTTACAGTCACAACTGATGAAGAAAAGCAGCATCTGAGAAAGTGGAACCAGAGATGTTTGACATTTTTGCTTGAAAAATCTTAATCAGCTGTATTTTGTTGATAATCAATTGTCTGTCTGTTGTATCATCTTTATGAGGCCAATTATCTATACAAACACACAAAGAATAGCAAACAAAGGATAAGTCATTCGGGGTGGATTTTTCCTCTTGAAATTTAAAAGCATGCAAAAGGTATTTCTTACGCCTTTGGTCTTTACCCATTCACAGTCGAGGCCGAGCACAGGCAAGACCGACAGCTCCTTCTCCATCAGCGGCCACAGCTGCTGCCACTCCTCCTCAGAGCTCACCATCACCGGTTTCACTCCCAGCAGCTGTTCATAAGACGGTATCTGTACAGGAGGGGGTTGCTGTGTGGTCTGACACTCCACAGCCTTAAACTCCTTCTCCGGCACATTTGGCGGTTTGGTGTACTGACACTCCACAGCTGTAAAATCATCTTTCACAGGACAT
The DNA here is from genome assembly GCA_019142605.1 of Cephalopholis sonnerati. Lineage (NCBI taxonomy): Eukaryota > Metazoa > Chordata > Actinopteri > Perciformes > Serranidae > Cephalopholis > Cephalopholis sonnerati. Next base: position 30,594,204 of record JAGQAX010000015.1, on the reverse strand, counting down.
GGAGCCTCCACAGGATCAGCCACCTTCTGGACGGAAGGCAGCCTCTTCCTCTTTGTTCGGTAAACTCGCCATATGAGCAGCCCTCCTAAGGTCGCCCCTAGCACTGTTGTTATGACAGCGGTTAAAGGCCCTCGCTGAGACATGTTGACGTGTAGCAATCCTCAGCTGGCTGAAAAGTGCAAAGCTAGAGCCAAAACACACAAGCCTAGGTCAGTGGTTTAGATGTGCATGTCCTCAACAGCCTGTTTGTTAACGCAAAGGTGAGTGATGTTTTACCCTTCCTGTGTCAGTGGGATCCCATATGAACCCGGCTCTGTTTCTGTGACCTGGACAGGCACCGCATCTCTTTGGAACAAAACACACCACAGGCCCTTCATTTATAAACAAATCAAATCAGGTTTTGTTGTCACATATACAATCATACAAAATACAAAGTATGGTGAAATTCTTAGGTCCCAGCTCCTAGCTTTGGGTGGTACCAAGGTATGATGGCGTACCACTGGGGTATTCAGAAATCCTGAAGGTATGATTTATTACCGTCAAAAATACAGATTCTGCTCTATTAAACTGATAAAAAGATGCTGTATAAAGGTGATGTAGTGCACAGTATGCACCACCAGAGGTCAGTCTTCACTGGTGGCAGATAGTCGAGCTGAGAAAGATGGCCACTGTGAGTGGATAATATTTCAGGAGTAACAAAAATTAAAAATTACTGTGGACAGGGCATGTACAGATGACTAAAAGATATTGTTTTCCGGCATATATTCACTCCTGCAGAAGACAATATAACACATTAACTGCCCTCTGGACACCTATTTCTGCACCTCTGCTCCCCCAGCAATGCAAAACGGTAGCGTGATGGACAGAGAGAAGGAGCGACGGAAACCCAGGAGGTGCAGAAGAGGCGATGTGCAGCAAGATCATTTCCACAGGAAACATTTAAAATAACTCAGACTGAATTCACAGACACTCAAAAATTTTAAATGATAAATAAAATTTACAAATTTAGTTTAACAACATGAAATAATCTGCTCCTATATGGGAGTGCTGCCACTTCTAACTATCTTTTGAGACGACTTCTTCCAAATACAAAAGCAGTTTATCAACTATATGATTTTATTCAACACATCATCTCCGTTAAGCCCACTGATATGTTGGTACCTGTCTTCCAACAAGAAGGGCGCTTATTTCTTATCCATTTATTATTCTATGGGCCATAAGTGTTTAAACCCAGAAAGACTTGTCTGTGGGCTGTGTGCAGTGTGGGCTAGCTGCATTTTTAAAACATGGCATTGTAGGCTAGACAGTGACATATATGCTACAATGACTTCTGTCACCAGTAGCTCAGCTGTTACATTGGTTAAAAACACAAATACTGTCATGTACCGTATATCCAGGTAAAACATCAGGAAGGTATGAAAAAAATAGATATTACTCAACCCTATTAATCTAACCAATGGAAAAACTAAATAAAAATGAATCTAACAAATAGATAAGATAAAATAAAAATAAAAAGACTGAACATTCACAATATATATCAGCATGATATTCAATGTAAATGAGTTTCAATACTGAAAATAGGTCACTTCTTGTTCACAATAATACGTATATATGGGGTTATGATGACATCAGTATGACCAGAAAAAATTATGAATTACAAATTATGCACAAGTCTCTGCACAGTCACTGGACCTGAACGGCCTAATGGAAGAAACTCCTCGTCGTCCTCTCTGCGGTAACATTAAAGCTTCATCTATGTTCTGGGTAAAGGCTTATCTTTTGTTTGATATTACTCAACTGCTAAACGTGTTAGTACTGGGGTAGTGTGCTACTTTAAATGTTGCCTATGTTGTTTAAGAAAACAAAAACATTTCTTATCAATCCGTCACCACGAGTTATAATTGATACTCTCAGAGACCTTCACCCTCATCATACCAGTGTTAGACTTTCAGCTGTACTGCCACTGTAATCACTTTTTATATCATATCTTTATTGCATAATTAATATTGGTGGCTGTTATGAAACATAGAACATTTGTTTATATGCTTTGATCACTTTGGTTTCTATGCAAAGCTGTGACCTGTCAAACTATGTAAGATAAAAAGATTAATTACAGGAAGAAAAAAATGCGCGCGCACACAGACACACACACGACAAAAAAACCCCCAGTATTCTCATTTTCTGCACCTTCATACTTCCACTCGCAATGACATCAGAGCCAAATGTTGTACTTTCTACTGCTGAATCAGCGACATCTTTTAAATCTCTTCTTAAAACTTATTTGTTCAAGAAGGACTTTTATTAATTTAAGCACACTGTTCATGTGTTTCATTATTTGACTGTTTTTATCTTGTGTTGCCATCAGTTATTGTATTCTTTTATTTGGTATTACTCTGGTTTGCTGTAGCTCAGCACAATCTACGGGGCAATTAGTTGCCAACTTTTCTCATCCGCTTCAGTGATGGTATTTTATATTAATTTTATTTTTATTCTTTGCATTTTCTTGAATTTGCCTCATTTTATTTGCTTAAATCCTGCATGGTTGTGAAGCACTTTATAAATAATGTTTGTTCGTAATATTGTTATTACTTTTTACTCAACTATATTTGATAACTTCAGTTAATAATTACTTTGCAGATTCAGATTGATAATACACAATATGAATCGCCAAATAAACTTTTATACATTATAATAATGACACAGTTTTATTGATCCCTAAAAGGAAAATTTACAAGCAGATTAAGTACAGTAGTTAAATCTTAAATACTATACTCTAAGAATATACAAATTATTCAGAAATGGACCATTCTGCATAAAGAGTATTTTACTTTTGATACTAACTCAAGTAGAAATTTGAATGCACGACTTTTACTTTCTTCACTGTGGTGTTGCTACTTTTAATGAAGTACAAGATCTGAGTACTTCCTCCACCTCTGCTTACTACAGCTATCAAGATGTATTTGTTTAATAAGGGGGCATCATGTTTGGTGTGCAAGTAAAGTATGTTTTAAAGACTGATATTAAAAAAGTATTCAGTGGCAACACTAGCAGTCCTAATTAGGTCACAGAATTCAGTGTAACACCTGGTCACAGGTCAAGTGCTGTCACGTTAGCTGCTTCGTTAGCTGGCTTGCTAATGCTCAGTTTCCCCAACGTCGTCTTACGGTATGTTAAAAGCAAAACACTGACAGCAGCGCCGGTATAACGGGAGACTTGGCTGCTGCATGACTAAGTTGTCGGGTTAATTCAAACAAGTTCAACCAGTTCATATAACGGTGCAGCACCGAGTGAACGTCTCACAGTTAGCTAACATTAGCAGTGCAACTTCTGCTAGCCCTTGACCGTTAGCTGCGAAACAACAGAGAAAAAACTACAGCGTAAAAACTACCAAGTACCTTTTCATCTCACATGGCGATTAGTTTAAGGCAAGACTGACTACAACTAGTTTTTCCTCATTATTCTGGTTTGTTTTTCTCGTTAATGTAAAGTTAAACAAACGTTAGCCTGGTTAGCCACTGTGGCTAGCCGGTTAACTTGCTAGCTTGTTAACTCTGCGGTTGTACAGCCCTGCGTACTTCTGCCGAAGTGGTCACACAGTTAGCTAACAGCAGAGCAGTGCTTCTGTGTACTAACATATAAAGTTTGAGCCTTACCTTTACGTTTTTAACCAACACAACGCTAGTTTCATACACATGTATTCTTGCTTCTCTTTGCTAAAGTGATCCATGTCTTCCGGGCTGTATTTATACGCTGCTGCAGCGGGACGCGGCTCCGCAGCCAGCGCCCCCTGCTGGAGGGAAGGAATAACAACAGAGAAGCCCAATGCAACAGAGACACCTCTGCATCCACACAGGGGACAGTTTGCTCCACTGGGAAAGTTTTAACAGTGTTTTTATAATCTCGTTTATTTGAAAAGAGTCTAATGTAAATGTATACTACATGCTTTGGCTTTGCAAGGAAATGTCGGTTATATTAACAGTAAATCTCCTGGACCCTGCTATTCAGTCTCTTGATATTAAGCATGTGCTTGTACTCTGGCTGCAAATAACCATTGTTTTTATCATGGATTATTTGCCCAATTATTCCTCAATTAATGTTTAGTCTATGAAACACTAATAGAAACTGAAAATAATGCCCATAAAAGTTTTCCAGAGTCAAGGCGACATTTTTAAACAGTGCAAAAAACAGTCCAAGAGCTAAAGACATTCAATGTACCATCATATAAAACAAAAAAGCAGCCATTTTTGTTTTGATAAATGTATATAAAATAGTTGCAGACTGTTTTCTGTTGACCAATTCATTTATGGGTTTCGCTATACCTCCCGTTGCAGGTGTTTCGGGCACGTCCCACTGGTAGGAGGCCTCGAGCAGACCCAGAGCACGCTGGAGGGATTATATATCTCATCTGGTCTGGGAACACCTTGGGGTCCCCCAGGAAGAGCTGGAAAAGGTTGCTGGGGAGAGGAAAGTCCACCTGCTGCCCCAGTGACCCCCAGATAAGTGGATGAAAATGGATGGACGTACTATACCTTATTCACTCAAGAACACAGACCACTTTTTCCTTTACCACCATCAATTTATTCAATCTTTTAGCTTCAATATTTCTCCGAAGAAGTGGAATAAAGTAATGAAATAATTACAAAATGGAAAAATAGATCAGATAATAGATCATATTCACAGGTTTGATTTAAAAAAATAAAAACATGACAGAGAGAAATCAGACAGTGAGAGATGAAAACCGTGTTTTTTTTATCTCCCTGTAGTTTTCTGCTGACCGTCAGACCGTCACAGCAGGCTAACGGAGGTCAGGGCAGGTCAGCATGCAGCTTCTCGGCTACTGCGGCACCACAACTGACTAAACCCATGTTGATCAAGGTCACCTGTGAGGTCAAATCATCTACTTTAGTGCTTGTGCAAAATAAAAATTTAGAAATCAACTACTTAAAAAAAAGCTAATGTAAGAGGTGGAGAAACAAGAGATGACACATCCTATTGTGTTAAATAAAAAAAAAATCATTACCACACACACAAAAAAAAGAATGACAGCGAAGACAGAAGAAGTAAAATGTTAAGTACTGATGTGTACTAAACTATTAAAAACTGAGCACAGGTAAGAGAGGCAACCAGTTGGGCACCACCACCATTGCTAGGTCCACATTGATTGTTGCTGCAATGATACCCTATTTACAGTGAGATGCTTCACATCCAATCACAGGATGCAACAGACGACAATAAAGAGATTTTTCTTCAAAAATAAAACAGAACAAAAATAACACAAAAGTAAAGCAGCTGTCCCTTCACAAAATCTCTTTACATCACATTAAAAATTAGCACTGCTGTGAGCTGTGTGTACAGTATAGATTCTTTATAGATATATATTTATGTATAATATATACGGTCATTTCTTGTATACACGAACATAAACTCGTCTCATTGTAGCTAGCCTGTGCCTTTGGCACGATTACTTACAACTCTTCTGTTAGATTCCAAAGCTATTTAAAATATACTTAATGCATAAAAATAAAGATTTTGGCATTGTCTCACTTTACTCTTCTGATTGGGAAGTTATTAATGAGAACTTCTCATCTGGAAGCTGAGTTCTCTCAGTGCTGCAGTTCCTCTGCCAGGTGAGCGAGGGAGGTCTCGTCCTGTCAACAGTGAGCGCTGGGAGCTGGACCGAGCAAAGGTGAGCTGGGGACGGGAGCCGCCACACCTGTGTGGGTGGCAGGGGGCTTACGGGGGGGGGCTGGGAGTGGCTCGGTACAGATATTCCACAGGGTAATGACGACCTTGCGCTGCACAGCACAAACAAAACAATACAGACGATGCTAATGAAATGCCTGGGGAGCTGCGCCCTTGTGATTGTTAACAGCAACCTGTTTTGTTTTTTCCTCCCCTCACGGCTGTGCAGAGTTCTGCTCCCTGTTGATTCACCCGTTGCTCTCCGCTGTCTTCGGTCCTGCTGAGCTTGTCCACTGAAACCGAGATGAAGAGAGGCGGGAGGACGTTCCCCTCTCTTCTTTAGTCAATCATCCATCTGCTCCTCCACCTAAAATGGCCTCTTTATTGTCCAGTACGTTCTAATCTCAGACACAGTCTTCAGAGCTGGATCTCAAAGGTCTTGTGCAGCTCAGTAGAGAAGGGATTTGTCGGGGAGGGTGTGGTGCGCTGGCGCGAGCGGCTCTCCAAGGCTGCCCACTGGGCCTCAAAGGCATCTTCCTGCGGCTGTGGGGGCGGCTGGGTGGCTGGGGAGGATGGAGCGAGTTGGGGCGGAGCAGCCCAGCTGTCTGCCCCGTTAAAGGTCACACTACCATTGGATGGCTGGAGGGGGGGAGGGTTCACCGTGTGTGATTGTGGGGGTTTCATGAACGGGCTGATGTTGCCGACAGCCTGGGCATCATGCTGGGGTGTTGTGGAGGCCGGGACGGGGAACGGCTGGGGTTGCGTGGCTGAGCCGAACACATTAGCCACCATCTGTGAAGGAGTGATGCCGACCACAGGCACGCTGGGCTGAGGGAACGGCAGCCCATTGGGCATCGGGTAGGAGGCTGGAGCCTGAGCGTGGAAGGCGGGCTGGCGAGGGGGCAACATGGGCACAGCGGAGGGCAGAGGGGACATGAAGGCCACCGGGGCAACAGAGGGAACAGACGCCACAGGCATCGGTACAGGGGCGGGGAACGGCTGGGTGGGAGGCGTGGCTGCTGCCATGATTGGATTGGGCTGAGGGCCTCGGACAGACTTTGTGACTTCCTCTAACCACCGGTCTGCTTCTGATGGTGTGCGTTTGTGGGTGGACGTGGGCGGGGAGGATGTGGGGGGGACCACTATCACCGGAGTAGGAGATGACCAGTTACTTCCTGTTGGCAGAAAATACACAGAAAGGCAAAACAATGTCAGCGGATACACATAAACTTGGAGAACAACAGAAACAGTGCATCATCGAGACAGAAAGAAAATAAAGTTTAATGAAGTTTAAGGCTGCAAGTTGCAACAGTAAAGATTCATCATCCCAGTTCATAGCTGTAGCTGGTTTAAAGGAACAGTTCTACATTTTGAAAATATGCTTATTGGGTTTCTGAAGAAGATCGTCACCATTTTTTGTCCATTAAATACAAGGCTACAGCCAGCAGTCAGACGGCTTAACTTAAACTGCAAACAGGTAAACAGCTGACCTGGCTCTGTTTAAAGGAAACAAAATCCACCGACAAGCTCACTAATAAAAACATTATGAGCCATATTTTAATGACCTTTAGCACATGGTCTAAAGTGCATGGATCAAGTGCATGTAGGGCATGTCTAACTCCACTTTTGCTAGTTAAACGTCGCATAATCTGTGTGCAAAGTAAAGCCTCGTTTCCATCGAGCAGTACAGTACGGTTCAGTTTAGTTCAGTGCGCTTTTTGTCCGTTTCCGCTGTGAAAAGTTGTGGATGGTACCAATTGAACTGTTCTGTACCGTCCCCATTTTTGGTCCCCCCTCTGTTGGGGTACCTAGCACACAGATCTGGTACTAAAAGGTGGAGCTGTGAACACTGCAGTCTGATTGGTCAGTAGAGGACGGTCACTCTGCTCAGGGCTGAGTTGTGGCTGGTTTTGAGGCTCACTGCTTTCTGTTGTCTCAAAATGGTAATACGCCAACAACGTGGCTGACCACACCTCATTTTAAGACCTACACACCCATGCGTGCACAGACGGGCACAAGTTCATTTGTGACTTACACAGCGTGGGAACTGGCCCTGACAATGACAACTGCATCTGTTGGAAACTAGTAATAACAGTTACACTTTGCGTCAGGTGTAGCACAGGGCCTAGTATCTCATTTGTTTATTCATACAAAAACTGAGGTAATGGACAGATCTGTAGCTTCACATTTGCAAACGATATGAATCTTTTCATCTAAGCAAATAAGTGTATTCCCCAAAATGTTGAACTTTTGCTTTGAGAGAGTCTGACTACAACTCATTTTTTTAACATACAGTGAAGGTACAGGTACAGCTTACTGACGCACAGTTATTGTATCCTCATCTTCAAAACATGATGCAAGGATAAGAGGGCCTCAAATCCAACATCTCTGTATCTTATTCTCATTAGTAAACTCTCGGTGCATCCCGTGGCGTGCCAACTTGTCAGTTTAGCTTCTCTGCAGTGTTGCTTACCTGGCTGTGCCGGGGCCGGGGCCCCTGCTGGGGTCTTAGCCCAGGGGTTAGTGTCTCGGGCAGGCAGAGCGGGTGGCAGAACTGGGGGGTTAGCAGCAGCAGCGGCAGCAGCAACAGCAGCAACAGAGAAGGCGGGAGCTGTGCCGTTCACTACAGCAGATAAGAGACAGAAGCTAGTACGAGCAAGCGGAGTGTGTCGACTGACGTGGGCCGATCTTTTGTTAGACATGCACAATAAGACCGTGCAGTTAATCAGCAATCTTAACATGTGTTAATCACACATACAAAATAAATAAATGCAGTTATGACAAAATGAAATTTAAACTGCAAGCAACACAATCATCACTCAATTGCCCACATTCAGCCAAATGTGGGCAAGTACGACTGTTGGCCACAAAAGTTGGCCACATGTAATTGTTGGCGGTTATCTGCAGCAAACAACCACATTGTAAGTGTGTGCTTCCTTTTTTAATTTTGCCTGGCAAGTGTGACAGTAAGTTCATTAGTTATTCTGAGCTAACACAAGAAGCAACAAAGTGTTGCTATGATTGTTTGTATGCTATTTCTTACTAGCACAGTTGAGTAATTGGATAAAACCTCATCATAGTTAATACTGGAAAAGTTGAAATATGTATTTTGTCTGTTTAAAAATGTGTAGTTTAATCACAGCATCATGCAGAGTCAGTCAGAAACTATCACACAACACACACCTGTAGGTTCTCTGAAACACACGTTAGATATTGCGGGTTTAAGAGGAGGTTTTTCTGGCGTTACCTGGTGCTACAGGAGACTGTGGAGATGAAGCTGGTTTGGGCATTGGTGCTGACGAGAAGGGATCCTCTGGGGGTCCACTGAACGCTGAGGTGATCTGAGTGCACAGCGAGCTGATGCTGTCACTTTCTCCTTCTACCTCAGGGACTGGAGGAGAAACACCAGAGAATAGAGGCAAATATAAGACAGAGGACAGGACAGAATTCATCTCTGGGTAGGGCTGTTCCTGATGTAGAACTTTCCTGGTCGACATTTAGGGCCATTAGTCATTAATCTTGCCAACTAATGACCTTTCTGGTTGACTAATGTTTAGTCGACTCTTCCTCTTCGGAGGCAGGCCTATCTCTGAGAACGTGTTCATGTTGCACTGTAAGTCTTTTATCAGGTTGTGTCTAACAACAAAGGAGCTGAGGACACAGACAGCTGCTCAGGATCCCAAACTAACCTGTATTCTTCATGGGGAAGTCAGACTTGCGCTGCATGGTGGAGGGCAGCTCGTTCATGCGCAGTGACATCTGTCGTTTGAAGGGAGAAGTCTTCTGACTGAGTGCCGGGAAGCCTCTGAAGGAGCCCTGCCTGGCGAGAACCTCAGCTGGTGCGTGTCTGCGTGGTATCACCTGGGGTCCCAGGTTGGACACGGAGAGAGGCGGGGAGGACGACGGGGATGGCGAGCCTCCCGTCGGGTGTGCTGAGGAGTTTGTCACGCTGGTGGCTGAGTTCCCAGCAGTCTTCACATCTGTCTCAGCTGTTGAAGAAAGAAATCATTCAAGCAACGATGCAATAACATAGCTGGAAGTGGAAGTTTAAATCAAAAGACAAATTTGAGCTAGTGTGGAATTGGACAACCCATTTGTCTCTGGACAAGACGACAGATACAGACCGTTTTTAGCATCCTGTAGCTGCCTCATGACTTCCTCCCGCTCTGCTGCCTCTGTTGCCGTAGTAACACGAAATGAGCCCTCACGGGTGAAAGTGGTTCTGTTGGCGTCAAAGGTTGCTGTGACCCCACACTCTTTCTCCCGTTTCTGTTTTCGCTCCAGACAGGCAGCAAATGCACAACCTACAGCATGACTGAGACGCTCCCCCTGAAAGATGACGCAAAAAAATTAATGTCACAACCTCATTTATACAAACCTAATGTAAAGGAATTAAGGGTTTTCCTACATAAACATGATATAAAAACCATTATAAAAAATAGTATAAACACCCCCGTATAAACCGTATAAAAAGTGACTCATAAAACACTGAATGATGTTTAAGATCATAACTTCTGAATGACGACAACCAAGACTGTCTATAAAAACTATAATTGGAAGTGTGAGCAGCCTTTGTACTCAAGCATTTATACATTATAACATTTACTATCAACAACTAAAATGAATGAGTTTGACTTACTGAGTCTTTAATGGCCATAAAACAATGGCAGATCCAGCGTCGCGTGGTGCCGTCCCTGCAGATGTAAGAGAACGCCCTCTCAAAGTTGCGGTCTGGAGCGCAGAACGACACCTTCTCTATTGTCTGGTCCAGAATCAGGTCCTGCCAAACACATTTTCACCTCATTATTATGAGCTTAAAAACTATAGTTGGAGTTAAGTGACTCTCAATTGAGTCAATTTAAAATGTGGGCTGAATGACTGCACAGTGAACAGTACTTCAGAGTGAAGGCCTGGCTTCAAGAGCGCTCAAATAAGATTGAACTACTATCAGCTCGGGGAGTACTAGTCTTCACCTGACATTGCTCTCTGACCAAACCAGAGCCCAAACCATAACCCCACCCACAGAAAAACAACACTGAAAAATTATGTCTGTCCAGACACATGTGACTATGACAGCAGACAGTGTTTTCAAATATGGATTTTGCTGCAAAGAAGCTACATATTCTAAAGCATCATGCACATCCTCAAGCGGGCAGCACAGACGATCTGAATAATCAGCACAGTTTCAAGATGGACAGTCAAGATTGGTGTCACCATTTCAGTGTCAGACCAAATGTCTCCCCTTCTGTTCCTGAGTTATGGCGTTGAGTAACAGCCAGAAAAGTGTTTTTGCAAAACGTTATGATTTCACAGTTAAGCTGACCATTTTAGATATTAAATGTCATCACTTCCTCATTTTCTTTTATTAGACATTCGTGTGATATTTTGTCAAAATTAGCATATGAATTCTCAGCCAAAAACATGTTTTATGAGGTCACAGTGACCTTTGACTGATACAGTTTCATCAGTTCCTCCCTCAGTGCAGGTGGCTGTTTGTGCCAAATGTGAAAAAATTCCCTCACAGTGTTCCTGAGATACTTCGCTCACAAGAATGGGACGGCTGTTTGGACAATCTGAAAACATAATACCTCTGTCCATGGCTGGTGTGGAGGCATAAAAAGATCTTGACCATGTGTCCAATGATTGTCTTTCTATTTCAGACATTCCTCCTTGCTTGACAGAGCTTGGTATCTAGTGTACATGGAATCTGCTTAACCAGTGTTGCCTTTACTCCCCAAATCTTTTCTAGCTCCTCTTTCAGCCCTTGGTAATTTTCAAGGATTGCTCCGGATTACTACATCTATCACCTCTTCTGTTGTTTGTCGATCAACACGATGTGCGGTTGGTTAGCCATCACCAGTTTGTCAGTCTGGATCTGGAAGTCCCACAGGATCTTAGCTCAGTCATTCAAAACCACCGTGGGAGGTGTCTTCCATTGTGACCTTGGGACCTCCAGCCCATACTCAGTGCAGATGGTCCTGTATGCCAGGGCTACTCAGGGCTTTTGTATATATTACATATATATTATGGAAACCAAAACTGATTTTTCCCGCATTTTGCGGCTGACCGGAAGTTGTCGCATGTGCAATGTCATTTAAAACATCATCAGACGCATCATCAAATGGCGCTAATGTCATTGCAGTATGAAGAAACGCTCTGTATTGACATAAGAATTGTCACTGTGTTTAAATGCATACAACATGTGTTGAATTGGTTCAAATGTTATGTTTACAGAAGATGTAGCTTACATGTTGTTTTACAGTCACATTGTCTGCTTTGAGAGCTACAATATTCACTCAGGATTTTTTAAAAACATTATTGGAGTCCATGTTTTGAAACTAATTAAATCAAACTAAAGAAGAGAACTGAAACATTTGCAGCTGTTTTTGTAATATTCAGTATGATTATTATAGCAAGTCATTACATGACTTATTTTTTGGAGGCAGTAGTTTAAAGAAAAAAAAATCACATTTTGTTTCTCCTGACTTTCAATTTTTGTCATTTGCTGCAATTTCCCGCAAAAAAATCACATAAAATGCTGCAATTTTTAATCACAATTTTCGACAAAATTGGCGGCAAATTCAAGGGTTTTTTGCCGCGAGATCCTGAAGGGACTGATTATTATTACAGACGTGGTTAATTTTGCCCCAGGCCATTAAAAACAGGGTCTCGGTACCAATCCCTGCCAGGGCCACTTTTGGGCTGCGAGCTGCCAATTGAATAAGCATGCTGTAGACTATGCCAACCACTTAGTTATGGTTTCCTGTGTACGCTGTTCCTGCCTCCATCTTACACCCTGCTATTGCGTGCTGATTTATTTCTTACTCAAAACAGAACAACTTGTCAATAAAACTTATAATTTCACCCTTGAGGGTACAGTCTTAGCAGGACAAATAAAATTGTGAATGAAGTAAAAATAACCTAAACTTTAGAGAGAAACGTGTATGTAAAGGCACATGTACCATTTAACAGGTTTGATGTAGTACCAGTGCCTTCCAGCAGGTGTCAACATAACCTTTACTGTTGACTCTAATCATATCTACTCCTGCAGGTGCACTGAGTACATATTTACAAAGAGGGCCTCTTAGAGGTCACTACAGTAGAACTATAGCAGCCTCACTACCATTATCAGCTGCTGCAGCTCAACAGCTCCCACCTTTAAAGCTACTAAAGCCACGTGTACTTCCTCTGGCAGCTCATTCTCTCTGATCAAGGTGTTTCCGAGCCTGTGATAGAGCAGTGAGGGGACTTATCATTACCTTTGTTTTGTCGTCTACAACGCGAAGACCATCTGCCGACACCCACAACACAGCGCGCACTGGCTTCTTCCCAGCCTGCAAATGAAACACAACAGGGACAGGTACGAGTAAGAAACGAGGAAACTTCTTAGTCTCTCCGTGCCCCAATAAAATAGCTTTGTACCGTTCCTTGGTACCAAATCATAAAACTTCAACACACACACAAAGCACACCTGTAAATAAAGAGAAAGCACCAGGTAAGAGACAAAAGAGAAGACACAAGTCTGGAGTTGTGCCCAAATTTTAATAAAAGAAATAAGAGGGTTGGTATGAGAACTGGTGCTCTGATGCAGTCGACAGTGGTGGCCCCATTGGTTAGAATAACAACAATAAAATATTTGTGTGTGCACAAAAAGTAAACGTCCATTCACACAAACTGTTCATTGTTCCATTCTTGGTTCATGAAGGAAGGCTGAAGGGAGAGAAGGCACGCCTGTTAATACAAAACACACTCACACACACACACACACACACACAAAGGTGCCCCGCCCCAGCCTAAACCACCCCACCTGCTCAAAGACACATGCATCATTGTGTTTGTCTCTCTCCAGACAGATTCTCCCCCCCTCTTGTGTGTGTGAGTGTTTGTTTCTTCCAGCCTTCAGATGTGATCAAAGGGTGAAGTGTTACGTGAAGAGGAGGAAAAATAATAATAATGCTCATAATAAAGAGACACACTCAGACACACAAAGCAATAACTTACTTTTGCAAAGAATCCTTTGAAGAATTTCCTGTCCTGGAAGTGGATGTGGTAAAAGGGGAGGGTGGGTGAGAGGGGTGGAGGAGACGGGGGGAGGAACAAGGCATGAAAATGTTACCTAGGAAGTCTAAAAATTGTCTGGAGCCCACAGGAGAGGGGATTTCATTTTGGGTTTTGTTGTCGGTGGAGGTGAAGCTGGGTTATGAGTGAGTGAGTCAGTGAGTGAGTGAAGCAATGGATCAGGTAGCTCCACATGATTCCATACTGACAGGGATGTAACGATACCAAAAACTCACAGTGCGATATAACCACGACAAAAAGCCCAGAATACAATATTTATTACGACATTAAAAAAACTAAGAAAAATGCTTTAAAATGTCCTTATTAAATAATAAATCTGATGTGTATGGCAAGTTTTAGGTGACTGAAGGAACATTTTAAGCCAAAAATGAGACGGATGATTGTTAATCTGCTTTTTCAAACACCACAAAACAGATAAAAAAATCACAGAAGACATTAAGAGTGCTTTCAGACCTAGAGTTGTCTCGCTTTTGTCCGAATCAGGGACTCATGTTGTTACGAAGTTGTATAATTGGCTAGAGTTGGTTCGTGTTCTCACGGCAGCATTTACAAGTGGACCAGATCAAATGCCTTGTGCGAGAAAGCTGCTCTTGATTGGTCAGAATTTCCATGTGGGAAAAATCCAGGAAGTAAAGAAAACATTGAAGAAGAGTACACTTGCAAGATAAATGTGACACTTTCTAATGTCACAATGGAGGGACAACTACGCAGGTTGATTTTAGCGCTGCTCATCGTGGACTATATTGCTGTCATTGTTCATTTGAGTCAAAGCATACAGTTTGAAAACGAGGCGCGGCTCCAACTAGAAAACAATGTTTTGATGCATTGGATGTGCTGAATGTGCATATTAAGGCAGTACAGGAGGAGGCACACATTAATAATCCTCCAGGACTGTAACATGCTCATGTTTAACCCAAACAATATGTCATGTGACTGCAGTTGGTTCAGATTGAGGTCGGAACACGTTCTCACCACAAACAAACCGCACCAGAGTTCATTTGTAACCAGACTGAGACCACCTCTTCAAGAAGGTCTCGGTTTGATTGTTTTAGCGCACACCTGCTCAAACGAACTGTACTTAGGGGGCAAGCGAACTCGAGTTCAATTCAACCGAACCAAACAGGGCAGGTGTGAATGCACCCTAAGAGTTAGCTTTATCATTAGGGATGAATTTTAAAAAGATACCGCAGTTTAAGTCTGGATTATAAAGCTTCTGAGTGGGATAAAATTGCACAGGAGCCCTCGTTGGCATGATGGTTAGCTTCTGGGAAGAAAAAGTATGTTTCTTACAGGCAACGTTCCAGAGATATTTAACTTAGGTAACGTTTTGTTGTATCCGACATCATCATCCCCAGAGTTAACTTCCATACTGTCCAGTACGTCAGGTTTTTCTCATCGATCCTGTTCAACACTTGTGACTCAGACTTGAGCATACAGCTAAGCAAGAAGAACTCGGCTTCAGCGATACAGTGCGCAGATAATGTCAAATTAGACATTACATTTATGAGGCATTTCACTTGCAGAAACAGAGTTTAGTTGCCCTGGGCGAGTGTTGATGTAGAGCCCTGACAGTTTTCGACAAGGAGAGATTGTATAAAGGAGCTATACTAGCAAAAATAACCATGTAATATTGTGGTAGATTTCGACAAAGTTCTATGATGGTATCAAAACACTTTTTAATCGTGATATCGCAAAATTTGATATATCATTACACCCCTTCATAGTGATAGATGTTTTGACGTTTTGATGGGTGATACTGTGGTTGTTATTGTCTTTATGATGATATCTGTTAGTACTACCACACTGGAAGCTTGTTAACCTCCCCAAAACAGGATGTGACACCCCTGGGTTCTTTTTTTGTGATTGAAATAAATAACAACCATACAGAGGCTACAACAGTCCCACAGCTCAGACAGCATATCAGGCTGCCTGGACAGAGGAGATAAAGAGGGCAGACCTTCAGGTGTGTGTCTGTGCAAGTATGTGGAGGAGATAATCCCAAATCCCATTTTATTCTTTCTCCTCTGATTCTTAGACCGTGGGTCCATGGTTGTTCAGCAGACAGAGACAGATTCCCACAGACGGCAGTTTGACCTCTGAGTCTAGCCTGTGACTATTCACCGCCGGTCAGCCGGAGTCAGAGGTCAAGTTTAGGCCGCCGTAACCACATAAAGAAACCACAATCACCAGACCCGGCCTGGCCTTAATCCTCCCTTCTTCCCCCGCACCCTGAGAGTTCCTCTCCTCCCCATAAGCTGTGAAAAGGAGTGCCACTCTGCTCCTGTTACACAGCCATGGTGGAGACGGCACTCCGAGCACCATGTTAATGCATGATTTAACGTGTTAACCAGCACTGGAGATTCATTTGGAGTGAGCTAAGCGCTTGTTAGTGTGTGTATGTGTGTGTGAGATCCACACAGACATGCAGATGGTGGTAGAGCCTGCACAGCTAGTATTAGTAAGCTATGGTTAGGGGAGAAAAAAATCTCTACAGGGTTGAGATAACTAGAATGGGAGGGCGGTGTGGGGGAGGGGATTTGGAGGTATTTCTCTGCAACACCACAATAAAAACCTGCTCAAAAAGACAAAAAAAAATGTATAACACAAACAAAAAGGTAATACAATATTCAGGTATTCAATGTGTGAACTAGGATGAAACTACAGCAGGGGAAAAAGCTTTCTGAACAGAAAGGACAGCTGAGTTTTGAAAGATCAAGGTGAAGCCAACAAGGCAAAAAATCGAACGACTGATGCAGGAAACTTTGTAGACAAAAAAGAAAAATGTTGTGCATACTTTAACTTTGTAACCAGAGCCAAAACCTTTCAGCGGTACTACCAGCTGGTGGCACACAGTCATCTCTGCCCCCAAAATCAACACTAACCACCAGCAGGATGTGCAACAACAAATAACACATCTTGTGTAACGTTTGTCACTGGCCTACTTTGTGCAACAACTCACACTTTCCAACGTTTGCTACCAACGTGAGACAGCTATGTCCACTACAAGAGTGAGTGTACTTTATAGTGGGTAGCAGAGATTTGACTTTATCTGACAGTTTGACAGATAATCTAAAAGCACCACCCTACAGAGCAGCTATAGGAAGGATGGCTGTGTTTATTTTTTTGTCCACTTTTTTGTAGCTGAGGTAAGATTTTAGGACGTGATTGGAAAGGTTCCTTTAGGCCTTGGTAAGACTGCCAACTCAAATCCATTTTTTGGCATATCCAAATTGTATCCAGATTGATTTTATGAAGTCTGGACAGCAAAAATACACATGAAGTGTGATTCTTGCAATCCAAACCACATTTGGAGGTGGTGTGAAACGCGATTCCAATTGAATTTCTATAAACGTGTCTTTGGACGCAACACGCGATGACAATGTCAAATCCAGAATAAAAAGAACTTGAAATAAATAACCACAACTTGACGGAGCAATTGTTTGGAGGACAAAACATTGCTACGTGGTTAACTGATGCCTACATCGTTACCATGACAACCCATGCAGATAAGTTCGTCATGTCTGGACTCACACATCTGATCTGATCACTTGCAAATAACAGTGTGGACAATCTGTTTTCAACATCTGACTTCAGAAACAAATCTGATTTGCAGATGCAGCTCTTGATTGGGTGAGGATTTAGTGTGTAGTTTCCCACATTTGGTGTTTACTGTGGAAATATCTCTAGTGGGGGTGGGAAGTCATCTAAGGGAGCTTTTCATACAAGCACCGGCTAAAATACACAATGACTGATGGACTTAGATACAATCTCGATGATGCACCCTGAAGCTACCGGGTGAAATTCTTTCAGCATGTCAGCATCTCCTGGTGGGGTGCCCCACCCAGTGCACACAGACAAAACACTCCAGGTCACTGTGAGCCTCTGAGTAACAGCAAAAACATTTCCCACTGCGAGAACACTGAATACACCTCCAACCCTGGGCCACCAGCCAACAGCACCAGGAAGTGATGTCATGATGACAACGCAAAAGGGCAGCTTGGAGGTTGACGGTGCCGCAGTGCAGCCTCCTCCTCCTCCTCCACCCGCCTCCATCCTCCCCTCTGAGTCACGGGTCGCGGAGCTGTGAGAAAACTCTCATTACAGTCCCAAAGGCTGCTGGGAAAACAATGGAGTCGGCTCAGAGCTGTAGCTGTCACACACACACAAACACACACTGTTTGACAGCTGGACCACCAACATGCGCCCTCCAGGCACAAATCTAGTCACACATACATTTTCATGTTCTTCCTCCTCATCCATCAGAGAGCGTCAGCTCGCTCTTCATCTCTCTTGCCTTGCTCAAAGACTTTAAAGGAATACTTCGCCAATTTTCAACCATCTTTGTGCCATAACAGTATGGGTAGTGTGCTGTGGTAAACTTCCCTCCATCTTGCCAATGCCCAGCTCCTAGCTCAGAGCCACTGAATGACTCCCTTTGCATCATCATGGCAGATTGTTGCTGGCTACTAGGCAGTTGGTTAAACTGCAGATTGTACTTCCTCATTTTTGGAGGACAGGCGCCACCACAGACACAAAGAGTATAGAAGTGGATCGAGAGAGAGACGCCCCTCTCTGTCTGGCTCAGACCAAACTGTAAAACTAGGCAGTGCTGATCAAATATGAACCAAGAATCTGGTACTGTGTTGTCTATCTCTTGCCTAAAATGATTTTAGAAACATATTTTAGTTCACTGTTTAACTGTAATTCGCAGTTGTTTGTTACCAGCCTGGCGCCATATTGTTTTTCGTACTAGTAACAGACATTACATCGCCCACCAGCAGGAGCATTTATTGGTCCAGTGCGGCACAGCGCATTCTGGAAGTTGTAGGTTTTCTACTTCTTGAGTAAAGTAAGTGACATAGCCCTCTTTCTGTGTTTTCTCTGGTCATGTAGCACCAATTTCAGAAGTATTTACTTCATTCAACTCAAGCGGCAACCTCCAGGGCTGAAAAATGAAGCCAACGTGGAAGTGTCAGAAACTACAGTTCTTTGAATAGCTGCTTCAGGCTGGCTCCAGAAGTCAGTCAATCACCACACACACAGCAGAGAAGAAATAAACATGTTTACAGCCTGGTACAAAAACACTGTTTGTCTCTATAGCTAATTTACCCATTCGTGACAACTGTAAGGCTTTTTTTCCCAGTATAATACTGTACATTATTTATTATATTTGTATAAATACATTTGTAGATCCATAGTCCGACAGTAGATGGTGGCTGGCACGTTCCCAGTGTGGAGAAACAGAGAGGAGTACCAGGGCACAGATGCTAAACAATGTAGCTTACTACTGTGGACACCACGCCAGCCCAGCTGTGAAAGCCACACAACACAAACCAACCAACTGATCAGCGGCAGCGGTAACTAAAAACACCTTGTGTGCTGCAAAGTAAAACTACAACTGTAAGAAGTTGAATTTTTATAGAACTCTCTAGGTTTATATTGTATTAAAGCTTAAAGTTAAGCATAATCAAGGGCGGGCCACTTTGAACGACAGGCTGATATTGTCCTCGGCTTCTCAGGCTTCTCTCCTCCACGGTGCCAGCCTCTTTTCTAAATACAGTTACTTCTGGCTCCAAAAAGCCAAGATGGCGGCGGCCATAATACCAAATTTGAAGTTTCAAACCAGCACAAACCAATAAGTGACATCATGATAGCTATGGCTATAGCTATGTCCATTATTTTACAGTCTATGTTTCAACTGCACAGATAGCCTAGTTATATGAAAAAACAAAACATAAACAAAACATCTCTCCAGCAGTGAAATACTTCTTTAAGTGCTGACGCTGCCAGAATGTGTTGGTGTTTTGGCTGCTGTCTGGCTCAAGGTTTTCAGGAAACAGCCCTCATCAGATAGATCAAGTGCCTACAGGTGTGGGCCTGGTTCCTAACCAATTTATTCATTAGCTCCTGCAAACTGAGTTTACTGCTGAGCAATATCAACTGTCTCCACTGGTAGGGACTGTAATTGTTGCCTGGCAACAGTTAGCTTATTAAAGAGTCAGCGAGGATGAACTGGGATCCATCAGGGCCTCGCTAATTGTATATCTGCTTAAAGGCTGGCCCTAGTCTCGTCTGGACAATCTAGCTTTGACAGAGATAACTGGCACCAGGGACAGTCACACTGTATACCATCACTATGCTCTGCTCTGCTCCAGGCAGCAGAGTCAGCCTTGCTGTCAACTCCCCCTCTATTTTTCCCACAGTCCGCCACTACAATAAAGATGTCTGTAAAACTGTTTACAGAGACCTCAAATGGCATTAGGGCTGCCCCCTAAACGTCCATGATTCAAATCATCGGCGGAGAACCCCCGAGTCAAACCTCATTTTGTCAGTCAAGTCATTTATTTAAGCTGCGTCATTGTAGACAGAGCAACACAGGAAACTAGCACGGCCGACTATACGCTATACAATCCTACTCTTGTCTGAAAATCACTACAAAGCTAATCAGAAATGAAGGTCAGCTCGACTCGTCTGATTGCTTCTCCACTGCTCCGAGCTCCGGTGCTGAATGTTAATACTCCTGTATTATGAATTTTTAAATTGCGAAGATTTAGTGTTTGTAAAGCCTTCCCAGAGCCCAGAGGTGCTATTGTTCCTGTGTGATGGCATCTCATAATGACATGGGAGACAATAATAGTCATGTGTAGAGGGCCGCACGACAAGGAAACAAACCTGGAGGAGAATAAAAAAACCTGCAGTGTAAAAGCTCCTTTCATCAGAATGAATGGGCAGTAGTGATTGTTTTCTGGCACGTCCTGTAAGCCGAGCCTCTCAGGTACACAGCTGAACCCACAGGTCCAGACCAGGGCTCAACTGGATGAAGGCCACTAAGCAGGAATGTAATGGCAGCAGTTACATCACAAAAAAACTCAGCTGCCAATGTTGCCATTTTTTCCAGAATAATAGTGTGGAGAAGAGGACCTTGAAATGATGCCAGCGTGACTCGCATTTTGAATGTGGCAGTTAATTTTCCACCCCGCTTATAAAAGGGGATCGATAAAGCCACGTCTGTGCTGGCTAACAATAAGTCCTCTGGGTGGTGAGAACGCAGCGGAGGAGACAGAGGAGGGAATGTCATGAGGTTGAGAGGGGTCGGATAGTTGCGGCCCGCAGGACGACAGGAGGCAGAAGCACCCGCTTCTCCTTTGAGTTGGCTCCATTTTGTCCACCCTGTTAAAATGACTGTAACTCAATAAGGCCTCGCAGCCTCAGGCTCTGTGTATACCATGTGACCTCATCAAGCACCAGTGTGTTTGTGCTGCTGCTGTGTGTGTTCATCAGGCTTCTATGTGTGTGCTCAAGTATTGAGTATTCACTGAACGAGTACGTACAGTACGTTTTTGTGTGTGTACAGTGTTTGTCTGCTGTGCCTCTGGGTTCACTTCTTCCTGTGTGAGTTTTTGTGTGTTGTGTGATGTACGTACTAGTGCAGTGTGTTTTGTGAGTGCATGTCTTTTACCAGAATGTGTCAACACGTGTTGAGGTGTGAGGAAACGCACTTCTGTATAAATGTAAGACTGTGTGTGTTAAATAGCATCTGTTTCATTACACTGCTCTGTTTCAACCCCATGAGACCTGCTGGCCCGCTGGCAATCTCTGCCGACATTACTGTGTTTCAGATGCTGTGGCGGGCTGAGAGGAAAGCTGGAGGGAAGACACTGCTATCATATGAAGCTAAGAGTGTTTTACCATATAATACTTTTTAAATGAACCAAACTCAGTCCTCTGAAAGTGGATCACACTATAGCCTTTATATAATAAAGATTTACATCGTTTTGTTTTTACTTTGATGTGGCACTGCAGTGCGGTTATGAAGCCCCTCACTTTCAGATGAACTTAAAACTGGAAGAAACCCGCAGCATTTCTGTGCACACATCTAAACTACACCTCGCCCTGCATCCTTGCAAGCAGTACAAACCAACATGTCTTTTTTTTTTAAGCATGTGATCTAGAGGGCTAAATACGATGGCAAGGAGCACAGTGAACCTGGAGGTCTTTGTGTTAGGTTAAGGGTGTTTTCACACTTGGTCCTTTTCAGCACTCTAAGCAGACTCAAAGCGGTGACTCAGCATTTTTGCACAAATGTGAACACTCAAAGAGACCTCAGACCCCTCTGAAGCGAGGTGGTCTGAATTCGGTTCGCTTCAAGTCCGCAGTGTGGTTCAATTAACCTGTGCCTTGTGAACACAAAACACTCCAGGTCCACTTTGCCTTTGCTATTGTATTGTAGCCCTCCAGGCTTGCTGTAGAGAGATCACACGCTATTTCAGTGGAAAGTATAATAAACACAATGGAACCGTGGCCACAGGTAACAACAGCACGACCAGCGGACGAGGAGTACTTTGGTCTGACGATGAATCAACTGCACTCCTCAACATATGAAACGAGGAAAACATCAAACGGCAACTGTCCTCAACGCACAGAAACGCTAAGGTTCTCTTCCAATTTTAAGTTCATAACCACACTGCAGGGCCACATCATAGTAAAAACAAAACTACATCAACATATAATACATATAGGCTATAGTATTAACAGAAAGAGAACTGAGGCCCCATCAGAGGTGAGGTGGTGCACAGAGAGAACTGAGTCCCCTTTCCTACGAACTGACAATGTGAATTCAAGTAGAACCAAGTCCCCTTTCTGTTGGTATCATATCATGCTAGCTTTTCAGAAGGGGGGTTAAATAATGCTCCAAAGTTAGGCTAAACTTTGGCAAGGGAAAAAGTGGCATGGCCATTTTCGCAGAGGACCCTTGACCTCTCACCTCAAGATATTTGAATGAAGTTTTTGAATGAGTTCTGTGGGTATCCATGAGTCCCCCCCTTTTACAGATATGCCCACTTTATGCTAATCCCATACAGTTTACGGCAAAACCATGTAGCATTTTGTATGCAGTGCAGATGTGTTATTTTTCTATCTATTGTATTTGAATATTTCTGCATACTGCGGTCCCTAAACAGTCTTGGAATTGCATAAAATGGATATGACTGGATAACTGAGGCTCTTGTGGAGTCAATGAGCCCAATTTTATTCATGTGTAAGGATTTCAAGCCCCTTAACAGCCATGTCATTGTAGTGAGACCATCTATTTTTAAACAAACATCACTGCATAAAATGACCTATTGTGACCTATAGGATAATCACAGCCTCATTTAACTTTACAATAACAAACCGGAGACCTTGGGCATTCAGAGGATGGATGGCTTTCATAGGCGTATTGACAATAAGGGGGTGTCTAAACAGTTTCCAGAACAGAAGTGCTCCCCATCCAATCGCCAAACAATGCAGTTGTTACAGAAATCTTTAAACGTCAAGTTTGTTGGATTTTTCTGTGGTGTTCCTCCCTGTCTTGGTGTTTTTAACGTGGTATTTTGGAGGGATTGAAATGCTTAAATTTAGCACTAAATCTGTGTAACAAATTGTATCAACCCAAGAAATGCTGCAACAACTCATGAGACATAATTGTGCGTGGGAATGACAATTATATACTTTCATCATAATGTTCTCAGCCCTTAAACTCTCTAAACTTTCAAAGTTTGAATAGGAGCCTAACCAAAATGCAATGCTTATTTCATCTTTATGGTAAGAAAAACTTGACACTCAGAGCTGAGCTACATCTTCAGGTTTCCAGCTTTCAGATGAGGTAGACCACTTTTATGATGCATTCACTGTTGACCTGCTATCTTCCCCAACAGGTCCCCTGCCCCCCTCTAAAATAGACAAAAACGGGTCTATGGTGGGTGTCAGAGGGTTAACTGGTATGAAAATGTAAGCGTTTTACTGTCTATTAAATTGTACTCATAAAATCTGAAAATTAATCTCGAGCATGTTCTCCAGTATAATCAAACTAACAAATGGCTCTCAATAGCTCAAGTAGCCTTCAACAGCTCATTGAGTCGAACATGCGAAATGACTAAAAGGCCCTTAACACAATTTTATGAAGCAAGAAGAAAAGGTACTGATAGCAGAATAAACAGGGTGTGAATTCTCAATTAGTCTGAGTCATTTAAACTGAAACTGAAAGGTAATCCCAGACACTTTGGTGAGAGTTTCGTAACCACTGTTGGCACTGAATTCAAAGTTAGTCCTGAGACTTATGACGTGCCGATCCGCCTGAATGAACTCGTGCACTCGCGACTCAGGTTTGGCCCCGACTACAGAGAATCAGCCTCATTTACCAGCCGGGGTTTGTGACCTGGGTGAGGCCTTTGCAAACAACTGACAACATGGAAAAGCAATTGCTTCCCCCTTCCCCTCCCCTGCTCCCCAAACTGGAATTTGTTCCTTTTGCGCAACGCTGCCGGAATCTCCTGCAGCAGGAAGTACATGCCGGCCTATCTCCTCAGGCTGAGACAGTGCACGAGCAAACTGAGAGAGAGGAAGAGTCATTCAGATGAGATCCTGACACCCCCGGAGGTTTTCACAGGGTCACGATGGGTGGAGACCCTCGCTGACAAACGGCAACAATCAGCCACACTCAGGCTTCGATGTACAGTTTCAACTCTGACACAGTAAAAAGAACTAAACTGCTTGGTGACAGATGGAGGAGAGCTGCCATGAAATAAAGGAAATGTTAGAAGGAGTCAGTAGAATGTCGATAGTAGCTCTGTGAAGGAAACTACTGGGAGAAAAGATAATAAAGGAAGTAGGATGTGTGGTATGTAGCAGCCTCGTTCCTGGGAGTACGGAGTGGCTTTCTAGAGAGACCTACCGTCTTCAGCCGCTTCACTGCGTCCTCGCAGATGTGCATGCCTCGGGACTCCTCCACCTCCACATGTCCCAGGTACTGCAGGGAATAGAGACAGAAATGGAGAGAGTGAGTAATGCTGTGACAAACCTGTCCCGTGGCTATCTCTACTGAAGTTTAACTACGGATACATTAATAAACTGTGCAATGAGATCAGGTATTTAAATGAGTCCAGACTGTCTAATATCCCCTGGTAGGCTGGCGCTGGTGATTTATACACCTAATTAATTACCATTTCGAGGTCAATCGCAGTTCAATTGCTCCCTAGTTGATCCCTAATTTTGTCCATGGAGAAAACACTTCCTGAGAAATATAAATGGGCAAGTTCCTAAATCAAGCAGCGAGTGTGTGATTTTCCGAGGAGAGGACTACATGAGAAAAACAAAATAAACACACAGAGGGGCAAAAACAAGCTGCTCTTTCCTCGTACACTGAGCACGGTCAACATGCAACCAGCTCCTTTGTGTTCCTGTGGACTTAGACCTCATTAAAACATAATATTTCTTCTTTTGGCCTTCACAAAATTCCAGCTATGAGTTGCCAGTAGTGATGAGTGGGTCGACCCACAGCCCGCAGGGCCCATGTGTTGACCCGTGGGTCAGGCGGTTCAGATAAGCTTGTTAGAAAATACTGTGGGTTTCAGGCAGGTGGGTCATTAAGTTACAAGGCAGTGTCCTGACTATGTTATTAATAACCTACAGAAACACAGTGCAATTGTTCACCTTCCAGTTTCTCTTCCCTTCTCTCTGTCTCTCACACAGCGAACAGCTTTATCATCAGCGTTGCTACGCTCAGGCTTTCCGTTATCCGTCTGCCAGTTCAACATATTTAAATCTCTCCGGTTATAATATCTGCCATAAATATTTCCCTCTAAGAAAACATAGGCCTAACCCTGTGTCTTAAAAGCAAGCAAGCGTCTCCATGTCCACACTGAATCCATTAAATATAGATTTCTGTGACGTCATGTAAACAAACCACTGGAACTGTCAGCTGTGTGGTCATGTAAACAAAGCAAATGAAGGATACTAGCTGTGCGCTTAAGATCATACTTACTGTCTTCCTGCTCTTTATTTGTAAAGCACATTTAAAAACAACCGCAGTTGACCAAAGAGCTGGAAAGGCTCAAAATACCCAAACAAATGAATTCATACGGGAACAACAAATAAAAACAAAACAATACCAAGAATTGCAGCAGAACAGGCGATAAAGTCAAGGTATCAAGCTCAACTTGAATCGAACGCCAACAAGAAGAGGTGGGTCTCCAGCAGGAACTTAAAGGTTACAGAGTTTAAAAAGTTTTTATACAAATTGATAAGCTCTTCCACAGCGAACAGGAAGTCAGTGAAAGGAGGCTAGTACTAGTGTTACTTGGTCACACTTTCCTATTCCAGTTAGAAGATGAGTGGTTGCATTTGGTCCTAAGTGTAAAACAAGCAAGAGCCACATGTTCTAGACCTTTATACAAAGACTTACAGTAATCTGACCGAGAGGTAATAAATGCATAAATACCTCTCTCGAGATCTTTGGGAGAGAGCTAGGCCTTGGCTTAAAGTCTGAACTAGAAAACACTAGTTTTGACAAATGAACTAATAAAGGAGCTGTCAGAAATAACACGAGAATCTTAACAAAACACTGACTGTAAGAGGCTTATTATAAGGGCCAAGAATACCAACGGAGTCATCCACTAGGTCAGCTCATCCAAACATAACAATCTCAGTCTTTATTAAGATTAGTAAAGCACTGTGCAACACGGAAAGTCCCCACAATATAGACCTCCAAGGCCTCCTGCAGTATATCATGGCGAGGGCAGGCTGCCGGACACTTGTATAAAGAAGTGTAAAGAACAACTTCATTGTGAGACTGACATTTCAGCTTGTGACCTTCATCAGGGCAGAGTCCTGAACGGGTCTGATTTCCAAGACCCGCTGCTGAGTCAGAACCGCTATGTGCAATACAGCACCCGCCCTGCAACCTGCACATTTGACCAATTACTGATGCGACCCCTACTGCTGACACAAGATCTGACACCTCACCTGAGAGTGCAAAATCCTTTAACAGCCATGTGCAGCTCAAATAATTTGGTTAGGCAGCACATGTAAAGTGATCATTTTGGGCCATTTCATACACGTGCAACTAAAATTAAACATTTTAAAACAAAGGTAATTCATTAAATACAATTTAAATAAATATTTTTTGCTTATTCTCATAATATTAAGCAGCACACCTCCACAGTTATTTAGTTAGTAATGCACCTGATTAAAGCAGCTCTCATATTCCTGGTGGTGCAGGAGACAGAGCCGACACACACAGTCAGCAGTCAGAGGATTAAAACTTTAAATTATTATTCTTCTCATATTTAAATATATTTATCTTCTAACGCGATCCGTGCAGCATGTTCTTTGTTAACCCCCCCAACCAAATAAAATTCAGACGAAATGAATCGCCTGTTTTACGGATCACCTGCTGGCTACAGGGTCACCCTCATAAAAGCCACAAGTCGTAACAGAGGGTTGTCCTTTATGCTGCACCTGTTGCTTAAGTTTTGGCAGACTTTTTCCCTTCACATACACCTTGGAAGCTGGTAAAGCTGTGCCAGAATTAACTGCACTGCCTCCACTGATGTCAGAAAAAAAAATCAGTCCCGTTTTAAACATACACAGGATATAAGATGGACCTTTAAGGATAAAGAGCGTAGGCCCTTTAACACCATATACGCCACGAACAATGAGAGATAATTGTTAAGAGTGTCATTCAGTAACTAATTAATCAAGGGACTGTCAGGCTCAGCTCGGGAGGCGGAGGGACCCTGTGCTCCAACCATCAGGTCTTTCTATGTGAGTAGGATTAACTGCAAGTGAATGAGCGGAAAAGGCTGCGTCCTCCAGCTCCAACCTCCCTCCCCTTGGACCTGAAGCAACATCACACCCTGCTGTGTGTCACTCCAGAGTCACAACCCTGACCGCCCCAGAAGCCATTGTGCGTGCGGGCCCGGAGAGGAAGTCCTTACCCTTTCCTTATAGATACACACACACACCGAATGACGCTGACCCACGCCTGTCAACCCCCCCACCCTCCGGCCCTGCTATTTTCAGAGTGTGACGCCACAGCTGTGAGTCACACTGTCGGTGTATTAGAATACACATGTGTACGCACACATAGACGCAACCCCCCCCAAAAAAACGCATGTGTGCTGAGGACAATGCTGATGTGAGGAGGCAGCTGGGGTAGTGAAGACATTGAAAGCAGCAGCGTCGCTAATAGGGGATCAGCTAGGAGAAGGGGCTGAGGTGAGATGAGTAAACGCAGGGGAGGCGCCGAGTGTCACAACAGATGCTTCATTGTAGCATCTTACTCTGTCCTGTTAGGAAGAGGCTGGCAGCAGCATCCAACAGATGCGGTCAACCACAGCAACAAAAACAGTAATTTCTTCTTTATTAATAATAATTAATATCTGCTGAACGGTGTGTTGTACATGTGTAGAGTAATTTGATTCTGACACACAGGTTTGTTTGTGGGCCCACTCAAGGATTAGTTCCACTTGGCACTAATCCCACAGTGGGCTAGGATTAGATGCAGTTTATATATCATGATATTTTTATTATGTGCTGTCACTGCCACTGCACTGTTTGTGTTTGTTTGATGAGGAGAAACACAGGACGAGATACAGTATTTACATTTTCCTGCCCCTGAGGTTGATTTTCCAGCTGGAGAGGGCCAGCAGAGGTAACACCATGCGCAACTGTGGGATGCACTGAAATCTACATTCTGTAAACATTTGTAGCAGCCGATGATAAGGAGGACAGGGGTCAAAACAACAGACTGACAGTAAAGAAGAGCAGCCTTATATTGTTTAAATATTCAGGTTTTAGCCTGAGGCATTACTTAACATTTTGGGAAAGATGCTTTTTTGCTTTCTTGCCAAGAAAAAGTTGAGAAGATTGATACTGGTCCTAAGTCTGTGCAGTAAAAGTGTAGCTGAAGCCAGTAGCCGGTTAGCTTATGCTGGGGCCTTACACCAAACGACTTTTCAAGCGAATTCACTGTTGCAGATACATTTCCAAGTTATGAGTTTGACCACAGTTGATGCGTGCTCCCTTGGTCTTGATGGTGTAAGATAGCCATGAAACTCAGTCCGAGCTGGCAATACAACAATTCAAACATGTTTAATGTTATCGCAAAGTTTTTAGTCTTGGCTGATGCAAATACTGAAGTTCAGTGATGTGAACGTTGGAACAGGAAGCAGAAAACCAGGACGACAGTAAACACTGAGGGGACTCTGGGAGGTGCAAGAACATTAACAGTGGAAAAGGAGGAGAAACTTGTGGAGCTGTGGAGTAAACAAGAGTCTGTGTTAAATTCGGCATGTATCTGATCCACCAACCAGCACTTGTTTTAGTGCGCACAGCTAACCAACAGAGGCTGGCAGCTTGTACGCACATACAGTTTATTTTTACTGATACACTGATAAACTGACAAGAGTACTGTCGACATACAACGCCTTTTATCTTGTGTTTCCAGAGTTATCTGTTTTGGCGTCATATTTCTTTAAGGGAGTTTGGCAAAGTGTTGCAAACAGTGACCCTCCGTAATACACGCAAATCTTGTAGTGTGTGTCTAAAACCTCACACTGGGTTCGTCTACATTCACACTAATACTCTCCTATTATTCTGGATATGACAATATTCTAATTTTGATAGTCTTGTTAAGAGCATATTGCATTTGGTTTTCCGAAATAGGCTAAATTCCAAAGTTAAAATTTTCCGATTAAGACATGGCAGATGCGCCTGTATTATTCAGGTTTTAATAGCAGTATTTGGGGCGTGTATACAGCCCATTACAAATACGTTTCTCATTTGGGTATTTTACTGCAGTGTGCAACACATGGCCTCTTGCTTGTGAACAGTCTGACTGTGTGCTTTGTCATGGAGACATAACCAGCAACCTTATTATGCCCCTAATGAAGAAGTAAAGCTGTACATTAGTTAACTTTCATTTAAATCATAGAAATGATCTAAAGCACACATAACCTTGTATTTGCATGTGGGGTACTCCGTGCAAAAGCCTTATGGCTCTACCCACGTGACAAGTTACAGCTACAGGCCACTATGGGAGCCCGGTTCGGCCATTGACAGTAGTTTATATTAACTCCTATTGGCGCTGATTAATCGGTGAACCTCTAACAAACAAACTCACCAACTGTTTGCAAGGCTGCAGATGCATGCCCAAGAGGAAAGCCCACATTTCTGGTCAGAAGAAGAAACACGCCTACTTTCAAACAAGATGAAAGACTTAATAAAACCTTATAGAAATAGATTTTTGGATATACACAAATGTGGCAACACAGACCTTTTCAAGAGGGTGGCTGAAAGAATGAAAGAGGGAGGCTGTAAGAAATCTTTCTTAAAAAATCCTGTTTTGATACAAAGAAGCAAAATAGCAAGCGTGACAAGCATACCTCTCTACACATTTTGCTGTGTTACAGCACTTTAATCGGTGTAAGCACAGCTGCATGAAAATGTGAGTATTAGTGGAAGATTCATTTTCATTAGCCATGTAAACAGCTTGGTATAAAGACTGTCTTTTTCTGCATAAAGGCAAAAAACTGAGTATTTTAGCGACCATCTTAAGATGTGAAAGGGTGTCAGACTTCAACCTTTTAGTCTTTCCAAAGTCTTCTAGTATATGGTAGACATTAGTTTAGCAATAAGACTAGAAACAGGGGGAAACATCTTGCCTGACTCAGTCAAAAGGTAACAAAACATGTACCAGCACCTCTTCCTTGAAAGCTCTGAAGGTGGCAGGGGTACAAGGTGGCGTTACACATACATCAATATCAATTAAGTGAAGTTGGCTTTGTTGGCGTAAAACCTCTGGATGTTATCCAGGTGAATTCCAGAAACTAATTCAAGGTATTGGCCATAAATCAGCTTGAGTGAAAAATTCTGTCAGGTATCAATAGAAAGTCTATGCTGTACACCGCCTTAAAAACAATGTGTGAATAACGGCAGACAACAAGCTGCACACATTAATTTCCATATGAATATGTCTACATAGATTAAACCTACCAAGGATATATACAAATGCGTTTCCCTCTCCTCTGTTTTAGTTGGTAAGCAACACACATACGCAATTTAATCTAATCTCACATCCGTCTGCAGCCTTCAGCAGTCTCAGTAGACTGACATTTCCATACAAAAAAGCAAATCTACATTTTCATGCCTTTGACAATCACCTTGAATCATGAATAATTGTCTGTCACTGCAATTTCAGTTAGAAAACAACAGACCCAAGCATAAACTTACTCAGACGTGATAATCAGGGGAGAACTGAGCTTTTACTATGCTTGTCAAATGGCTCGCTATGTAGTGGTGGAAGCCCCGAGCTACAACTTTAAAGGCTCATTTCACCCCATCCTAACCTCCCCAGATCCCCTATTTTTCCCTTGACACCACTTTAAAAATCTTCTTCTCCTTCCCCAATGCATCTCCTCTCCTCCCCTCTATCGGTTATTCTTTAGTGCGGCAGTCAGTGATCATTTCACTGCAACTATTCCAACCCACACTCAACCGGGCTCCTCTGAGGCACCTAGAGCGGGAGCAAGGGAGCAGGAGGGGGAGGAGGGACACAGGGAAGTAGCATGGTAGGTTGCACTGGCACGATGAAAGCCAGCGCAAAGGGGGAAAAAAAAAAAAAGCTGGTGGAGAAGTGTGTGCGGCTGCAGAAGTACGAGAAGGAAA
Organism: Cephalopholis sonnerati; assembly: GCA_019142605.1. NCBI lineage: Eukaryota > Metazoa > Chordata > Actinopteri > Perciformes > Serranidae > Cephalopholis > Cephalopholis sonnerati. The sequence continues at coordinate 30,562,959 of JAGQAX010000015.1, read as the reverse complement.
GCATGACAGTGAGAGATAAGCTAATTTTCCTTTTGCCCACAGCTGATCTGTAATTTACTGATTGCTTTTATTACTTTAACAGCTGACCAGAAAGTATTTAGAGTTGAGCAAGCGCCTGCAACAACAGGCAGTTACCTGAGTTTTGGTAAAGTCTGCACACTGTCTGGTTACAGACACAGAGAACTGGTTTGCCTTTGGTCTTTTGTTGGTTTTTGTAGGCAGAGCATTTTAGGAGAAGAAAGAAATCTGTAGTACTTTAATGAAACCTCTTTACTTTGACAAGACAATGTGTCTCTTTGCAGACAAAGCTCAAAGACAATGTGCTTACTCAAAGAAAGTGGTGAATAAAAGAGAAATGTGAGAAGATGCAGTCCATTAAAAGAAATGTGAGGAGAGAGAAGAGTGACTGTTTATCAACAAGTTTAGCTTTGAGTACAGCTAAGGGAGACAATTTATGGGGAGCAGCAGGTGGGGGAGGGAAGGTGTGTGTCCGTCAGTGTGTGTGTGTGTGGCCAGTGAACATTTGGAAGACAGCTTAAAGGAGATCTTAAATCTGGGGCGTTTCACACGCTGGCTTAGATGTACAAACGACTTAAAGCCATGAACCGACACACGTGCACGCCCGCTCTACATCCATGCCCAATCCCATTTCTTATTTTTACCCATATCTCTAATTTTTGAGTCCCCTTTGTCCTCAGGTCAGAGTAACAAGAGTCAGTGGTTGAAATATTACCCTATGAAATGGGACAACCCTTCAACACCCTGATACTCCATCTGTAGTCACAGATGGTGTTTACGTAAACAGAAGCAACAAGTTTGTTGCCGGACATTTTGAACATGCCATCTTCAGGTGTGGTGATTTTTTCTCTGCGTGGGCTATATAAGCATCCTGTTGTGACTGTCAGCAGCAAATTAGAGAAATGTGAGAAAAACCAGACATCTTCAATGCCTGGGAATGCCGGTGGATTGGTTTGTGGTATGTAGGATCGACTGCAAACAAGTTTTGCTGTAGTTAGCCTAGCTACACAATATGCTAGCAGGCTAGTAATTACATTAGTGACTTAGGGCGCATTCACACCAGGATAGTGAAAAATTTCACACCTTCATTTGGTACAGTTCACTTTCACAGTGCACTTTTTAAAGCAGACCAAACGTGACAATGTCACCCCTTTACAAAGAAGAAAACCCGGCTCATCAATTAGCCAGGACCGAAAATGGGAATCCATCCCCTTCCATTGAATGCATGAATGCGCCCTTAATGTTGGATCAGCCCCTTTGTGATACACACGTAATGTTGAATAAACTAATGTTTACTTTATTGATTTGTCTGTTGACTGTGAGAACACTCTGTGCCTCAGAAAAACCTCTGTTTGCAGGGTTACGTAGCCCCAACACTTCAGCCTACCCTTCTATTACAACAAGATACTGGGACATCATGGATGGATCAATGAATGTGCCTATGAGTTACAGGCACAGGGACCCAGTGTGTCATGGGCCCTGTGGCTCTGGCCCTCACATGCAAAATGTCAATCAAATTAACAAATACCAACCAGAAAGAGACTCAAAATGACGACAAAAATACAATGGAACTGCAAAGAGACACAAAATAACCAGAAAAGACACAAAAACAGCTAAAACAAAGACAAAACTTAACCCCAAGAGACACAACCTTAACTCAAAGAGACAAAAAATGACTACTATCTGTGCCCATGAGCCCACTGTGTCATAATGCGCCCGACCCCGATGCAAGAATGCGCACAACAGAGGGGTAGGGCTTAGTGGTAGGGGCAAGGGGTGTATTGGGCCTCTGACCTCCGAACACAACCTTGACGTAGTCTTAAACCCTGTGAACTACCTTCCTTTAATTTCTCACTACTGTCACCTCCACCTCCCTCCACTTACGGTATTTTCAAATCCTGTTTCATGCTCAAAGGAAGCAGGATAAAGTAAACACGTGCAGCATCGCACCCATAACCTGTATACTTTTTATGTCATGTACAATCCACACCCATGGACCAACCACAAAGATCATATTTTCTGAGGACAACTTTCTCTTTCTCCACTCTGAGGTTTTCAATTCCCTTTTATTCCGTGTGAGGTGAGCATTTGGACCCATGTGATGAGAGGAAGCGTACCGTTGCACTTCTGTTTGCAACAGTGGAAGGTTTTGTTGCCAAAATAGAGCGAACTCTCCACTCCATCAGCTGCAGAACACCACTGAAGGCTGGGTGTAGAAAGATACTGCACCACCTACGGAGTCGTGTGTCTTTCGCTGCCCCGTTGCAGTGCCCCTGACTTTGTTATTCGTCAGCTACAATGAAACGTTTTCTTTAATTTTAGTATATTTCACTTGATGATTCAAGTGTTTCTGATTACTCTTGGGAGGCCAGAAATCAATTTTGTACACACTTCCCACAGGTTTGGAAGGCTGCAGCAGATAATCTTGCAACCCAGATAAAAGCTGTGCTCACAGTCTCTGAATGCTTATGATTAATCACAAGCAGCGTCCTTGGGGAGCCCGGCAGCATGCAAGTTTCTCAGTGGTATGAGCATACCACAGTCAGGTCAGCACTGCACTCTGCGTGAGTGAGTGAGTGACTGTGTGTGTGTGTCTGTGAGGTTTTACATGCAGGTGTGTCTATGTGTGAGTGAGAGTCACCTTGACTGCAAAGCTACATTTGCCGCTGCGGACCGCCTCCTCGTCTGTCTGCCACTGGTGCGGCCGACTCGACTCCGGCACGTAGACGTCTTTCTTCCGGCGGAAGCTCTGCCGTAGCTTATTCATCGCTGAGCTCCCTGTGAATGGAAAGAGATACTTCATTAATCCCAGGGTGAAAATTGGGCTGTCAGGTGTAGCAAAATAAAAAGTTGCAGCACTGGCTGGAAGCAAAGAGGCAACGGTTAAGGAAACAGTTAAACATATTAAGTAATAATAAAAGATTGTAAGGACAGGAAATGTACCAATTCACGTGCAGTCAATAGTGTATGTCAACACAGAAATGAGTCAACTTCCTGTGTTTGATAACGAATAAGAGGCTTGTGATTATGCAGAATCACACTGCTGCCAGACTACCACTTCCATGTATCCTGTATGGTGCCTTTAAATAGGAATGCTTTAAACACGGACATCAGTGCACAACACAATAGGCTGTTGTCTCTCTGACTCACAGGGAGGAACAAAAGAGTTGGAGCCTGACTCTCTGTAGTATAAAGAGTCAAGGGACCAAAAAAAGCGAACAGAGGACACTGAGGGCAGTCAGCTGCTCTTACTGAGGCCACATCCACACTCATACATTAACCATCTCTGTACACACAAGCACTTTAACACCCTTTCAGAAATAACCTCCTCCCATACTAACATGTACATGCTGGTGTAAACAGGAAAGCAAACAGTTACTGAAAGTAACACATGAGTATGAGGCAGTCAAGGTGACAGAGGACAGATGAGAGCTGTAACAAATATGGTAAACTATATTAAAACCATTGATGTACAAAGACAACTGGATACAGCGCTGCAGGCAGGGCCCCCTTCATTCCTATGGAAGTTGCTCAGTGATGCATGAAGCCAAAAAAAGCTCTTTTTCTGCAGTATGAAATTACCTGGATTTTCTTTCTGGGGCCCATAGAAAAAGCACAGTAGGAATTTATGGAGGCCGAGTGACTTACGCTCCCTGGCTAACGTCTCTCTGGTAACTTGAACGGGGATACAACGATTTCATCGCAAGGTTCTTCAAGACTTTTGAAATGTCATCAGACCAAAAAGCTCAAATCCCAATGGAGAAACGAATCATTTCATGGGGGGTGTGAAGCTCAAATAAAATATGCACTGATTAACAATGGGTAAAAAGTCTTTTTGGGCTCCATACCATTACATGACAGACCCAGAAGACGTTACCAAAGTTTGGCTACTATATAAAATTGGCTTTAAAGCCCAGCACTATTCCTGGGGGATTGATTAGAGCTGTACTAGGAACAGTATCCATCACAAGAGAAAGCCATGACAGTGTAAAAGGAGCAGCCACACAAGAAAAATAAAGGTAGACCTGTCTAAAATGTTTTGGCTTGACATGTCGTGACTGATGAGACCCAATCAGAAAGCAAACACTGGTGCCTGTGACATCATTTTCAGAAGTCTCCGTATCTGGCCGTCTGGATTAAACGCAACCCCGGAGTTTTCAAAATAAAACAGAGTCAGCAGCACCTTTAAAAGTCTCTGTTTAGAAGTTTCAAAACGCCAGAGTAGTAAGGCATAAACATAGCAATAGTTGTGCATTTTAAAAGCAAACCATATTAGTATGGATGTAGTCTAAAAGAACCAAGGATACAATATTACAGTTTAAACATAATCCAGATAATTTCCATAGACAGGTAATGATACCCATTTTGATGTCTTCAGTCAAAACCTTGACCACTGAAATAAGGCGTCTGTGGGGATAACAAGTATCTCACTTCTAGTCAAATTGAAATTAAAAAAAGGAAAATTCATTCTCAAACATCCTAAACACCCATCACAGTTAAAAATAAACCCCACTTCCTGGCCCAGCTTTACACTAAATTGTACGTGCTTTCCTGTACAATAGAGCCGCAACAATCAATGTATTAGTTGTCGTTTCATGCCATTTTATAGCCTAAACAACAAAGTGATTGATTGGGTTCATTAGCAATATTACTGGTGTGATAACGTTTGGTTTAACCCCCCAAAAAAGTATTAGTTTTGGTAGTTGTATGATCACTTGTGTTTTTTTGCCCCCAACTTTTTAAAGTGATTTCGCTGTATTCTGAGATTTGTGTGGAACGATGAAAATAAAACTGAAGTTGTAATAAAGCGTAGTTTTCCTAAAAACATACTGTCTTGGTGTTTTGACTCTGGGTCTCACTTTAGCACAAGTTAAAACACTGAAAGTCCCTGAGAATCTTAAAACAGCACAATTAATTAGGCTAAAAGCTCTACTTTAAACGGTGCATGCGTGTCTTCTTGGCTTTGGGAGGAGATTAGGAGGCACAGAAACGCAGAGACCCAATTAAAAGTTGCTGATCCAAACTAGAACTGAGAGGTGCATCCATCATCGAAAGCCTGGCTCACGTCTCCCTTAGCAACTCATAACCTGGGACCTGGAGTCATTCAGCCGTGCAGTGCTGACTTTTAACACGTGAGCAGAGCGTACTCCTTGACTAACAAGTTGCACTAACTTCTGAGCTGATGAGGATCGGGCAGGATTAAAGGTCCCTAATCCAGGAGAGCTGACTGTCCGTACACACACACAAGAACAAGCAGCAACATAGCAGCGTTCGCTCGTATACATGCTCGCAGCGACCACACACATATGCACCTACTTATCTACACACACACACGCACGCACGCACACTCACAGGACTGAGCTGTCTGTTTGCATAATGAAACCTGTCCTGTGAGCCGGTACTGGCCGGGGGTAGAAAGTGTGTTTGAGGTGAGGCTCTCTTATCTGTCCGTGCCAGGCTGCAGCTCTGTGGGTAGCACACAATGAAGCTTTCAGCCTTGACCAGGCCACATGAACACACATAAACACATCAGACTTCCTACTGTCACTAAAGGGCAACCTGGAGTGGACCATGGACTCAGGAAACGTCCCATGAGCCTGAATCTGACGTGTGCAGTAGCTTATTTCTGCACTTCAAATAGCCTGAGCGCAGCTACAAAAGACACAAGTTAAAGCTGCTGATTATTTTACAATACAACTACATTTTATGAACTGAGTACAACTTCTAAATGATAGCTAGTCACTTTGCCAAACGGGTGGCAGCACAGCCAACCCTGCAAGCCAAACAGATTTTGGCTGGTTGGTGGATTTTTGTCTCCCTTTTTCCCACATGTTCTGTAATGGAAACTCTGGTGATACAGCATAGCCAATGCCATTTTTCGCCTTTGTTTTCATAATCGCATCACTCATAGAAAGACAATCAAGACCCCTATACGCCATAGTGAAGGCAGAGACACAAATTCACAAGGTAAACTGTCTGAAAAAGGGGGTGGTTGACCAGGCCACATGAACACACATAAACATACCAGACTTCCTACTCTCACTAAAGGGCGACCTGGAGTGGACCATGGACTCAGGAAACGTGAATCTGAATCCGACATGTGCAGTAGCTTATTTCTGCACTTCAAATGGCCTGAGTGTAGCTACAAAAGACACAAGTTAAACCTGCTGATTATTTTAAAATACAACTATATTTTGAGAACAACTTCTCCTACTCACTTTGCCAAATGAGTGGCAGCACGGCCAACCCTGCAAGCCAAACAGATTTTGGCTGGTTGGTGGATTTTTGTCTCCCTTTTTCCCACATGTTTTGTAATGGAAATTGGTGATACGACACAGCCGATGCCATTTTTTGCCATTGTGTGTTCTCTATGGCATCACTCACAGAGAGACAATCAACACCCCTGAGCCATACCATAGGCAGAGACACAAATTCACAATCTAAGCTGTCTGAAAAAGGGGCGGGAATGTCGACTAACAAGGTGTAAAGCAGGTGCTTAAATGTGTGAAAGCACCTGTTTTGTAGTAGGCGCCAAATACCTCTGCAGGTGTCATAATATAAAGGCCTCCAGTCTGACTCAAGTGTGTATGAAAATGTGTGTACAGGTTTGACAGTGCCCATACACAAGTCGTAGCCTGCAGTAGAAGTGTTTGAAAACAAGACGACTGGGTGAGAGGGAAAAAATATTGCTTCATCCCTCACTCCCGCTCCCTCTCCTAACGCACTGGTTTATTTAGGTCATATCATGTTTGGGCTCACTGCAGTGCCAGTGACAGGCTGCATGCTTCCAGCCTGCAGAGTGAAGAGGAGGAGCAGGAGGAGAACAGATTTGTCTGCACTTGAGCTCCTCGTCTTTGGTGCAACAAATTACAGCATTTGTGTCCGACGTGTTATGCAATATGCACACATTTTAAATAAATGCTGTCACCTTAAATTCACTTGTCATTATGTCACCAGACACAAGACACCACTCAGTGCCAGTTTTAAAACGCATCTTGTGACGTACCACGTAAACAGGGCTTGGTTTTTTACAAATCTCTAAGAAATCCAGCGTGTTTGTGATCCTGTAGGAGGTTTTACTTTCAGGCAGGTAATCATTTCTATTTCTTATAGCTTTTCCAGAATTTATAACAGCTGTGTTTTGGTGCTGGCAGAGAAGTTTGCCAACTTGACAACCACACATTTTCTGCAAATAACTACCAGGTGGAGGTTACTTTTAGAGAGGAACACATCTATTATTTATTTATTGATTTGCCTTTTCCTTCAGTTAGTCCATGTCTTAAATTTTTGTCATATTTGACAATGCTGTCACATCGTGATGGTAGTACATGAGGCAGATAATCTGTGAAAGAAATCATGTCCCTCCTCCTCGCAGTGCTCCTAATGGCGTTTGCAAGAAACCACTGTGACTAAACGAGAACAACCAATCACAGCCGAGATGTTGGTGAAGATTTTCAGTCATCCAGGTCACGGTAATTCTAAGCGCTGTATCGCAGGCAGCTGGACTCGTGGGGAGTCACAGGTTTTAAACCTACCCAAGCAGGGGAGTCAAACATACAGTCCAGGGGCCAAAACCAGCCTGCCAAAGGCTCCAACCCGGCCTACTGAATGACCTTGCACACTTCATGGTGATACACTTGTGAAGGTTAAGAGGTGCCAGGTTTCAGGAGCAAGTTAAATGCTGAGTAGCTGCTTCAGAGGCTTTTCCATCCCGACCGTAATACAGTTCTTTTCCTTTACCTTAGTTCGACATGGTGATGTCGGGATTACTACACAGGAGTGGAAATGTATGGAAAAGTGCACGTCTAATGACATGAGGAGACTGAATGTGGAAGAACTGAGAAACATTGCTGAAATTACATTTACTGTTCTACAGATATCACAGGTTGTTTGTCATCTGTTTTGTAAATGGATTAGTGTTTTTATGATGTAGTTCTTTAAACAGAAAAAGGGAACAATTTGGAGGTGTTTGTTATTTATAGGATATTATGCAATGGTTTTACCAGTCTGGCCTTCCTGCGATCAAATCGGTCTGTATGTGGCCCGTGAACTAAAACGACACTCGTAGTTTAAAGCCTGCGACTCCTCACCATTCAATTAGAAATGAAGATGCCTCCTGGATGAGAGGTGAAACATCTTCAAGAAACTCAAGCAAGTCCAGCTACCTACGATATGGCACTTACAGTCAGAGCTGAGGAGTCTCTAATGCAGCTGTCAATCATGTCAATCACTGCTCGAGAACTACGGTCAAACTGTCAACTAGGCAGCGCTGATCAAATATGAATCAAGATTCTGTTACTGCATTGGTTATTTCCTCGCCTCAAATGTTGTCAGAAACTTATTTTAGTGTCAGTTTAACAGTATTGAAAACAGTTGAGCCAAAACCAAGCACTGCCGCCCTGCTGGAGCAGAATTTTACAGCTGTGCAGTGGTGGAGCACTAGAAGGAGAGGAATATTATCTTTTTTAAAGTTACTAATTGAAGCTTTAAGTCCATTAAATGTCAGAAACACAATGTCATCTCCATCATCTCCAAATTACACATTTTGCCCAAGCAACAGTCCAAAATCCAGAGAAATTCAATTTGTGATATAAATGCAGCAAATCCTCACATTTGAGAAGCTGGACCCAGAAAACACTTGGCCTTCTTGCTTGATAAATTATCTAAAGCTACACTGATCAATACCTCTGTATAAACAATGGATCCGATGACTACTTGTATGTGCAAGGGGTCGCTCGTAGAGACAAAACTGAAGGAATTATTGCCAACTCTGCAGGTCTTTACAGGGTTTTAGCATTTTTAGTCAATTGTTTTCTGACCCTCAAACTCTGCTATCATCTTCGTAGTTTCCAGTGGGGGGGGGGGGGGGCAACACAGCATAGTACTGGGATATTCTGAAAGGCAATATTGTATCAATATATATGGACACAAAGTATTGATGTTTTTTACTATATAAATTATTAATACTGCAAAAACAAATCAAACTTTTGGCAGCCTACGACAGCAACAAAATCAATTGCTTTTTCAGTTAACTAGATATATTTTGCTGCAATAAAAATGACGATGATGATGAGATGAACAGACAGAAACTATTAGATGAACAAAGAAGTCAATGTTATCGTATCTTGGGCCCTCTGTCGATTCCCACCCCTTGTTCCCAGCAGCAAAAAAGCTTTGATAAGCCAATGGTACGCTACCTATCCACCACTAAAAGGTAGGCAAACAAAGCAGGCTACTAACTGGTGAACATTTAGCAGCTAAACATATAGATATTTCCAAAACAGAGGTAAAAGGAGAGAGAATATTAGACATGGATTCACCAGGTATTCACAAACATATAGGCATCTATTTACTAACAGGTTCACCATAACTTTAAAAAAGGTGACAATATGATGTGTTTAATGTGTGTTTACAGCTTTTATCTGAGATGTTTTTGACACAAGGGGCTGTTGAGAAAAGCCTCTAAAATAGCTGATGGCAAATTCTGGGATGAAGAAGCCACCAGCTCAGACTGAAGTGCAGAACAAACGACATTTCCTGCTAGGAGATCTCATTTTGGGACAGACAGCGGCAGAACACTATTAGTCTGGAAAATAGCTTGGATTTTTTTTTTTTGTTTGTCCCACAGCCTGATGTCGGTGCATGCCCCCAAAGTTTCTATGCCTCTTCTCACACCACTTTACTAAACTCACCTTCTAAATCACTTAACACTTATGCTACTGCCAGCTTACAACCCACACACCTTCTCTCTCCGGCGTACTGCAGAGTCTAAAGAGAGACACGTAAGGAGAGAGCAGGACTGTAAGTGAAAGCACATATACTCATGTGCGTGGGAAAGGGAGCGTACGCTTACTGTATTTGTGTATAAATGTGTTTGGATGTTTGTGCTCAGCCGAGCATATGCACCTGCAGCGTGAGTGTACAACATGTGTAAGCGTTTGCAGGAATGTAATATGAATACGCCAACAAGATGTTAATATTTAAAGGCCTGCATCCAACTCAGGGAATCCTATTCCTAATCTCTCGGTACATTTTACCCCTTTTAAGCCCCTTTTACAACTGACACAGTGGCCTTCTATATATATATATATATATATATATATATATATATATATATACTCTTCCAGTATATGCACTGTCTGTTTACATACTGCTTTGGTATGACAAAGCTGTACATGTATTCAACTGTTGTGTTCACAAAGTATTTACACTATATTTATGTAAAATGTCAAAGTGCACTGACCTACAGTTGCAGAGGGAGGTCTGTGTCAACAATACAACCAGGGATTAAGCTGTAAAAGCAGACTGACAGGTCAACATGAGTTGTACACATGTCCATTATCCCATGTCGAACATGGAGTTTGTGTATGAAATCTGCATTAGCAGCAGTGCCACCAGCAGCATTAGGTAACTCTATTGTGGTGCTGGCAGGAAGGTGAGCAGTGATTGGGATGGAGGCCAGGCAGAATGGTCCAGAGGGAGCAGCGAGGGGGAAAGTCTGGCTGTGTTCACCTGCTGCAGAGTGCTGGGGTGGTGGTGGTGGGTGGGTGGTTGGCTGGGTGTGGGTCATGTGAGTCGGGTTTAGCCCCTTGGTTTGGCCGTGAGCCAGAGCGAAGCAGACGAGGAGGGAGGAAAGGTGAGAGACGAGGAGGGCGCAGCACATCCAGACAGGGAGAAGTGAAAAGGAGGTTAAGTAGGGGAAAAGTTGAGATAAGTAGCAGGAGGGAAGTCAAATAATTTAGGATGGGAAAAAAGTGAGAAGTTAAAATAGAGGGAAAGAGAACAGCTGAGAGGTATGGTGGAAGATGTGGCGTTAAAAATTGCATTAGCACAGTTTCCCTTAGGTTTGTATTTATTCCAGACTCATTAAAAATAATGCACTATTCCTCACAGCAACAGAAGGTCTTCAAAAGTTGTTTTTAATGGGATTAAAAAAACCACATCAATGCAACCTCATGACCTCAAGCAGGTGAATCAAACCTCCAGTATAACAGACAACTAGCTTCTGACTCTGGCAAACACTTCACAGAGTTTATGATCTTTGTAGGCATTACTGGCACTAGTGTTATCCTTTTAAGTGAAGCAGACAAGTACAGCTAAATATAAATGGAGTGACTACTAAATTTTGCTGTTTGTATATCTACAAAGCGAGAGCAAAAGCCGTGGCAGTGCACAGATTTCCCTGCTGAGAGAAGTGAGTAGCACTCTTTATGCAAAATGCAATGTTGCGTGTCTGCAGTGCATTTTGGTTTATTGAAGTTAATGTCTGTCTCTTCAACAACTGACCTCTTTCTATACTGTAATCTATTGTAATAAAAGCAAGGCGAATATCCCAGCACAACATGAGTGTACCTACATTTCGACACTTAAAACACAGGGATAGATCAAAAATAATGAGCCAGAAATGAAGGGTACGATTTACTTAAAGCCAAACACTGCATGACAGGTTCAACCATCACAGGTTTTCCTCTCCGGTCCTTTTTTTAAAGAGATTAAGGCATTAAGGCCACAAGAGCACCCTACATTAGGCCGCCTTTGCTTTTTTATACAGAACCGAACATAGTGTGACGTACGGTGAACTGACGGACATAGTGTGTAACACCACAGAGTCAGCCTCTTGTGTGACATATCACATATGCGTTGGGCAGCGCTTTCTTATGATACCAAAGGCATAACATGGAACTAACAATTATTTGCTGTCCCTGTTATATGGCTGTTGATCTTATCTTCAGCTCCAACAGTAAGGACCTCCCACACCTAATTGTCTGCCCAGTTGGCGGACATTTTGTTGCTGTCCTTCTTCTTTGAGTTAGCTGCTAACTGCTGCTAGCTGCTATTTAAGAGCGCATTCACACCAGGATGGTCCGGGGGACTCAGTTCGATTAGGTGGGGAATGCAGAAAAATTTCACATCTTCATTTGGTTTGGTTCACTTTCACACTGCATTTTTTAAAGTGGACCAAAACGCCTGGACAACATCACGCAGTAACAACAGCTACTCATCTGGGGGCGGTATTGCCCGAAACGACCACGGACCAGGAAGAAAAAAAGCACGAGGAAGAAGAAAACCCGGCTCATCAATTGGCCCGGACTGAAAACGGAAATCCATCCCCTTCCTTCCCTACCCAGTATGTTGCTCTGTACATGAGACAAATGCAGCAGTACCGAAAAAAACGGCAGAGAGCGAGAGACTTCACCAGAGTTCACTTGCAAGTGAACCAAGACCCCCAGTTTTCAAGTGGACCAGAGTTCACTCGTTTGGTTCGCACCAGAGTTCGAATGAGCGTTCACACCACTCAGAATGAACTGAACTATCTGTGGAAGCGGACCAGGGTCTGTTTAAAGCGGACCAAATTGTGCCGGTGTGAATGCGCCCTAAACATCCAAATGATGAGTCACATGCATAACAAGTCCTCAGAACGTCACACTCATCAAATCCTGCTAGCTGTCCCTTTTACACAGATGTCGATGCGGCACTGCTACTGCCTCAACTGCCAGTTTAAAGGCGAGACAACCAAACATTCCCACCTTGAACAGGCAGTGTAAAAGGTGCTACTTACAGCATTAAAGCATGTTTGTCTAAATTATGTCAAAAGGAAACATCAGCCTTGAGAGGATCACAAATAAAACAATACTTTGACAGTTTTTAATTTACTCTTTTAAGACTTCAATGGGAGTAAATGAAGGATAGAGGGGCATGGAGGGGGATCGAGTAAGGGGGGTCTACTGGAGAGAAAAGGCGAGTGGGAGGGGGTAAAGGCTTTGGAGTAGGAAAGCAGGATCTGAACCCTGCTGGAGCTGTCACAGCTCCTATAGTCTGGTGCCGTGAGGATCTCTGGCTGTTCTCCTACCAGCACTAATGAGGACAATTACACAAGGACCATTTATACTCTCTCTGTGTTCATGTACACAGAAACAAGCAACAGTGAATGAGAAAAAAAAAAGCATGGCGCTCTCTGAAGACTCTAACATGCAATATCATTAACGTACTCAGTGGACAATTACGGACGTAAGCACACACACACAGTCAACAATGATGGCACAGTGTAAAGACAGAAATACAAAGCGGAGACACACAGGACGAACAGAAAACAAAAGAAAACAGATAGTGGAAACAAATGGAGAGAAAGTGAAGGACTTTCCCCTCAGTCTGTGCTGTGCTTCTGCCTGGGAAGGAGGGAGGGAGTGCTGCTGCTGGCTGTAGATGTAACAGTATTTGAATAATCTCTCCAGGAATGGAAAACTGATTAATCCTTGCAGAAGGATCCTAGGGATGAGTACAGCGGTTGGGTTTCAAAGAAGAGATAGGGAGGGAGGGAGAGGCTAGGAGAGCGAGGGAGTGTGAGAGAAAAAGAGAGAATGGGCAGCATTTCAAGACAAAAAGGCCCCACTGTCTCCTTTCATGACTTGCCCCACCGCTGTGCCAGCCGATACTCTTCATCCTATTTTATACTTCTCTGCTCAGGGAATTCCATGTTCTCTGTGTTCAGACTGAGTTCATGCTTTGGAGAGCAACATAGATAGGATAGCTTCGATCAATAAGGCCAGCCATCCGTGATGCAAAGCATGCCCGGCCAGCGTATCTTCTGAGCCCGGTTATCAAGAGAGCTGGCCGACTTGAGGTGATAGTGCCTCCGTTCTGCTCCCGAACGGCCATATGAAGGGAGAATTTGAAAAATGTTGTTACTGTGGTAATCCAATTTTCCGGGCCCTGCTTTGTGGCGTGGCATGCTTATGTAAAAAAGAGGGGCAGCTAAAAAAAAAAAAAAAAAAAAAAAAACAAGGACAAAAATTGGATGAAAAGTGTGCAGTACATCAAAGGGGACACCAAGCTAAAAGGTACATAAGGGACAAAGTGTGGGACCAGGATCAGGGTCAAAGATCAGGGCAATCTGCTCTCTGGCATCCTGATTGGCACGTTTTTGATGGCAGAGTGACGTTTCTGGCCAATCTCTGTATTTTTATTACCAGTAACTGTACAACAGATACAAATGTGCTGTCACAATGACCACAATATTGCGAAACCATGCTATTGACAAGCCAACCACAGGAGATAACAACCAACTGCCACAAACACAACAATACATATGCCAGCAGTGTTACGAGGCGCTGAATGTCTCTTCTGTGCTTAACGCTGCACGTTTGATGTTTTTTCTGGTCCCTCAGAGTTGAAAAATATTCAACTTCTGGTAAAACGCTGCACCTGCTGGTCACTGTCACTTTTTACCCAGCTATCCAATCCCAGGGGAGGAGCAGGATAATAACCTACCACAAAGACCAACCGTCAAATCACCGAACAACATCAGCAGTGGAGAAGAAATAAATACTGAATCCACAGAGACTGGTGGGTCTATAGCCCCGTTTCCACCAAGCAGTGCGGTTCAGTTCAGTTCAGTGCGCTTTTCTACTGTTTCCACTGTGAATAGTTGTGGATGGTACCAATGGAACCGCTCTGTACCGTCCCCATGTTTGGTCCCGCCTCTGTTGGGGTACCTAGCACACAGATCTGGTACTAAAAGGTGGAGCTGTGAACATTGCAGTCTGATTGGTCAGTAGAGGACGGTCACTCTGCTCAGGGCTGAGTTGTGGCTGGTTTTGAGGCTCATGTAACCACTGTTCATACTGTGGAGAGTTTTATTGGTAAACTGGAACTATAAAATGAAAGGATGTTTTGCTGCCTCTCACAGCAGCTGGAGTCTGAGAAAAAATAACTTAATTCACTGGGTCAACTGCCAGGATTGTTAAGGTGGAACATTAACTCGTAATGTTACTCAATGCAAGAGCTGACGACGTGACTCAATCAACACACCTTAAATATTCAATATGACAACTTCAACCATTGCATAAGATTTTATATGACATACACTTTTAGTAATAAGTGGATCTTGTATTAATTCCAGCCGGGTTATGTGAATTGCATATATTCTAATCCTCACTCTGACAAAAGAAAGGGGTCGTGGAGTGTTGGGCTAACGCAACACTAAACCCCTGAGCTTGCCTGAGAAGGACTAAATGCACAAACCCGCTATTTTTAAATATCCCATTGAGAGAGACTCTCGCTGCAGCCTGTTCTGTTTTGAGCTATTTTGTTCTGATAATGTTGACGTGCAGCCTCGTTCTGTGGACGATAATCAGGGTGCAGACTTCCCTCTGTGTCACCGATAATGAGGAAATACAGTGAGTGCTGGACGGCATCAACCCCGCCCACATTTAAGAGTACTGTTTGCAGTGGAAACGCTAGGGTCTAGCTACCACGTCTGAGGGGTACTTTTGGTTCCAAAGGCACCATACTGAAAGTGTTTGGTGGAAACAGGGTTTATGTCCTCCCTCCCTACGTGCTTCAGCCCTCCTTTCATCCAAAGCAGGCACTCTAACTGTGCCGACATCTCTACTTTCGTGGATATTCAGTATATCACAGCAACCAGATGCAACCAAAGCATCTCAACTGAAGAAAACACATCCTTTCACGCATCCCTTGCTGCACTTTATTGCCCCTCTGTGTTCTGCATTTAACAATGAGAGACTATTTTTATATACATTTAAACTCTGTCAAAGTGCTTAGTAATTCAGTGGGTAGAGTGGGAGCACTGTGTACAAAGGCATCATCCTTGCCACAGCAGCCACAGGTTTGATCTCAGCCTGTGTCCTTTGCTGCATGGCGTCCCCCATCTCTCCCCCCTTCACACTTCAGTCTGTCCTGTCATTAAAGGCAAAAGCCCCCCAAAAAAGCACCTAATTTTAGCCCAACAATAAAGCTTGTTTACAAAGCACTAAAATCAGCACAAATAAACTAATTTGCAAAAACGACAAAATGGCAGTAATACCACATATTGCGCTGTTAAACCACCCCTTAATCACCGCAGGGGAAATTCCTTCACCGCAACAGCTCCACAATAAAACTGTCGATGACTAGAGTTGAAAAATTCACAACATACATATAATGTTACAGCTCAGGGCTGCGACAGATTTAATGGCAGTCTGATATTGACATTCAATGTTCAAGTTCAAGAGAACAATGTGAGATGGGGCGTCCAGCTGATTCTCTTCATTAATGCTAATCATTAGTGCTAACCCCTATATGTGATATTCTGGGTCAACAGAATTAATTACTGTATCACAGTTTGAAACTCAGGGACAGTTTGACCTAAATAGAGTCTATTCAGGGTCATTATATACATTCACTAGTGGCACACTGTCCATACTTACATACACAATTTGAAATCTGATCCTTTGCTCTACTGTCCTCTCATTTTTTTTTTTATATAGCAGACAATATTTATAGTAGTCAAGTGTTTATATTCACCTTGTTAAGCTTTGCTGTCCTTGTTCTTTGCTGTATATCTGATCTGTGTATGTTCACTGACAGCAACAAAGGACTGGAGTCAACTACGTGCACACATACTTGGCCAAAAAAGTGGATTTGGATTCTAAATAAATGGTATCACTGCTAAAAATGTGCAGACTTTCCCCCCTCTACCAGGGTGTAGCCTATTTCTCTAGTGCTACCCTATCTGTGCTGAGTTTTTGCTGTTCAAAAAGATACTTTTCCCCAGAGAATACAACTTTTGGAATAACCAAAAATAGAGTTAGGTTTGTTTTTCTCAAGAGAGCCACATTTGGTCCAGATGTCTCATATGAAATGTGCATGCATGGCACAGTTAACATTGCTGATGTGAGAGATCACTTCAGTGATTGAGCTCAATCAAAGCAACACAGAAACTTACATATAAGCTTGTTGGTAATCAAGTAATCTGAGTTTTGTTCCAATTAAATGTTATTTGAAGAGGTTTACACAATGATAGTCTTGTCTATTTTTTGAGTTACATTTTCTAACCTAGCAAAACTGATTTTTGATACAGCTGTGTGACCCCACAATTAGGATCGCCCCTGCCTTCATCATAGCCAATTACCATAATTGGCTTCAAAAGTCTGAACATAAAATAAGTAGCGCAAAAAAGAAAACAACCCAACAATAAAACAGCAGTAGTCACAGTGTGTCCAAGCTGGTGGAAAGAAAGACTGTCGGTAAACAAGTGTAACTCATCGCCAGCTGCTCCGGCTCGGCACGCCGCTCTCTGCTTCAATGATCTGCTCACTTTACACCATCAGTGTCTCAGCAATAATCAGAAGCACTTTATTTACCAGGTACAGCATGTATCTCTGCACTGTGATCCACAACCTGATGCCCACGATGAAAAGACAGATTTTAAGGGACAAGTGCAAAAAAAACTTGTCTTGTTCTGTAAACACCAGCCAAATGCACAAAGCATCAAACATTAATAAGCATCAAACTACTAAAAATGTGTCTAAGTCAGCAGGAAAATGTGTCATTTTTATTCCTGAAAAGCGTCTATTTTGGGAAGTTCAAGATGTCCAAGGGACAGAACAAGAGCCAGAGCGAGAATGATGAGGACTTAAATGGGTGGTACTCCACAGAGGAAGGAAATGGTGGGAATAGGAGTGCTGGCTACTGTTTGCATGGCTCACTCGCTCCCCGTCTGCCACTGAATCATTTTTGAGTCCTTCAATCTGTTCCCTGCCCCCAGCAAGACACGATGACCTCCCTTTCCTGAGTACACATGACTGACCGGGGTTAGGGTTGAGACAGAGAAGAAAAATAGGGCCCAGACTGCTGCACGGGGGATATCGAGTTGCTTTTCTCTCCTGCCACCTTTAATTGTGTGTGTGTGTGTGTGTATCAGTATCTGTGTATGTGGCTTTTTGTGTGGGCTCGTACTTGTGTTTGTCTGTATCTAGGAGTGGCCAGGCGTGGCATGAAGGGGGCCAGCAGTAAGTCGACCAGTCAGCCAGAGAGCCACACATCACTTTGGGCAACAGCTGAGGCCACATTTAAACGACCAGGGCAGTGCCCTGGCACCAGGGAGTGGCAAATCACTGTCACTGTATCGTGTCCCCTCAGGCATGCCCCGGCAATGATTCACAGACTGAATCAATGGGCAGGGTCTGGCCTGGTTTCTACCGTAACACCGCATGGGGCATCGCGAAGGCATCCCTAAGATTTATGTCCCTTGCGTTTGCCCCAAAACAACATTTTTTCTGATTGTTTTTCAAATGTTCTTGCCAGGGGAGATGGTATGCCAAATGGAGTGGAGTTTCAATTAAATGAAGAGAGCTGTAAACACTATAGTCACGCTGTGGAGAGGGAGTGCTGACTGAAAGCCTGCTAGGAGGGTTTTGATGTAGTGGTCTGAGCGCCCCAACTCCATCAATCCTGGTCCCTCTTTATGGGAGACTGCTATTGAGAGCATAATAGGTATGTAGGAAGATGCCTTTATGAAGGGGCTGTGAGTTTGTACACCAGCTGACCTAAAAGCAGCCTTAAAGAAACAGTGTGTAAGATTTAGGGAGATTTAGAGGTGATTGCAACCAGCTGAAACTTCTCCCGATTAGAATTCCTTCAGTGTGCGCCATTCAGGACGTCTTTGTCAGGAGCTAACTTATCCACAGAGGTCTCTTCCTCTCCACAACAAACAGACCAGGGGTCTGATTTATAAACACTACGTACACACAAAACGAGGCTTGAAAGAGGCGTATGCCACTTCCCAAGAAAAATGTGGTGATCTATAAAAACAGACTTGATGGGAGAAACTTTGACCCATGCTTACGAACATTTTGGAGACGGACAACTGGCAACAGAGGTTTTTGTCCGTACATACATTTCTAGTATAGATCCTTCGCAGTGTTTTAGAAATGAGACCCCAGGTGATTAAAACTGGTAAAAACACTGAACAAAGCAGTTTTACTTTAAAATCAGTGTTTTTCCTACGCTGTTCTACACGTCACAGACAGGCTGCTTGCCAAGCGCTGCCTATGTGTGCTCACCTTTTTTCTCTGGTAACTTAAGATCCAGACATTCAGGAGGTTTTTACCGAGAGCTGAATTATCTACAGAGGTCTCCTCCTTCCCAAAACAAACAGACCCGGTAATTTAAACTGGTGAATGAAGCAGTTTCATGTTACAAATCAGTGTTTCTGTGATGCTGTTCAGTATTTTGGAGATGGGCCGCTAGCCTAGCATCTGCCTATGTGTGCTCAACTTCTTTCTCTGATAACTTCAGATCCAGACGTTCAGGAGGTTTTTACTGGGAGCCGAATTATCTGCAGGGATCTCTTCCTCTCCAAAACAAAGGGCCCAGTTTTAAACTGATAAAAAGACTAAATAACCAGTTTCACCTTAAAAAAAAATAAGTGTCTTTTCACCATTCTCTGTAGAAACATGGCAGCGCAACATGGTGGTCTCCATAGACAAGGGCCTGCTCCCTATGTAGAAATAAACGACTCATTCTAAGGTAACGAAAACACAATGATTCTTATTTACAGGTGATTATACTCTAAAGAAAACATATTATATTCCATTTCTGCCAATATAACCCCCTAAATCCTACACTGGACCTTAGAACCAAAAATAATCACTATCCTCCCTATTTGTTATGAAGACGTCAGTGTTGTGCAAACTGTAGGACAGAAGCTTAACCTCCTCACAGGCTATCACTTAGAGTGAACCACAACACTCTGTCCCTGAATCTAGAAATGACCTCTGCTGGGAAACTTTGAGTAAACCTCGGAGCGAAAAAGCTACTCATGGAAACCATGTTTACTTTTTCCCCTCGACATCACTGCATTACACACACAGCAGCAGCAGCCGCAGCAGAGAACACACAAGCAGAAGTGGAAACACACTTGCATAAACCCGAACCTGCCTTACACCCACAAATGTAAACACAATACACACTTTCAAAAACACAAAGCTTATGAGAACACATGTGAGACAGATGACTGCAGCGTCTCAAGGCCCCAAAGCCAAAATGGCTCCATTATTAAGAGTTGCTGCTCTTGAGAGAAGTTAAGTGCCATTAGAAGAGTTGCAGCAACGTGGAGAAATCAGGCCAAATACTACACACTGAGTTTTCTGCCAAAGCACTGCACTGACCTGGGGAAACACAGACAATGTTACATATTCACCAGGCCTCAGTAAAGTGCTGTTAATACATGATCTATTCATCCTACTTATGGCTGACTCACAACAAAAAAGAGAGCATTAGCACATTTATAGAGTCCCAGAGGAAGACTGCTGATCTAAGATTGCAGTTTATACCCCCAGGCTGTTGCCTATACTCATATATAACAGCAAATTAATCCAACACCACCCCTGCTGACCACACACTGATAGCTGATCATCCCTGGATCAGTATTCCTACTGTGATTTTTGTGAACTTTGTGCAACCTGAGCCCAGAGGGTCTACACAGATTAGTAGGCAGGGACTGACACAATCTTTGGTTAAACTCCCATGTGTCAACATTCACTTTACAACCAACTACATTAAATGTCAAGCTAAAATCCTGTTATGGTCAACAAGCGGGGGATTTAATCACAAACTGTCAGACCATTTCCCTGAGAAGAATAGCTCAGACTGCGTCACATCAGGAACGCTCTCCCTGTCAAGTGAAACAGGTCTGTTTGTCCCAGTGTGAGCGCGTTAGCATGCAGCGCACAGACATGAAAACACACAGGCACCAGAGCGCACTTCCTGCAGAGCTGCTGACTCAAAAGAGGAAAATAAAATATCAAAAGATGGGGTTATCAATAGTTGAGCGATGTGTTTATAGCAGTCTGTGACAAACTTCATTCACGGTTTCTGGTTGGGCAATCATTCAGCTCTTCCTGTGCTCCAGCAGCACCGTCATTTCTGATTCAACCACATCAGAGCAAATGACAGTCTATGGCTGGGGTTTTGAAACACAGTCATTATTGCTGACATACACAGCCTGCTACCACGTCCTTGCTTATAACTGTAAAAATGCTTTCAATTTAACCACCAATCCAAAGTACAGTTTAATTATCAAGGAAGTGATCAGGATCACTTTAAGCACAGGCCTAATAAAGTCTCTGTACAAGGCTGAGTGAAAGCTTCTTCCTAGATTATTTGTTTAAGCTTCAATAAAGAGAAACTTCTGTATTTTTTGTATTATATATATATTCCCATGTTTCAAATTGGTCCAGTATTGAGCAACAGCACTGCAGCTGGCAGCGGCAAAACAGGCTACTTGGCACATTTGGCATCGTCAAATTACACCCACTAAAAGTGATGTTTTTGCCACTGATGGGCTCAGATTGTTATTGTGAGTGTGTCACAAAGTCTCACTCGAGGTGGAGACACATTCTGAAATCTCAGACATTTTCAGACTGTCAGAGCTAGCTAAATATTCAGCCATGGCATTGAAAAAATTTATGATAACACAATCTTTACACCACACACTCCTGGTGCTGCTCTCTCCAGCTCTCACTATCGTTTCTACTGGTCACCTCCTGCGAGATTTCAGGACGAGACTTCACCTTGAGCAAGACTAATACCCCCTTTACACCTTGCATTAACATGCGTTTTTTGCGATCGGATTGCAATCAGATTGCTCTTGACCACATGAAAGTACAGGTGTAAATACACTCAAAACACATTGAGGACAGATTGCTATCCGATCTGCCAAACCACTTCTGAAGATGGCCAGGGACGCATTGTGACCACATTGAACACAAGTGTAAGTGCAAATGCGTCTTCAATCCACATACAACAACTCCATGGGCGGAAATAAGCAAGCGAGGAAGAACCAAGAAGAAGACAACAACAACAAGACTCACTGGGTAGCAACTGCCAAGAAAAAGAAAATACAGATGATAGCCGAGGATGGAGTCACGGTGAGACGAAGTGTCTGCTCTCCATTTGGTCCGACAAAAGTGTCTATACAATAATGCGATCTTTTTGTGTGATACACAGGATATGACGTTGTAGTCTGCTGCTGGAAATATTTGCAGAAGAAGAAGAGGAGGATGTAACGTCAGTGGGACGGATCGTGATCGGTTAGCAAATGGATCTGGATATGGACACCAGAGACGCATATTAATACCAGATATAAACGTATGTGGTCAAGCGCTATCCCATTGCAAATGATCGCAAAAAACGCATGCTGATGGCAGGTGTAAAGGGGGCCTTAGTCACACACACTAAAACAGACAGGATCAAGCAGGGGGTAAATAAAACAAATTAAAGTCTCTGTAGGGTCGTACCCTCAATTTTGACACTTAAAATTAAATCTGAGCCTGTCAGTAGCAAAACAAGCACTTTTAGTGGACGTATACTGACAGTGCCGAATGCCCGGAGTGGTTACACTGCAGCCTGTTTTGCTGCTGCAGGCTGCAGTGTAACCACTCACTTCTGGACCAGTTTCAAAAACTGTTACCTATATTGGTCACTTAAACACAAAAACATGGGAAAATAGGGTCCAGGTTTAAAAATACAGAAGTTCCCCTTAAAATGAGCAGACTTTTTTTTTTTACTTGTTACCACATGTTGGTCTATTAACCAATTCTCTGCAACTTCAGTGAGTATAAACATGCTTCCTGTTATATATTCACTTGTTTCCTTAACAGTAAGAAGTCATAGGCTCCTGTTGCCCCACTCTGTTTATCCTCCTCCATGTAGCCCTCTCATCCCTCTCCCCTTTCCTTCAGTTAAGGCGACCCACAGGAGATGTCTGCCCTGCAGCTGCCAAATGACTTTGCTGCTTTAAAAGAAGCTATGATTACAGGGCACTGACTCACAGCAGTGTAACTGGCCCAACACAGCCGCAGGCAAATACTCAGTTAATATCAACAAATATCGATTAAACGGGGCGACTGTTGCGTGATTACCACGTTGCAGACACATTCACATACACGCATCAAAGGAAAACTACAAAGGAAGAAAAACGATGCAGTGATCACAGCCAATTAACTCGCTCCCAAAATGAGCTTCAGAGCCAATCCAGGAGGAATTAAACTGCATAGGGATCATTTTCCTATCCTATGTGTGGTGCTAATGAATAAAGGGAAAGTTAAATCGGGCTGTCAGTGGTGGTTTTCAGACCCTTTACAATATGCTTTTATGTGACAGCTATCCTGGCAACCGCTGCTATTGCCATTATCATAATTACTATCGCCCTTTGTGGTAAATAGAGATTATAGAGCACATAGACTCATTTTACAGCAGCGGTAGGTTAGCCACAGGACCACTACACATTATTCAAATGAGTCTGTGCCTGTATACTAATATCAAAACAAAGCTAGGAACAAATGTGGATGCAAAATGCCAAAAGGAAATCAAAACAATTACTGCCTCCTTATACAATCAAGATTAATAATCATAATTGGTAGTCCTATGTTGCTAAATAATCAGGACAATTTCAGCCATAGTCACAGGAGCGGAAATATCCAAACTAATTATAAACAAAAACTATAAAAGTTTGTTTGAGCTTTATTTATGGAGCCAGAGAAATCATTTCAGCAGGCTATCTGAGCATATAAAGAGGGGAGGAAAGCCCCGCAGTGAGGGATGGTGTCAGTATGTGTGTTCACTGAGTGATGAGGGCCTGTCACTCTTCACTGCTCTCCCAATCAACATCTACAGATCGCTGCGGGGTGAATGTATTCTACTGGGACTTAAAACGCTGCACTACTGGCTTCTGACATTCACACACACTTTTGACACTTTGCGATACGTCACGATATACACTTGAGAACACGCGTGTCACTTTGATACACCTAAACACAGGCGCACGGGAGACTGAGAGGGCAACACACACACGAGTGACAAAGAGAGTTAAAGGCAGAAGGAGCTGAGACAAAGACATACAAAGAGGTGACAGCGTGAAAAGGATTTAAAAGAGTGAATGAAATCCTGAAAGGGAATGAGAGACAGAGATGAGTGAAAGGGACGCAGAGAGAGACAGAAAACAGATTACATGGAAAAATACTCAGAAGAATCAATATGACACACTCCATGGTTCCAGCTGCTGAGTCAGTGTGTTGTCAATAATACAGCTTTTCATCCCAACAACACTATTGGTAAACGGCAACACTGTACCCACTGGTTAGTAGCACTTACTGTGTGTGTGTGTGTGTGTGTGTGTGTGTGTGTGTGTGTGTGTGTGTGTGTGTGTGTGTGTGTGTGTGTGTCAGTAGCTGTGTTTGTCCAGCAGCAGGAGTGATGAGAGGATGGAGTGGAAAAGGAACTTCCTGCTGAGTGAACAGACATGCAATCGCTGCACCACCCCTCTGACCAGGCCAACACACACAGAAACACACAAATACTACACACACACACACTTCAGGTCAGGTGAGCTGATCTTAAAATACGCTGAATTACAAATAAGTAAGAATAGAAACAGACGTCTTTAACCACACCGTTTTCAGAGTCTCTTCAAAGGGGAAAAAGGAAACTGACTCAAACAGTAATTGGAGTCCACATGATGCAAAGCGGGTTGTATTGACGTCAGGAATCATCCAGCCAAACTGGTCTTGTGAGCATGAATGTAAATAGACCTGTAGTATTCAGTGCAGCTGCTGAGCCGCTCGCTCACTTCAAGAATTCTTTCCACGTACCTGAGCGCCGCTCTTTGTATCCTAGTTGGGCCATTTGTCTATCCGAGGATGACTGCAGAATACCAAGTCACACAACAGATTAAGCGAGTGCTACCTGGCTATTTATTGTACCCAGCAGATTTGTAGTGCGGCTCAGGCAGGGGGTGGAACAGGACTTCCACAGCTACTTTAAACCTATGGGAAGTCTTAATGGCTGGAATTGTGTTAGCCGGATGGTTAAATTAGATTAGTGAACACAGCACTGCCTCTGGGAGTCAAGGGAACATTTCAAAAGGTATAGAAGAGCCTATTCTCTCCTACAAATAGTTTTGTGGTGTGTAAAACTAGCCCGGAAAACACTTGTAAAGGTGTGAGGCTGGACTATGAACCCACTAAAGCTGTGTATCTTTTAAAAAGTTACAATACCAGCACCGTTAAAGTGATACCAATACCAAGAAAGTACTTCATTTTATACCCTTTTTTCCTACTTCATTCAGTACCCATTATACAGACCCAAGATCTCGCGGCCCAAAACCCTTGAATTTGTGGCCAATTTCGTCAAAAATCACATAAAAACTGCGCCATTTTTATGTGATTTTTGGGGGGAAATTGCAGCAAATGACAAAAATTTCAAGTTTTTTTTTAAAAACTACTGCCTCCAAAAAATAAGTCACGTAATGACTTGCTATAATAATCACAAAATCATGGGACTTTTGAAAAATTGCAAGCGCCCGCAAATATTGCAGACTTTTGTTGAATTTGCATTACTTAATGCGATCACAAGAATGCGATTTTCTGAAGGGACTGATTATATGAACTGAAACATGCAGTTGTGTAAAATGCCACCAGATGCCACAGGTGTGTAGCACAGCCATACTTTCAAACATTTCGGTGGTATCGTGACACTAGGGATGCAACGATATACCACTCTTAAGAAACATTGTGATATAAAAGTTGACAGTTATCATGCTGTTTACATTTGCTTATCTACAATACTGGAGAAAAAAACGCAACTAGATGTTTAGTTATTTTTAAGGGGGAGACTTTTTACACATACTTCAATTAAAAAAATGGTTTCAAGTTTCAATTATAGTAATAAAACATTTGTTCAAACAAAAATAACACGTCCATTTTCATTCCTTTAAGGGTCGTTCTGACTGCTAATAATATTAATTCTGTAATACTGTGATACCATGAAACCTCAATATTTTCAAGACAGTTATCGTACCATGAAAATCTCATACCCTTGCAACCCTGCTTGACATGTTGAACTGCCAACTCCATTAAATACACTGCACTTGACTCCTGCCCACCAAAGACTATATGGGTTGTAGCTGCTGCTATAGTCAGCCACATGTCACATTAAATCAAAGAACGCTTGCAGTGACTGGCTGCGAGCAAAACCAGAGATGATCGAATAACATCCTCTTTCCATGTACCAATTCCTGAACTTGCGAATCAACCAATACCAAGTACCGATTTGCTATTACTGCCTTTTAAAAAATAAAAAATAAATTTAACAGCTGTATACTACTAGCCATGTGTGAATGTGAAATGACTGCTGTCACTTACGTTTAGTATGGTTGAACCCTTTGTAAAACATGAACAAATACATGCAAATACACAAGAATAAATGCCATAGGAATCACCAAATTAGGGACATTTTGCTGACAGCTAACATTACACTGTTAACCAAAAATCATTTATTCTTTGCTGCTCTAAAACAGTAGTTGTCAGTGGCCGCACTGCTCAACTTGCTGTGTAAAAAAAAAACAAAAAAACTACATATCCATTGTACAACTGCACAACTAGAAACCAGTGAACACGGATAATCACTGAAACCCAATCCAGCATGTTAGGCAGGATCGGAGGCATTTCTGATACTGGTATCAGTTTCTGAACACCTGTGAGCAAAACCATATATTTTTTCTAGGTTTAGGTACAAAAAGGATTAAATGCAGGTATTGTTTGACTGGAGAAGTTACGATACTACTTTGCAATAAAACCTTATAAGTATCAAGTACCGATACCAAACCATAGAACTCATGTCAGTCAGATTGAGATTATATCAAGCTTCACTTAAAAAAAACACCACTCTTCTAACCTCACATACTGTTTATGTAAGCACTTCTCCCTAAATGGCAAGCAACTTATTCCATGGTGTGCTTTTATTTTGGTGCCAGAAATGATTCAGCAGTCATGGTAGACGCCTACTTTTTCCAAAAATGTTGGACAACTCTTTTGTAAAAGAGTCCAAAAGTAGAAGGCTGTAATATGAACACAAGAAGTGATTTCACCATGTCCATTCACACAGCCAAGGAGCCGGCCAATCAAGCTCTCTTTCTCTCCACAGCCAAAGATGGAACTCAGGCAGGCAATGAAATCATTTTACATTTTAGGGCTTGGGCGACCTTTAATAAGCAAGTAAGGCAGTATCACTTAATTATGCTTGAGCTGGTATGAAGGTTATGAGTATGCAGGTTTTTATTCCCACTAAGAGCTAAACCAAATGATGTCACCAACCACCACACCTTTGGGCAGAGAACAGAAACTAATCAGTGAGTTCAGATGAACAGGATGGCACATGGCCGAGGTGTAGGTGTCTGACTCAGGGAAGCTTTGCCAAGTCACATGGCTGTAGGACACACGATGGCTCCAGGGCTTCAACTTGTGACCTTAGCATTATCTATTGATTGTAAGGAAACTGATATTGAGTCCTGCCCATACTTCCATGTCCGCTAACTTAATTAAACAAGTAAGGTTTTCTTTTTTGAAAGGGCAAGGAAAGGACAGCCCTGCTCTGTCATGTCTTATGAGAAAAGCAGGTATAATAGAGCCAACAGACGTCAAGCTTTTCCCTCCCTGGCCAAAGACGGGGTCTGGGCAGGCAGGCAGGAAGACAGAGGAATAGGCAAGGACTGCAGAGCATCAGAGAATGGAAAATTACCAGGGCTCTACAGTCAGCTGGGCACCTTTGATCAGCCAGATCCCAGGCGCCAATTACTGTGGGATAATCGGCAGCCCTCAGAGGCCTGACGAGCTGCAGGCACTGTGGGCACAACGGGTCAGTGACCAGCAGGCAAAGGCCTGGTCAACACGGCTCACAGAGCCAAAAGCCGACGGTGCCCCTCGCTGAAATGCTGCATGAAGGCGGCCAAACGGACAAGCAGCACAGCGAGGCAATTGTTCCCCTCCTGTCGACTCAGCACAGTGGCACTCTCACAAGCCAGACATCCCTCTCCGCAGACCGCTTGGTGGTGGAGGAATGGTGCAATGGTGGGCAGTGTGTAAACCTGCTACTGCACATGTCTCAGATTGTTCACACACTTTATCCCTCTCTCTCTCTGCAATGAAACACGCGCAACATACGTAGAACAAATGTGCACACACATGCTGCTCACACACCTGTCCCTGTAATTCTGTGGTAAACAAAAAGCTGCAGCGCTCAAGGCAGTACTTGCTGCACAGTGATGCAACACACAGGAAACACGCTGCGCGCCGCCCCCTCTCCTCTGATAACCCCTTCCTACCCAGGAAAACAGGGCTTAACTACCTGTCCAAATTTACTTCACGTTATCTGAGAGGAATGTGGACTGACAAAGTAAATCTCACTGCGTGACCTCTTTAACAAAACATTTTTCCCCCCTCACACTTATCTCTCACTAACAGTCGGCCATGTGACACAAAGGCAAGCTGGCAGCAATGATTAATAAACAAAAACTTTGCCTCTCTACTTGAGGCAGAACACGATATTCAACTCATTAATAATTGACGTCTTTCTTGTGCTGGGGAACGCTCATCATCGATTAGGCTACAATGTTGGCTGCTGTGCTTCTCCTCCCTCCACTGTCAACAATACAGCGATCCCAAACAGTTCACACACTTCTGCAACAATTTCTCTTTAGTCACTGCTGCAATAATAAAATAACTCATCACTGAATCCTTTGCTTGCTCATACCGTACGGTTATCTAACAGAAACACAGTAGCCAGTGGACTTTGGATCAGACACACTGCAGTTACACAACAGCCAGTGCCGGTCCAAGTCAGACCCATATGGGCCGGCATACAGCTTCCCTGTACACCAAGAGTCAGCAGAAGAGTCTCATCTCAAAGCTGTGAAGCCTGGAGAGACCAGACATCTTGCACCGTGGGGAGGGAGCTTATATTTGAAGCCATTTTGATTGAGATGGATACCAATTTATTTTTTTGAGACTTGGTCTTGATATCAAAGCTGTGCTTCCTTTGCTGCCTTATTAAATCAAAACAGAGTCTCTACAAAACTTTTTATGACGTTGAACAAATTAATCCAAATATTCTGTCTTATCACTATTAACTGCATAAGCAGTTTGCCTGAATGTGCAAAAGTACACTGATAAAATTATGATTTTAGTTGTCTTATTAGAGACATAGCAAAAAAATCTGCCCTACTTTCTGTAACTGCTGGATACAATTCTGTCTGTACAACAAAAGTATTGAGCCCAATATATTAAGTCTATATTTATAGAAACGCCCATAAAACATCCTTTTACACCGAGGGTGAAAGCAAAGCAATTGCAACCCAGTGTTTCCCTCAAAATCAGAATCTTTGCGTGGCGATAGCTGACAGGTGGTAGAGGAGCAGCTGCTGCAGAGGCAAACTTTAAGACATAGCGCAATAAAAGGTGACATTTCACTTTTACTGCCCTTGAAGTTCTGCTGCTACGTCTGTGCCAAGAGTACAGTCTGCACTGCAAGAGTGTGGTGCAATGAATACCCAAACAGTATATATATATATATTTAAAAACAGCTCCAAATGAACAGTCTAGCTCCAAAACAACAAAATAAAAACATGGCAGCAGATATCAAGGTGGGCTGCCACAAATAAATTAATGTGTGGGAAACCCTGCAACCATGCTGAAGAGTTTCTGTGTGGCTTACTGTACATCAAATAAACTTAAAAATTCAAAGTTAAAGGGTATTCGTCAACCTGGGCCCTATTTTCCCACATTTTTGTTTTAAGGGGAACGTCAATTTTTTAAACTGGTTGAGTATTAAGCGTCTTTCCACTGTTTTAACAACCACCAACTCTGGGTTGATTGAAACAAACACAGCTGGATGTGAAAATATGCTGGCTCTATACACACTAAAATTACTGTTTATTGAAATGGAGTCTGGTGAGTTTGGCAATGCTGATTTCAGCGCTGATTCTGGTCAAACAAAAAAAGACAAACGATTTATCCAAACAGTGTCAGATTGTTGAGCTACTGGTAAAAAAGTTGTGAGCCTCCAAGGACCTGTAGTGCTTCAGGCTGCAAATCTCTGCATGATGACAATACAGCACATTGTTATAGCGCAACATAGGCTATGCTATACTGTCTCGAAATGTGCATGGAATTCACTAAAACATGCTAGTCTATTACAACATGGCGTTAATGGCTTGAGTACTGATATAATGGTAAGTTTACTTAATTATATTTACAGTAAATGTAATAGTGTCTCTTATGCGAGTTTAAAAACCATGCTCTTGCAGCATTTACAGGCTTTCGTTGACTCCTCCCTCGCCATGCCCCAAACTGGGAAAAGCCAAACTTTTGATTCAGTTTCCCAGAGTGTGGCTTCATAATTAATTCCGATCTTTGACAGTTTGATGCCACTGCACATAAATGATGTAGAGATGTAAACCGTTTCTACGCATTTCACCGAACTAATGTAGCATCTGTGAAAAAATAACCTTACTTTACTTTGCTCTTATACTTCTACACTTTTCACCTGTCTGAATCCAAAACACTACGTCACTGTTGGTGTCTGTGAATTCCTAAACTAAACCTGCTCAGCAGATCGGAGATGACTACTGGGATTGAGGAGAATTCATGTCAAACACGGTGAGACAAATGGTGGCTTCCAAACACACCCGAGGAGAAACAACAACAAAGATTACAAACTCCTTTCTTGCAAAAAGTGCAAATAATTACAGATTCTGATTCACATAAAAGCACACACACAGTGTGTTTCAAGCTTAGACAGCATGCTGCCTGAAGATGAGCTCGAAACGTGCACTTATCTGCATGTTTCGGTACAGGCGCTCTGTGTGTGCTTTTGCTAATGTATGCGCATCAGAATCTTCAATAAACAGTTTCACATTTTGCAGACAGGAAGTTTGGTCTTTTTGACATGGGAACCAACTCTGAACATTTTGATGGGTCATAATGTTATATCACTGCATCACCCAGCAACCGCTGAGGTGGTTACCAGGGAACCGGTGCCACGGCAACGTTGATGCACGTCCAGGATGATGGCAGTGGGTGGGGCTAGGGAAGTCCAGGAAGAAGCAACTGTCTGCTGAGCAAAGTAAATGGAAATGTGCACAGTATGTCACTGTCACCCACGACATGTACAGGGAGTCTTTAGACATAAACACAGACAGACACGTCACTTAGATTTGAGACAGGGAGTTATTACAGCAACAACACACTGAGATGTTCAAATTAGTGCATAAAGGAGCACTGAAAAGTGAGATGCACACAGCCAATATCAAAATCTGATGTTGTGTCACAACAAAGTTTTTAGTCATGCAACAAATGCAGCTGCGGGTTGAGCCTCGTACATTTGTCTCTGTTTAGGTAATAATAATCACTTTATAAGTAACTAACATTTGGTCGTATAACATGACAACCCTTGAGAAAGATCACGAATATCTCAATTCTATAGTCAAATATTTGTGGTAAATATAATATTGGTAGACCCGAGAAGCCAGACAGACCAAGAGAACAAGAAGGGGTGGGAGAACTCTTTACTCCTCACATCCAAAACTGAAACCACTGCCAGTGGCAGGTAATACAATTAAATGGCCAACAGAAAAGACAGTAAAAAGACCTAATTCTGCCAAATTGTAACCTGGTGGTGACTTTTTCGGGTCAATTTTATCGTCTGTTTTCATGAGGTGACAAACACATCTCAGCCAAAAGGCTCAACTAACACAGCAGCTGGCACTGTTAGCTGCTAAAAAGTTCCCATCCTGTGAGATACACCACCGGTCAGTCCGTCCTAGGTCACTCGTAATTAAAGCAGAGATCAGAGGGCTGAATAAAGCATGAGCTGTTCCAGCACAGGAGGCTCAGGTATCACTCTATACAGGGGCCCAGGGAGACAAAAGGAGTCCCTGAGTCCCCATACCATAGCCAGGGAGGAGTGATACCGACGCAAACCCGAAAGGCAACTCCTTGCATACACTAACGCCACCCCCACCACACTTTCCAGCCCTAATCCACAGTTCCACAGTTGAAACAGCCAGGGCAAAATGAGGAGCTCAATGCCCCTTGGACCCAATTAAGAGCTAAAGATATTGTCCCAAATGGGGACACTCAAAGAACAGTGTTCAAAGCAGTAAAACATCATGCAACACCCACTGTTGTTTTTCATTCTTAAAGTGAGTGCTGACAAAGCCAAATACTTCGACTAAGAACAGCCTACAGATACAAATACTGCGTGCTTTGTATAAAACAGAGAGATTAAATACACTGTAATGTAAGCATTCTTCACTGACAGCAAAAGCATAACTTCAAAAACACTACAGCAGATTCTGTAGAGATGGAAACTCTCGCCCGTATACCCCATAAAGATATCTTATAGGTTGTATTTATGTGATTCAGCAATAAAGAAATACCTCAGACAAAGAATGTAAAGTGCTAAAAAGTAATGTGAGTGTGTGGTGTGTGTGTGGGGGGGGTGAGTATAGCACAGCTGTGGATATGGCTAATGGTGTCTAGTAGTGTGAGTAGTTTTGTTCTTCTTCTAAAAGGACTGTCATCTGTAGTCCACCTTTGATGACAAGAGTGTACTAAATAATGACACGAGATATATTTGTGGCAGTTGGTTGTCATACTAACCACACACAATGGAAACTGGGATTTTAGGGGGATACTCTGCTGACTGTCAACCAGCTTTGTATCATAACAATGTGTGTAGTATACACAAATCAATTATGTTAAACTTCCCTCCATCTTGCCAGTGCCAAGCTCAACTGCCAGTGAAAATCCGCAAGATGACGTAAACGCATCATTCAGTGGATTTTCAATGGATCTTGGGCTGTCGCTCGAACTACGGATCGTACTTCCTAATTTTTGTACACCCACTGCAACCATGAATACAGAGTATAGAAGTAGACTGAAAGAGAGAGATGCCCCTCTACAACTCTGATCAAACTGTAAAACTAGACAGTACTGATCAAATATAAACCAAGATTCTGTTACAGTATTGCCTCTATCTTGTGTTAGATGCCTTCAGAAACACATTTTAGTGCACCTTTAAAGTGTAATACAAGGGTTCGTGAACAGGAGGTGGGGATCATACTGTTTCCTGTACTGTACCATGGACACAAAATTCACATAGGACGGTAAAACTAAGGGTGCTTTCAGACCTAGAGTTCGCTTGCTTTGGTCTTAATCAGGGACTCATTTTGCTGAATGTGCATATTAAGGCAGTACAGGAGGATGCGCACATTAATAATCCTCCAGGACTGTAACATGCTCATGTTTAACCCAAACAATGTGTCATGTGACTGCAGTTGGTTCGGATCGAGGTCTCACTACAAACGAACCGCACCAGAGTTCAGTTGTAACTAGACCGAGACCACCTCTTCAAGAAGGTCTCAGTCCGGTTGTTTTGGTGCACACCCAAGTGCAATTGCTGTGTTCACACCTGCCCAAGCAAACCACACTTAGGGGGCAAACTGACTTAAGTTCGATTAAACCGAACCAAACAAGGCAAACCGGCATTGCTGATCGAATATGAACCAAGACTCTGTTACTGCGTTGCCTATTTCTCGCCTCAAATGTTTTCAGTAACATATTTTAGCTCACTGTTTAACTGTATTACAGGATCATATGTTACCAGCCTACTGCCATATTGTTTTCAGACAGGCAACTCTCATTATGTCACCCACGAGCGGAAGTGTTTATTGATTCGGTGCGGCACAGTGCATTCTAGTAGTTGCAGGTTTTCTACCACATGTGGAAAAGCCAATGCCACAGCCCCTTTTTCTGTCTTCTCTGGTTATGTTGCACCAATTTCAGAAGTCTCTGCACCCTTCTACTGCATGAACAGCACAGTTTTATTGAGAGATCATATTTTTTAGCAGGTAAATACTTCTTTAAGAGCAGTCAGAGCAATGCAAGGAATATAAACATCTGGTTTTCTGACTTTCTTGACCTGAAACATAGAAAAGATGTTCTTTAGTCTACATCTTGTGTATGTCTGGGTTTGTGTACAGCCAGTTTTTGAAACAGACGTTCCATTATGTGAAAAGGTCATGACCAACAACAAGAATCTCCCTCAGCGGTAGAGGATAACACTGCTTACCAACAAACACATCAAACACACAAGTTCAATCCAACTCTGCGGTGCCACAGAACCTATTTTAGGCTACTTATGTTGAAATGGGGTCAGCTGCACATTTGAGATCCCGATTCTAAAACCTCCCCTCTGGTTGAATCTTCTCAGAGTGTCTCTGCTGGATCCGGTCCCAATCAGCTCAGAATATGGAGCTCTAACAAGTGCAGACAGTGTGCCTTCTTTCGAATGATACAAAGGTACCAATTTCCACGAGGAACTGGATGCTAATGATGCTCACATGAACATTTGTCCTCTAAAGGGAATAATTTTAATTTTTACATCTATTGTCTCTGCACCTAGCCATCGCAGAAAAGTTTATTTTGGCACATTTTTGTAAACAACTCATCTTGAGTCATGTTGTGCACTATGGTTTGCAATTAAAATACTCCAGACTGCAGGCAGCTATTTTACTGAGCAGTGTTTTGGTGACTTATCATCCCAAAAGGTTAGAGTTTTTGGCAGAGCAGAGTGTCAAAACAAATCCCACTCTAGTTCCTGTAACTTGTCTGCATTCTTTGTCTTAATCTCTGACATTCAAGCCACAAAAAAAAACACACCAATCATTACACTACATTCTCACTCCTAATAAACGAAAACACTCTAAACTTGGACTACAACTGGATTTTCAGACATCTTGGTGCACCTGAGTTTACGTGTCCTTGTTCTCACCTCCCCGCACTAACCAAAATGAGTAAGCAAACATTTCAGCATTTTATTAGATGACTCCAAATATGCTTGATGTGCCCACACTTCTGTTGAGCTGTGGTGTTGACAAAAAACATAGGTTATGGATGACAACATCAGCCAGCAAAATTCAATGGTCTGCATCAAAACGGCAGTACAAATTTGAGGTGCTTGTACTTGGCTTGAGTATTTTCTAGTTTATGCGACTTAGTACTTGTACTCCAGTACATCTCTGTGACAAATATTGCACGTTTCAAACCACTACATGTATTTAACAGCTTTAGTGACTCAGGTTACGATTTTCATACACTTTCTGTCCAGTAAAAAAACACATATCTCCAATTTGGTGATGTTAAATTTGATTTTATTCTGATAAACTGAAGGATGAAGTGTTCTGTTAAAGCTTGAGAAAATTCTCCTGCTCCTTAAGCTACAAAAACTCTTTAAAACCCCTCTTGGATTGGCTGGAAAATGCAATGCCACAAAGCTAAAAGCAGCACTGTTCTTCTGACACCAGCATTTTCACAATGTGGTGTTGCTATATTTACTAAAGTAAAGGATCTTAATACTTCTTTCACCTCTGGTGAAAGTTAAGTATGAACATGACACATTAATAGGATAGGTGAGCAGTCAAGAGATGGACACAGACAAACTGTCCTGATCCAGACAGTTGTTGTAAAAGAGGAACAGAAACACAGCAGCATATCTCCCATCCTTGTCATCTCATATCTATTCAATTACCACCGGACTGAAAGCTAAGCTGACATCGACGCTCACTCTGCTTTCACCATAAGCGGCAAGACTATCTCGCTGCTATCAGGGGACAAAAGTGAAGCCCTTTGGTTGCGTCGTCATCGCGTAGCAAGTTTATCTACCCATGTTGCATCACTACTCAGCATTCACATGTACAGCTCACTGCCAACAAAGGGCCTCTCCTCCGGGAACAGAACGAACTGCGGAGAGTAACGCCGGTTTCTCCCACAGAGTGAATCACAAAGCTTCGGATAGAGACTCTTGCTCTTGCATTCTCCTCCTCTCTCAAACAGCTGACAGACTTGCACAGTGGATTTTGGTGGCAGATAGCCAATCTTGCCTCCCTCGTTCTGTGCGATGAGCTAAGCCAGGAGTTACTTACAGAATTTGGGGTAGAAAGAAAAAAATCATTTTTATCTCTTTGTATGGGAGAGACATCAAACTCCCATCCAGAAGACAAACACAGGGTTGGAAATTAGCACCAGCCACCAGCCAAATGCTGGTAAAATATGCAAGTGGCTGCTAGCTTTTCTTTAGCCAAGAAACAATAGTAATCTACTGAGTGACTGGTAGATTTTGGATTCCACCAGCCACAGAGGCATCCCTGCATATATCCAAATGGTCAGAGCATCTCACTATAGATAATGTGCAACTTTAGAGCTAATGTAACTTCTCATTTAATTGATTAGTGGATCAACAAAAAATAATCTGCAACTACTTTAATAACTGATTAATCGTTTCATTGATTTTAGAAGCAAAAATGCCGAACATTTGCTGGGCTGAGGCTCTAACGTGAGGATTTCATGCTTTTCTGTTACACATCTGCTAGAAAATTAAATATATTTGGGGTTTTGAGTGCTGGTGGGATAAATGAAGCAGTACAAGCATGAGCTTAAGCTTTAGGACAATATAATGAGCATTTTTCCACTATTTTCTGACATGCAGAAGCCAAAACAATGGGGGACAAATCAACAGATTACTCTACAATGAAAATAATCATTAGTTGCAGTCCTATATAACTTACTAACACTGAAGTAAGTACTTATTTATTTGATTAGTGGATCAACAAAAATTACTCAGCAACTATTGTAAGAACTGATTTATTGTTTCAGTGATTTTTAAATCAAAACTGCCAAACATTTGCTGGGCTGAGGCTCTAAAATGTGTGGATTTCATGCTTTTCTTTTAAACATATGGTAGAAAATTGAATATATTCAGGTTTTTGGGTGTTGGCAGGACAAAACAAACAGTATAAGCATGAGCTTGGGGTCTGGGGCAATATAATGAGCATTTTTTCACTATTTTCTGACATGTAGAGGCCAAAATAATTAAGGGGAAAATCAGCAGATTCATTCATTTATTCATTCATTCTGTAACCACTTATTCTCTTGAGGGTCACAGGAAGGCTGGAGCCTATCCCAGCTGACATTGGACGAGAGGCGGGGTACACCCTGGACAGGT
Source organism: Cephalopholis sonnerati (assembly GCA_019142605.1). NCBI lineage: Eukaryota > Metazoa > Chordata > Actinopteri > Perciformes > Serranidae > Cephalopholis > Cephalopholis sonnerati. The sequence continues at coordinate 30,526,263 of JAGQAX010000015.1, read as the reverse complement.
CACCAGACTATCACAGGGCTGACACATAGAGACAGACAACCATTCACACTCACATTCACCAATGAACCTAACCCGCATGTCTTTGGACTGTGGGAGGAAGCCAGAGTACAAAGAGAAAACCCACGCTGACATGAGGAGAACATGCAAACTCTGCACAGACGGGCTCCCCCAACCCTCCTGCTGTGAGGCAACAGTACTAACCACTACACAACCGTGCGGCCCAAATATCAGAGATTAGTCTATAATGAAAATAATCATTAGTTGCAGTCCTGTGTAACATACAAATAGAATCTGAGGATTAAACTGCCTGTTTCTATCTTGTAATGTCTCCTCACAGCGGATATAAAACAGTGGAATGCACCAATGTTCTACATGCCTTATGCTGCCAAATAATCCAGCTTGTGCTATTCAAGTCACAAACCTCATCACCACCCCATTAACAAAACAGTAATGACTCAACAATTATGGCTAATGAGGGCATCCAAATGTGGTTACTGCCCAATAAGCGGGGATGTTTCAGTCAAATGGGCGTGCTGCTATGGCTCAAACACAATCCATCATGGGGGCTATCTTTGCAAAAGTCTGCATGTGTTAGGTGATCTAACCACTGATGCTTATCTGATCAGGGGATGGCAGATAAGAATGGAAATCTCTTGCTCTGTGGCAGTGGCGCTAAGAAGCAAACTCACACACAGGCTATGATATCATTTCCATATAAGAGAATCTAGGGCACATTATCACACTTCACAAATATTCAGAGTGTGTTAAGACTGTGAGTCACAGTTTATATCTTCAGGGCAATCAACCTGTCTGATGGCTGAGTGCTGAACGTCTGAGCAGCTGGTTTTTTTAACCATATGTCTCGATTGAAACTGCGTTGTGTCACATTTTTACAAACTTGCCAAGTCACTAAACTTAACTGCAACCCAATATAAATTAACCTGAATGCCAGTGTGTATTAGTAACAATGATGCATGGGTGATCTGACAATGATATCACGAATTATGGGCTAGCTTTGCCATAATTTTACAGCGAGTTGCTTTCGTTAATTTGCTGAGTAACGTTCACCTCTTAAAGTTAACCAGGTAAGTTGAGGTAAGTTAACGTTAGCTAGCTAGCTCACTCGGCAGCGCTGAAGCAGACCTTTTAAAACACAAATTAAAGATGTTAAACACCCCCACAGCTTATATTTTGCTTTTTCTGTCTTCCAGTCAGGTTAGCAAGCAGGCTAAAAGCCCTGTAATTGTGTCTACGGGGAGCTAAGAGCCGCGGAGCTAACGTAGCTGCGTGTGCCGCATCCGAAAATCACAAGCTAGTGCTGCTTAGCCCCGCGAGCTAACAAGCGTTACCGGGCAGGCTAATTACAGCACGCGTTTTAAAAACCTACCTGTGATCACCGCTGCGACCCAGAAGATGCCCCGGTAATGCCGTCACCCCGAGTACCACGAACCGTGCAGTGCCGAAATAATTCAAATTCCACAGAAAGTGTCGGGAGAGACGCTCTCAGTCCAATCGCTTCAGCCACCGCCGCTGAATGGCTGCTACTCAGAGACTCAACCAAACTTCCTCCTTAGCAACGGACCGCCTCCGCGCGACCTCATTGGCCGGCGCGTGCAGATTGGAGGTGATCGATAGACGGCAGCGCAGCCTGCATCAGCCTGGACCCTCACTGCATGTTTAAACCAGGAGGCTCATCACAGCCAGGGAAACATCCGCTGCTGCAAATACTTTAAACTAAATTACTTAAATAACTGACCTGTGACCTGCTGACAGAGTCCAGTTTGAAAACAACCTATCGAGGCTCTTCCTTTATGGTTGTCCTATTTTGAAATTGGGACAAATGTCACTGTGTTCCCTTGATTAAAAGATGTCAGGATGGAAGTTGTCCTCTCTGTCCTACCTCTATGCACACTTGAAAGCACACAGATATAATCCCATGAGTCTCCTGCAGTAGTAGGAGGAGCACAGGTGTAGAGATCAGGGGGGACACAGGGGACACACCCCCCTCAGAATTTAGAGCATCTGTCCCAACCCCTATAAAAACATTTAAGTAGCAGAGGACTTTTATTTTGACAGACGTTAAAGACATTTACATCATAAATTGAAGCAGAAAAGGCACAAATTTGTTTGAGTCATCTGCATTTTCCTTCAAAAACATGGGGAATAAGGCAACAAGCAACTTGCTAAGAAATATTCCACAAATTGCAAAAAAATAATAAATTTCAACACTTATTTTAAAAAAAGCTTCAGGAAAAAAAAATATTGAAAACTATATTTATAATTATCTTTATATATATTTAAAATTATGTGACAGAATTATTATGATTATAAGCTGTTTTTCCAGGTCATGTCCTTGTTTCTTTGTTGGTTTTTAACTTCCTTTTCTTTTTTCCTTTCTTTTTGTCTTTCATTGCTCATTGCCTTCTCCCCATGTTTTTGAAAGAAACCAAGCCAATTTGCTCAGGTCTCAAAGGGTTAAAACAGAGGACCCACAAGCCTTTGGGGTCCAAACCTTTGTCTCTGACTGTTTATATAACGTATTGTTCCTACCTGCCTCTCAGCACTTTTGTATCTTTATATTGTGTATTTATGTAAACGGTGGACTCTGGTGTTGTCTGTGTTGTGTTGATATGAAAAAGCCCAGACTGTTGACATCTTTGGAGGCGATCTGTGTTTATTCCTGACAACTGACAAGAGGTAAAAACAAAATCCTCCGTCAAATACAACCATATAAGAAAGAGTATCAAACGTGTTGACTATGACTAATAACAACTGAAACTAATTTTTTGTAATTATAATTACTTTTACAAATGCACATTTGATTTTCTATCTATCTATCTATCTATCTATCTATCTATCTACAACAATAAGAAGTGTTTACATCTATTAAATCTTAACAGAGGTGAAATAAGTATTCAGATCTTTTACTGAAATAAAAATGGCATCACCACAGTGTCAAAATACTCTATTACAAGTAAAAGTCTTGCATTTAAAATCTTACTTCAGTAAAAGTACAAAAATATTATCGAAAATACACTGTAAGTATAAAAAGTTCTCATTATGCAGGATGGATGGCCTGAATCAGAGCAACATATATTCCTGGACTATGATGCACTCATATCACTTCATTGTAAACGTGAGGCTACTTTTAATGACTTTGATTATTGCTGGGTAGTGTTACCTCAAACAATACATCATAACTTATTAGTTATAATTAATAAAGTTGTATCTGCAGTTGTCAGATAAATATATTGGAATCAAAAGTAGAATATTTACATATGAAATGTGGTGCAGTAGAAGTACAAATTAGTGTTAACTGGAAAGATTCAGGTGCAGAGCAAGTACCTCAAAACTGTACTAAAGTGCAGTACGTGAGTACGTAGTTACATTTCACCACTGGATCTTGACTGGATCTTCATTATTGGATTATTATTGCTTTGCTGCTGCATCAACGTGCCCTGAAAATAACACAGTTCTTGTGTATCTTGTTGAGGTGGAGCTAAATTTAATGGTAGTTATGATCTAAAACAATAACAATGCATCAATATTTATGTTTTACTGGACATTAAGTTGATCTTAATGTATAAAAATAAAAATGTATAGGGTAACTTGTGACTATAACTGTGAAATTAAGTGTAAACAAATGTGATATACCTCTCTGAAATTCCTCTAGTAGTAACAAATAGCTTAAGTACAAATATATATATATATATATAAATGTATTTAAGTGGGGTGTGTGGGTGAATGTACTTATTTACATGTTGCCTCTGCTGTGAAGCAGCTGACCCATTCTTCATTATATTCTGTATCTAGCTGATATGCAAATACACCCAGTCAGTGAAGGAACTCTTTAAACCACACAGTTTAAAGGCTCATTTGGATAACACCACAGTCTCATTAATATCCTTCCTCTTTTTACATGAGGTCTCTAAATGTTCTCTTCTTGTTGTCTCTTGTTAAGTGTTGAGCTGCAGCCATGTTTTACTGACCAACACTCACCGTGCTGTATTTAAAAACTGACTTTTTAAAAAATAATTATTGTCATATACTCTGTTCCCCACCCACACCCCTCTCCTCCCCTGATGATGAAACCTCAGCTCCCCTTTAAAAGGCCAGAAGTTTATCAGCATTAACTCACATTCCTCACATAGCTGTGGAGCTCACTAAGCTGCAGCATGGAAGCTTACAAAACCACCAGTGAAAAAAAGAAAACTAACAAAGTTGTCAAGCCGGTTATGCTGACGAATGTCATGCCAATGTATTTCATTGCAGCCACACACACACACTCAGTCTCTATCTTCTTTTTACAACCACTCTCCTTTTATTCTTAACTATCTTAAATCCAATCTTCTTTATGACTCGTCTTTTACACCAGGCCTTCATCCATCAACCTGTCAAGGTCAGAGGCACTGAGTGTTTCTGAGCAGCCTCTCTGTATCTGTGAGGACATTCTGCCCCCCTGTGGTCAATGTGTGTAAACTCCACAGCTGGTGCACACACACACCTGTTTTCACTCACTGTGTTTAATTACACCTCACTTTTCGTCCTGCATTGATTTTGTCACTTCATGTTCCTCATTTAAAATCTGTTTTCATGACACGATTGAACTCATCAGTGATGGAAGAAGTGCTGAGAGCTCTCACTTTTGTGAGAGAAATGTTACGTGTTAAATCCCGAATCCAAAATTAAACTTGAGCAGAACAACAACAGTGTTGGTAACAACATGTAGAGACTACTCATTATTATAAAATGGATGCTAACGTAGTGTTAATATGAATCTCAGAGTACTGCTGAGACCTTTTAGAGCAGGGGTGTCGATATCATTTAAGTTCATGGGCCACATGCAGCCCAGTTTAATCTCAAGTGGGCCGTACCAGTAAAACCATAACAACATCTCCTATTTTTTGCCCTTCCTTTTAATGTAAATAAGTACATTCTGAATATGTTCATCCATTTGTGAAACAAGTGATGAACAGCCTGAGATCTAAGCCTCAGTTTTTCCACAGTCTACTACTTACTGTCACTACATGTGCATTGTTTCATACACCAAACTATAGTGGAGGTTCAGTTATCCCCTGCCTTACAAACTATTTACAGATCTAAAGTTCTGGCAGTGCCTTTGCAACACTGATACTGTTTAAAGACAGAAGGGTGATTCAGATTGTTTTGTACTGAAGCTGCTGATTGAAAACACTCTGCACAATGTTTAGTATCTAGTTTAATCTGACCAGAGTGAGTCATAGTTGTTTTCTGGTGGGTGGGAAAGCCTCTGAGCAGCATCGTACATGAAGTAGGGTACTCACTTTTTAATTTGCTTCTGAAACCTGACACTTCTCAGGGGTGCAAAGTGATCCAGTGGGTCATACTGGACCTTTTAGCGGGTTGGTTCTGGCCTGCAGATCGTGAGTTTGACACACCGGTTTTAGAGTTATCTTGCAATGAGTATTAGTTTGGAATAGAAGAAGAAGAAGAGTTTGACCTGCTGCTGACACTAAATGAAAAGTTGGAAAACTAAAATTTGTGCCACTTTCATGGCAGTTCATATCATAGATGAGGGAGATGGAGAGTTGAGATTTTTCACTCAACCAACAAGTAAAATATTTATAGTGTTCTTTATTACAGTGTTAAAATATTTTTTGTGTAAATGTCTCAAAGTGAATGAGGTGGTAGCAGCTCAGGCTCAAGTCCCTGTCAGCCAGGCATGGAGTGTGGACTCGCAGCTGGAGAGGTGCCAGTTTGCCTTCTGGGCACCGCCCTTGAGCAAGGCACTGTACCCCCAACTGCTTGGGGCATCTGTTTTTGTGCAGCCCCCTCGCTCTGACATCTTTCCAAGTAATGTGTGTATAGGTCCTGTTTGTGCATGTGTGTGTATTTGGGCCTGTGTGTGTATGACAACAGAGTGGAAAAAATTGATATAAGACAAAGGCAATAAGACTGTTAAACACCTCCTGAACCCAGTCACACACTACATTAGCCACAACTGGACTGGACTGTGGAACGGACAATTTTATTTTAATCTAATTTCTCTTCATGTACTTATTCGTAACTTATTTTATTTTATGTCTATTTTAATACCACTGTGTTGTTGATGAGGGGAAGTGCGTTTGTTGTTTTGTTGTTCTTTATGAGCTGCTGGACAGCTTAAATTACCCTCTGGGACAAATAAAGTTCTTTCTATTCTATTAAGAATATATTATTATTATTATTATTATTATTATTATTATTATTATTAATAATAATAATAATAATAATAAATATTTAGCTGCCAATTATATTTGTAAAGAATAAGGTTTTCTGGACATGCAGACTGTTAACAAGTGTCTTTGTTGTTTAAAAATATGAGATTAGTGTTTGACACTCAGATTATATGTCATTTTACGGACACTACTCTTTGAAACTTTAATGTAAATCAAAATCACTGCACAACCAAACAGCTCAATATACAAACCAGTTATTGTAGTTTTGTGTTTTTCAATAGTATTAATTTTTATTTTGTTTTTAATTTTTGTTTTCAGTCCAGTTTTGTTTTAGTTAGTTTCCAGAGTTGGTTTGCTCGTTTCAGTTCAGTTTTTGTTGTTTAAAAATGTTTAGTAAGAGCTCAGTTTGTATTAGTGTCAGTATTATAGTTAATATTACTTTTAATGGTAAATGGACCTGCACTTGTATGGCGCCTGTCTAGTCTTCCGACCACTCAAAGTGCTTTTACACAACGATTTACATTCACCCATTCACACACTGGTGGCCGAGGCTGCCATACAAGGTGCCCCCTCAGGTTTTAACACACTCACACACTGATGGAACAGCCATTGAAGCAATTTGGGGTGCAGCGTCTTGCTCAAGGATACTTCGACATGTGGAGCCGGGGATTGATTCGCTGATCTTCCCCTTCTGCCTTCTGAGCCACTGCCTGCCCTAAAGTATGGGAGTATGGGGAGTATTTGTCAGGGGCAAGATTTAAAAAGTTCAGAATATGTATTACATAAAAACATAACATGTTGAAAAGGCAGCTGACTCACAGTCACGTAGACATCCCAGTCTAAATAAATACTTGCACCAGTGCCTCCTTGTGCATGTTGTGTTGACGAATTTGGAATCGTGGACTAAAACTACAGACATTTCCTGTGTATTTTTATATTTATTTTTTGTTTCTGAATTGTAGTTTTTATTTTAGTTATCTAATATGTTTTCAAACCATCTTAGCTTTGAGTTTAGTCATAGTTTACTATAATAACCTTGTTTCCATCTTATTTTGTAAATAACTAGAGCGATAATTCCTTTGTAACCACATTTTATTTTTCAAACAACATATAGAGTACTTGACACAAAAACCAGGCCGTTATCTGCTTCAAATATTTACATAAAACTTTGTAGAGAGACAGAAAAAAAACATTCTTTGGGTCTGACCATGCAAAACAATAAATAATGTTCCTGACGGTGCTTTGCATGGTGCTTTCAAGACTGCTGCTCTGCAATTAAAAAGGACAAAAAAAAATCAAAGCTCAGGTTTTAGTTGGCTATACATAAAGCTGCCCCGGTCCACACGGTCACCAGACATGCCTCAACCTAAGACTAGGCCACAAGACAAGCAGCGACTTTGACTCAGAGTAGCTGCGGTCCACCTCAACACAGCTGCTACAGGACAGTGTGCACTCATTTGTGTTGAGGCGATCGTCACTACTCTGATTTGAAGGAAACTGTTGACCAGGATAGATACAGAAATGAAAAAGTGAGATGTGCAACAGTTTTCAGTGAAAAGCTTAGATTACGTAGAAGAACTGCAGCATCCTCGGAGGATGGAGCACTGTACACGAGGGACCTCGCATGTTTCGCACAACAAGGCCTTAAAATGTTTTCTCCTGTCGCCAGTGAGCAGGAGCTTGAAGTTGACATCACAAAAGTACAGTTCTCACTCCGTTCATCCCTCAGCAAGGCGACAGACAGTGTGCAGACGTGATCCCCATGAGTCCCTCTGCAGGTCGGGTCCAGAATCTGCTCCTCCCTCTGCCTCGTCCCCGTCCGCCATGGCTCAGGTGATAATCTGCGGCTCCCAGGTCTGGCTGGCCATCTGGGCGCGACACTGCGTGATGACCGGAGGGCCCGATGGGGCCTGACTGTCCAGGCAGAGGCCGCTGACCATGTGCTGCAGAGCCGTGCCTTTAGGCTTCCACTTCTGCAGAGGGAGAAAAAACAAAAGATGGAGAGACGTGAATTTATCTCTGTCAGTTAGTCCGACGGAGAGCGCAGACGTCCTTCTGCGGTCGGTATTTCCCCTGATCATAAATGATGTGTATCAGCACAGGAGGTTCATGTTAGTCGTGAGTAATGGACGGAGTCAGACCTGGATAACAGTAATCACATGAATGATTGACTCGCTGCTCTCACAGTGGAAAAATCACAGAGGAGCCAGCTGAAGTCACGGCAGCCTGAAGAAACAATTTGTCGCCACTGATAAAATATTCTGTACGCCATTTATTACTGAGCTTAACAACGGTGGAATGTACTCTCTACATTTACAGTACAAATCTGTGGTACTTTACTTCTCCATCTCATACTCCACCATGCTTCTGTAACTAAAAGGGAAATATTTTACTATTTACACCTTCACATTTAACAGTTTTAGTAATTAATTACTTTACAAATTAAGATTTTTAGATACAAAATATAATTTTCAAAACAACCCGACAGTATATAAAATTGTTAAAATTCTCTCCACCTCAACCTGTGACACCAGTAAAATGCATCTTACAGTAAAAATTATCCAGTAATATGAAGTGTAACACTCACTGAGGCCATTTTTCCATAAGTTGAATTCAAAGTTAATGTATTTGATGTATGAAAATGTGTACGGTATAGTAGTTCAACCTTTTCTTTTCTTTATTTCCCCTTTTTTCTCTCATTTTATACTGCGGATGTATTGATTGTTTATATCTTTTATATTTTTCTAAATTTATTTTCCCTTTAACTGACTGAACATTTTCTTTGTGATGAATCGCAAACTAAAAAACAAATTAGCTATATATATGAAAACAGGCATGGAAAAAAATAAAGTATAAAAAAAAAATAATTTTAAACTAAATAAATACATAAAATAAAATTAATAAATAACTGAATAAATAAGTATTAAAATAAATTAGTAAATAAAAAATAAATAAATCACGAAATAATTGTAGTAACTTATTCAGACCATCGGGAAAATACTGAGAAATATATTTCAATATATTATATCTTAATTCATTCCCATGCATGCTGCTCAGAGTAATTACAGTCCAGTCTTCTGCCTTGTTTATATTTATATATTATTTATTATTTATTTTATGTTTAATTAATTTATCTCATGTGTTTACATTTATTTTTTCTTTATCATTTATTTTCCAGTTAGATTTTTGCTATATTCTCGTTATAAAAGTTAATATCTGACAGACTGGCCTGGCTGTATGTGTGTGTGTGTGTGTGTGTGTGTGTGTGTGTGTGTGTGTGTGTGTGTGTGTGTGTGTGAACATTTGTATGCACATCTCATTAACAGTTGTTTTTTCAGTGCACAAGCAAATAAAAACATTAATAAACAACTGTAATGGAAGATTTTTTACACTCAGTTGCCAGTTTATTAGGTACAACAGAACTAATTTGTTGCAGTTTGTGGTGCTGCTGAATCGTACTGCATCACACAGAGAGGTGTTTCTGTTCTTTACTCCACCATCACTGATATACAAATATGAGAAATGGTTCCTACGATGATGCAACAAACTACATCCTCTAAAATGACATAAAGTTGAATCAACAACTCAAATGTTCTATTAGCTGCCACTTTATTAGGCACACACTGAGCTAAATATGAGTGAATACTGCAGTGTGACAACTCTCTGGAAAAAACATGGTGTCATATCTCTTTTTTATTGTTGCACTTTCTCCTAATATCTATTTATTGTCATCATTAAATCACTGACACTTCTTCAGCCTCCTACAAATCCCTCACAGGACACTGATATAGACACAAATGTAACGTTCCTGCTTACAAACACATTGTTTTATGATTTTGTTTGTAACATGATTTACTCTGAGTAACAAGGCGGCTGGATTCCTTTGATTCTCCATAAATCTAATATTCTTTTCAACAGCGCGTCCCCAGGGTCGAGTCACTGTGTGTAAAAGTGCCGGAGCAAGTTCGACAGGAAACTTGAGACTGAAGTAAAGAGAGGGAGAAAGTGAGCTCCCCATAAACAGGCTGTCCATAAATCAGCAGCTAAAAGTGATTCCTTTTTTTATTTGCTGATTACATAGTCAGAGCTGAACTTAAGGGAACAGCAGCATGTGCCAAGTGCAGATTCCTGGAGCCATATGGAGGCTTATCAAAGCGGTGAGAGGTGAATGAGAGGTTAATCTTAAAATCCCAGAGGAGGGAGAGTGCATCTGTGTATACATGTGTGTGTGTGTGTGCGTGAGTGTGAGTGTGTGTGTGTGTGTGTGTAACATAGTGTACACATGAACTGTTATATGTGCCTGGTGTTTGTGCAACAAAGACGAGAGCAGAATGAAATACAATTGTTAAAATGTTAAAGGGACAGTTCACCTCAAAATCAAAATACATGTTTCTCCTTGTACCTGTTGTGTTATTTATTGATCTAGATTGTTTTGGTGTGAGTTGCTGAGTGTTGGAGATATCAGCTGTAGAGATGTCTGCCTTCTCTCCAAAATAATGGCTCCAGCCCCCCCACGACCCTCAAGAGGATAAGCGGTTACAGGAAATGAATGAATGAACTACACACACCAATAGCACCGCTGAGCTAGCTAACATTACAGCTCAGCCAGAGGAGGTTTAGATCTAGGATAATACCTGGATACTGGACCCCAAGGTGGCGCCTATTCTTGCTTGTCTGGCGTATTCACCCAAAAAGTTTTTAGCTTGCCAATTTACATCTATGATGTGCAGCCCACTAAATATGTGCAGTGGTGTTTCTCACACTGGCTCCACATCTGAGTTCCCGCTTGGCCCATAGACTTTAAATTCTGATGATGTCACAGATTTTTAAATCACTTTTCTCAGGTTTGTAAAAGCTTTACAATTTTAAAACCTCCATGGATCAAAAATTCATGATAGAAAGATTCATAACTGACATTGTTTGCTCTTAGAGGTGTCCTGTCAGACGTTTTTTTTTTTTTTTTTAACAATGGTGACCTCTGAGGAAAATACTTTTTGGGCCACAGGGGAATTTTTTGTTGCAATACCGTGTGTGACCACTGTAAAAAACTGGAAGCGTTGCTGAGCAGCGTTTTCCTGGAGTCCTGGCTGTCTTGAGCACAAGCCTCTTGTCCATGAGTTGATGGATGCTTCCTCCTGCACGGTGATACAGGCGTAGTTTGGTAGAAACAAAATAGTTCCAACATGAAACTGCTCACAACAAGGTCTGTGGATTATCTTGAGTAACTCAGTTGTGATTTATGGAGAATGATATTTCTGTTGAGGGTTTCAAATATATTTCTTTAGGCACTTTGAGTACCACAAGCTGAGTACCACCTTGCTCCAAAATACTGGAGAGGAGGCAGACATCTCTGCAACTCACACCGAAACTATCTAGATTGATTAATAGCAGTACAGATAAGAGGGAAAATATGTAGTTTTGATTTGGGGGTGAGAAGCCTCTTTACACTAATTCCTACATTAAGTGTTCATGTTATGTGACATGAACTTGAGGTTCGACTGGTATTTGTGGTGAAGCTGCGGAGTTCTCTGTGTTCTGAAATATGGCTAAATCATGCCAAAGACTTCCCAAGTATTTCATTACATTTATCCTTACTGGGCAGGCTCCTAAAGCAACGTTTAGACCAGCGATGGGGAATACACTCTGCAGCGAAACCCAAACTAATGAAATTCTTTCAAGATTAGATTAAGAATTCATATATATAAAAAAACTGAGGATTTCAATAAAACATTAATGCTGAGACAATAAAAGGTTGTAAAGCTGTTCCAGGCTGTTTCATGCAGCAGTGATCGGGGAAAAGCCTCCGTTATATTGGTGATGGATAACATGACTGAAAAATATCCAACACTGAATAATCAGGATCACATCATCGTTCTTTTGGTTTTACATATTTCGCTTTTTTCTTTAAAAAAAGGGGGCCATCAGCAGTTGTCGCTCCAAGAGTTAATCACTTCAGTGCTCTTTCATTCAGACAGTAAAGTCAAAAACATAAGTATTTTTTCCTTTCTTTGGGATTCAGGACAAAGAGGCCAAACGTCTCCCACAGCAAGAACGGGTTGCTCGTTGATGGGCAGGTCTCCAGAGAACTCTCAAAGGATTGCGATGGGCCTGCAGAGAGATGAGAGGATGGCCTGGCAAGGGTCCCACGCGCTCATACACATGGTTCGAGTTAATAACTCCCTCTTCGATGCCATAAATCAACCGTGAAGCCAAAGCGGGTCCACATGGGACGAGCATGTTTGACATTCACAAAGGGGAAAACGAGGAAGGAACAGGGTGGGGTCTGAAGTTATGGGAGCGCTTGTTCTACTGCATCTATAAAATCAAGTGTTCTTCTTTGGCCCGAGCCGCAGTACGGCCACTCGGATCATCTCCTGGCATCATCATCGTCATCATCATTAGCAGGAAGGCTGCTCTGCATCTGTCCTGGAACCACCTCTTATGTCCAGATCTTTCATGTCTGCGTTCAACCCTATGAGTGGCACTTAGAGGACAAATGAACTGCTACATTCCAAAATGAGATAACCATTTGGAAAAACTGAGACCTACTGTTGAAATGACTGATAGTGTGAGATTAAAGCAAATTCCACTTTCTTTTGTTAACCCTTAGTTTACACCAGGATTTAACAGATTAAAATCTTGTTGACAAAAGAAACTAAGTTACACTTTCTTTGTCTTTTAATGCACTGTGGAACTTAAACCACTTAAAATACCGGTTAAATTTACTGTATTTTTTAAAGGTTTACACAGTAACTTTTACCTGTCTGGGCTCTTTTGCATTGCAGGGCTCCATCTTGACCTTTGACCCTGCTGTGAAGGCTGAAATGGCCAGGCAGAGGTCCTGCTGCCGGAGCAGTGGCTCTATTAACTCCCATCTCTGCAAAATACAGAAAACAATGATGACTGTGGTGGCCGCTATCATCATAACAAAAACACAGAGAGGTTCATACGGCTTACGACAAACAAGATTTAGGGCTTTTTTAATGCCACTTGGAATGAAGACCAATTTAACAATAACCAAAATTAAAAGCAACAACAACAAAAACACCCCAAAACATGAACTGACATCAATAATTCAGGGTTAGGGACATTTTTCCCCAAATGTTCATTGTAATATAAAACACATTTTTTTTTGTTGCATGGTGGAGACGAGGGCAGAACAGAACTGGAAACTACCCAGCATTTGTTGGCGGGTTTTCTTGGTTATTTTGTGTTTCTAATTCTGCATGTGGGATTCCAATGCCTTGATTCCCATCATGCTGAGATTAAGAAACTCACAAAATACACAGAGCTTTATGTGCATAACCTTATATGAGCTTTAACCATGTTGTGAAATCTTGGTTAAATATCTAATTTTCGTTTAAGGGTACAGTGACAACAGATCCTCTGCTCTAAAGTCCAGTTACAGACCGATGATTCGCAATGAGACAAAACCATTTTAGAACGTTGTAGAGAAAAGTTGCAGCAGCGTGAACTGGCCGCCTGAGCTTGACTCAAGCTGACTGACGGTGCTGGTCAAATCACTGGCTGCTGGTTTGAGAAAAAGATGACATAAAGCTCATCATCTCTTTCTACAGCCAGTCAGCTTGTAGTGAAGTCCGCTGGTCAAGTCAAAATGACCGCAGACGGCGTGTTTGTTTGCTGCAGCAGGTGCTCTGTCCACACCAAGCCCTCTGTTTCTGTTCTCACGGTGTGCCAGTGTCAGATGATGGGTCTCAGCTGCTTCTTACTGTATGTGCTTATGCCCCCCCCCACACACACATTCTCACTGGCTAACTAATTGGCACTACTTACTTATATTATTGTGGCGTGTTTATTATGAATACAGTCCACCTGATGCTCGTTTTGTTTCTGTTTTCACCATTTCGCCGCCACTACAAATGCAGCTGTAGCCAGTATCTCACTATCACTATCCTCATTCATATTTTAAGAAGCTACAAATTATATTCAGCCACAAAATAAACCTGAAAAGCTGCAAATCAGAACAGAAGTACAGAGAGTTGCTGCACTGAGATGATACACCATCTCATCTAGTTGCATTGCTGCAGAATGGCGCGTTGCAAGTAGCTGCCTGTTTCAACTAATCTTGTCACGAATCTTTGGTCTGAACTTGGCTTAAGCATCCCGGCCTGAAACAAAATATGAGTGTTGATCTGCCTGACATTAATGACAGAAGCATTAAGTAGATTCATTTAAATCAAATAGACCTTACCAATTATTTTGAGAGTTTACAATGCAACTCAGAAAATAGGATTCATAAAATCCTACTTCCCATGTCCCAAACATTTTTTAAGACTTAAGAAAGATTCATTTTTGATATTTTAATACCAATTATGGCCTTAGATTATTAAAGCCAATGCCCTTTAAGACTTTTTAAGGAACCACAGGAACCCTGAGACACGTTTGTGTTGATGTGATTTTCAGAAGAACTTTTAGTTTTATTTATTCTTTCAAAATGTACAAGTATTACTTTGTTTACTAAATCCATTCAACCTTTGTGTTTTAAAGTTTCCAGCTACGTGCCACAAACTCGAAGGTTACAACTGTAAACATTTAACCTTACTCGCTTACAGATTTCTACAGCTATCAATCACAAACCACAGCTGATTTAAAGAGATGCGGTCTGAAAGTGACAACCTTGGCTGAGATTACTTCCTGGAGAGGCGAGAAGTGTTCCAAGGTTTTCTCACATTCAGTGGAACCACATTTCTTTGTCAGCAACATACGCTTGAATCTTTTTGTATCACCACTAAACTTTGATGTGAGCCACAGGCTGCAGAATACAAACACCTGATACTACCTGTGAAGTGCAGCTGAGCTCATCAGGAGAATAAAAGTGGAGAATTTCAGCAGTGACTCACACTGACTAAACTTAAATCAAATTAGGGTTTGGCATGTATTTCTTCATGTGTTGATTGATAACACGTGTTTATCAGCTCTGTATCCTAGCAACAGAGGGGTGTTTTTTATTTGGGCAACAGAGGAGGAACACTGACGTTTGTTGCATTAACTTGTTGGCTTTACATTTTAAAAATGTAAAGCCATTTATGTTGCCATACTTCATGCTAATGTGTCAGAGAAAATACATACTACAGTTTTACTAAATTAAGTAAGTCACACAGTCATTAAATCTGATTAAGTCTGCTCTGATTGGACACTGTTTCAGGGTCCTCTTAATCTTGGCATCTCTGCACCATCACTGCAGCCAGGGAATGACTATAACTGAGATTAGCGGCACTTTCTTTCTCGTTCTTTCCTTCTTTTTGGTATTTCTGCTTTACTTGATGATGCAGACATGCAGCAAAGGGCCCACGCTGGACTTGAACCTGGGCTGCTGCAGCAAGGACTTAGTCATATGATACACGCTTTACCCAGTGAACTACCAAGGTGCCCCATTAACAGCGCTTTGTAATTAAAAAGAAATCCCCAATAAAAGCTTCTAAACCCAAACCTTCACAACTGGACATGTCCCCACAAGAATACTATCTAAAATCAGGGCGAAATAAACAAAATCAGCATCATAGATTAAATGTTTCCCTGACGTTAGCATGTAGCCACATGTAGCAGTGTGCTTGCAGTTGGGAAATGACTGTAATGGAGTATAGCAGCACTTTCAACTGTAAAAAAAAAGATCAATAAAAGCCTCTAAACCAGGATCTTCATAACAGGACATGTTCCAGCAGGAATATGATCGTGAAACTGGGGAGAAATTAACAGCAACTGCAACCAAGATTACATGTTTCCCTGATGTTAGCATGTAACCACATGTAGCATTGTACTTGCAGCCGGGAAATGACTGTAATTAAGTATGGTGGCACTTTCAACTGTAAAAAAAAATCACCAATAAAAACTTCTAAACCAGAATCTTCATAGCCGGACATGTTCCTGCAGGAGTATGATCCGAAATTGGGAAGAAATTAACAACATTAGCACCAGAGATTAAATGTTTCCCTGATGTTAGCATGTAGCCAAATGTAGCAATGTGCTTGCAGCTGGAAAATGACTGTAATGAAGTATAGCGGCACTTTGAACTGTAAAAAAAATCACCAATTATGCCTCTAAACCAAAATCTACATAACCAGACATGTAACGGTAATATCAACCGGAAAAGGGGAGAAATTAAACAACAGCAGCACCAAACATTAAATGTTTCCCTGGCGTTAGCATGTAGCCACATGTAGCAGTGTCCTTGCAGCCAGGAAATGACCATAATGCAGTATAGCGGCACTTTTGACTGTAAAAAAAAATCACCAAGAAAAGCTTCTGAACCAAATCTTCATAACCAGACATTGTTTCTCCTGTAATACGTACTGAAAATTGGGAGAAAACAGTAACCGCACCCAAGATCACATGTTTCCCTGATGTTAGCATGTACCATTCACTGTAAAAAAAAATCCCCAATAAAAGCTTCTGAACCAAATCTTTATAACTGGACATATTCCCGCAGGAATATGATCCGAAATTGGGGAGAAATGAACAACAACGACTACAACCAAGATTAAACATTCCCCTGACGTCAGCATGTAGCCACATGTAGTGGGGTATGTTGTGAACACTTGCAGTTACAGATGACCATATGGACAGTTTCAAACATGGCAACATAAACATTTTAAATAGGTCTAAATGTACTTCTTGTTGGAATGTTTGTTAATGTAGTTGCTGACAGTAAGAAAACAGGAGCCAAAGCTGTTGCCCTAGCAACAGAAAAGTAATGAAACAGTCTACAAAGAAATATTTCATTAGCTGACGTTAGTCTCGAAAGTAGAAAAAACCTAAGATTAAGAACGGCTCACACGGATTATTTTTACATTTACTTCATCATTTGAAACTTGGGCCACGTTTAGTGTGAACATACGACACTGTAACATTATAAATAAATCAGAAAATTAGAAAAAGCATAGTAAGTCCCCATATGTATGACCCATAGTCTCCCCCTGGTGGCAGAGTCCTGACCTGCGACTGCGGCCTGTTGGCTCCAATGCCCCTGCACTCTGCCAGGCCGAGGCCGTCTGTCCCACGGGTCTCCAGACACAAACCTCCTTGTTTCAGCACACTGGACACCGCTTCCTGCTCAGGGACCCTGAGGGAGCCATTGACAGAGAGGAGGGAGGGAGAGAGAGAGAGAGAGGGAGGCCAATGAAAGGTCTTATTACGACAATAAAGAACAGATGGATTGTATTGACTGGTTTCCCTGTTCAGTAATTGAATTGCACCACTAAGTAATGCACCCTATTACAACACGTTCTTATGAAAATATACAATTACAATCTGAGAAACCACAGTTGTTTAGAAGCATGACACGGAGCAGATAGAGCCAGGGAGGTGGGGGTGAGATGGTGGGATACACACTGATACCACACTCAGCTGTTCCCATCCAAATCAGATATATTTAGATTATTGGTTCTGAACTTGGGGGTCATGACAGCCCCGAGGATTTGCAAGATTACTTCAGATTTACGTACGTGGGAAGAAGAAATTTTGACCGCACTGATTTGAGTTTTTTTCCCTCCTTAAACTTTTTTTTATAAATGAAATGAAGGCTGAAAATCATCTCTGCCCCATTTTAACCTCAAATAATCAATCAAAAGAAACACAGCCAAACACAACAGTGTTTTCCATTTGTTGGTTTTTAATGGTGTTTGGACGGAAACTTTGGGCCCTCTTTGGCGGTAATAACAGACAGCATAAAATAAGTATTAACAGTTTTATAATAGTCACAGGTCAGGCATTTCCACCCGAAAATTTAACTTGGATGTTTGAGGTTCACTGTGTAGAAGGTTGTTTTCACACTCATCTGCTGAAGAGGGGAAGCGTCTCTGTGCTCATCTTAGTTCAAAACAACAGTTCCCAACTGGTGGGTCGCGGTCCAAAAGTGGGCCCACAGATCCATTCTGAATGGACCGCAAGTGACTCATAGTACAGTAAATTGGTACAGTGAATTTCCAGCACAGATCTTTCATTTTCAAGTGCTATTTCCTGTTGTAAAGCGACTGACTAACAGACAGCTACTTGACAGAGACAGCAAACCAACTCAATGACATGGCCAAACGCAAGTTCGACACTGATGTATTAAACTGTGTGGACCTTGAGCTAATGACTAAGGAGAAATCTGGAACCATGGCTGGACCAGTCGGGAACCAGTGAGTTTGAGACATTACAACTATTTTTAAACCATTTGTGGTTTAATATGCAGCTGTCACAAGTGTGATGTGGACACCTGTAGCCTCCAGCACACACTCAGAATGGATTTTGTAGAGCAGTCAGAGATATGTTAAGTTCATCAGTTCAAAATGAGAAATATTTAAAGATTTTGGACTTTTTAATGAGATGAAGAAGTAAATGTTATTTTAAGAATTTTTAACAAGATAATTAAAGGAGGTGTAGACGACATTCAAAGCATTAAAATAACAGTGAACAACCATCTGCTATGTAAAGATACAGCGGAGTAATGGCGTCCTGACCTTAGAATGAAGTCATGCTGTCTCTGTGTGTGTGGTAATCTGAGCATCTCTGTCTGATGTTGTGGTAGTCTGTCATGCAGCATGTGTATGTTATGTGAGACCTTGTGTGTGTATCCTACTGGCTAGCTAATCGCTGCTGCTCTGCACTGTGCTCATACGATGTTTACTGCTGATAACGCCGCCTTAACCCATGGTGTTTGCATGGAGGCGTAGCACCACCTCCCACCTCCAGCTCCCTTCCAGTTAACACCCCTAGCTAATTGTTATCATTGTTTATGGAGTTAGCACTGTTAGCTGCTAGCCACCTCCATGTTGAGAACCGTGTACAGACAACCTTAATCAGACTCTGAATCAAAGATACGCTCTGAATATCATACACAGCTCCTTTGAATTTTTTTTGTGTGGAAAAAATATCGGACACAAATTATTCACAGCTTTTGAAGCTTATATGAACTTGTTTACATCCTAAAATATGTCTGCAGGGGGTCTTTAAAATTTCATCCCTCCATACAAACAAGCTTTGTCATATAATATGAGTCAGCCTCTTCAACATGAATAGCAGTGATTCCAGCTCAGTTTGAGTGTCGTACCTCAGCTCAGGATAAACGTTCTCCATGTACCAGCGGAAAGGTTTGCAGTTCAGCTTCCGCCGCAGTGTCAGACGGTCTGCAATGCTACAACAAGAAGCACATGATGTAGAGACAGAGGGGGAGAGGAGAAAATGGAAAGGGAAGGATGGAGAGATGAGAATGTGAGACACGTTATAAAGTGAGATCCTGATGCAGAGAACTGAACTGAACCTGCAGACTCAACTAATGTGGATCTTATTAATAGTGCTGAACCCAAAACGACTTTTCTGCTAATACCAGAGAGGGATTTTTGTTGTAATCCACAACCACAGCACTGAGTGCTCTATTGTGTTTCTCTGGTGTTGGACTTTTGATATAAGTAGAATTTAGTCCAGTTATCTATTAGACAATCAACCCAACAACAAGTGGCAACAATTTTGCTCATCAGTTTATCATTTTATTATTCTTTTTAGGGAAAAATGCCGATCATTCTCTGGTTCCAGCTACTTAAATGTGAGGATTTGCTGCTTGTCTTCGTCATATATGTCAATAAACTTGATCTTTGTGGCTGGGCTAACCCACCTCGGACTCTGGTAAATTAAGAATAGGCATTGCTCACTATTTTCTGATGTTTTAAAGATTAATTAATTGAGCAAGAAAAAATATTACAAAATGAATCTACAATGAAAATAATTGTTAGTTTCAGCACTAGATACGATTGTCCTTAAAAACTGTATTTGAGAAGATGTTGAAATAAAGAGATCTTGCTTTATCACAAGAGGTTTAATGGCAACAAATAGTTTGTAATGTAAATTACAGAATATTCCTTTATTGGTCGTCTGACTGACCCATTAGAGAATGAGTATAAAACATGGTATCTGAGATAAACATTGTCCTTACTGTACAATGAGAGAAGACGGTGACAGAATAATAGACAAACCTGCCAAAGGCCTTGCCCTGGGCTGACGGCCTTGCGGAGTAGTAGTACTGTTTATATTCGTCCATCCACACCTCAGCAGCCCGCCGGGTGTTCCTGCGTGGACACAGACACACAACAGCTGCTCAGACACACTAATGACAGTGCTGCTGGCATTCCTGTAGGCAGCTCTAATGACAGTGTCACACACACAGGCCTTCAGACACCAAAAAAAATTCCCACATCTCCATCAAGAATTGCATCATGCCAAAATGCTAAGTGTATTTTTAAGTGATATGTTTCAGACCAGTCCGACTTGCAGCAGTATCTTTTAGAGAAGATATTTACACAAAACTACAGCAGTATTTACAGCATGAGTTGATATTTGTACAGTATGCTGGTGGTAAACATCGTCAGGAGGGAATGAAACAAAACCAAAGAGTGAAACAAACACAGCATAAAGCCTCTAATCCTGGGATTCCCAACATTTTTACCATTTTTATTTTAATTACACTGTTGGGAACCGCAAAAAAACAAAACTTAAAGGAGCACTTCGCCCCCAGAATGATCGTTTGAATATCAATTGCTCATTCCATGTTACATTGAATTTGTGAAGAGAGCTTTGTTTTTCTTGCACGCCTCCACATGAACAAAGAATTTAAAAACTTCTCTCCCTTGATAAATCAAAGTCATAGGGGTCCACATTAAACAGCAGCAACACTGGATCAAAACATCTGTTTCCAAACTATTACGAAACTCGTGCAGTATAATCCAAGTCTCATTTATCCACTGGTATGCTCAGTACGACCCAAACAGACAGACAGCCCTTTCCAACGGGGAACTGAACTTCAGTGAAACTTATTGATGCTCTCCTCCAGGCCAGACTCCGTTGACAAACACAGCGATTTTACCTCACTGAACACAGGAGCTGCTGCTCAACCGCTGCCTCGATCAGATGTTTGTGTGACTATGGTGTTTCAAAGGGTTAGTTCAGATTCAGTCACACAGTAACACAAACAAACTGATCGAGGCAGCAGTAGACCAACAGCTCCAGTGTTCAGCAAGATAAAATTATTGTTTTTCTCAATGGAGTCTGGCTTTGAAAGAGAGCATCGATAAGTTTTACTATTAGTTCAGTTTTGAATACCAAGGTTTTAGCGAAAATTAATGTGTTTGGGAAGTACTGAGCATATGACTGGATAAATAAGACTTTGATTACACTGCATGAGTTGTGTGAGAGTTTGGAAACTGATGTTTTGATATAGTTTTGCTGATGTGAAAAACAAAGTGTTCTTCACTAATTCAACATAATACAGGGTGAGTAACTGATATACAACTGGTCATTTCAGGGATGACGTATTCCTTTAATGTTATTTGCTTTGTATTTAATTGTAGTACAAACACAAAACCTCATCTCTTTCAAATTGCCTATTCAGTTTCACCATGTCCGTCTGCTATTTAGCCTGTATGTTATTCACTGTAAACTTGTTTTGCTGATTATTTGTTGTTATGTTGTTATTATTTTTCATTTTTTATGTTACTTTATCCCGTTGACTTAATTAATCTGTTGTTACTTTCTCTATCTTTGCCTGTAAGGTGACCTTGAGTGTTTTGAAAGGCGCCTATAGACAAAATGTGTTATACTTATTATTATTATTATTATTATCATTATAATTAAAAATACAAATAGACCTTAAAGAAACACTTTGGAGGGGTTGGCCTGACACAGATTTTATGTACTGCTAAATGCTGACAGGTGGTGATGACTGACTGGTTGCCTTGCCAACTGTAAAACTAACTGTAGGTAAAAGTCGGTCTGATGTATTTGGCAGGTTTGACAGTGAGTGATGAAGAAAAATGAAGCTCAGATTAAAACTTGAAAGCTTAGAGCCTATAAGGTCATACAATTATTCAGTTTTTGTTCCTATATCATATTGTTTCTTTGAGAGATGTAAATCTTTGCTTTAGTTCATACAGACTTTGTCAGTATCCTGGACAGTAAGAACAATTTGAAGGTGAGGAGTGAGTAGTTTAATATTTTATGTTACATGACGCCTGGGTGAAGATGTTGTGCAAACTTCTCAAAGTTCAGTTACTCATCTCTCACTGCCGCTTGAGTCAAAACGTGTGGAAAGTGTGAAGTTTGCCTGGTGAAGCTCTTAACTTCACGCTGACTGAACTTCACTGAATCATGTGACACTTGAGATTTTTGACTGCTGACTGAAAGATTAACCGTCTTGGCAGTTGGTGAATTGTTTTGCGGTGTAACAACGCCGTGCAGCAGACTTCATGTCAGGTTTCTAACATATCAACCCACTCACTTGATGTAGGTGAGAGCGTTGCCTTCTGGGAAGTCGTACGGGTGCCGCTTCCTAAACACGTGACCCACACGGCTGCAGGGAAGAATCTCTAGGCTTCCTCCGCACATCCACACCCGGAAAGAAAGCTCTGCGGGAAGACAGACACAGAGGGTGAGGTCAAGTACGTAGGCAGGTAGTTGTCTGTCTGTCTGATCTGCATCATCCCGATATCGTCCCGGTTGTGTTCACCTGCTACATTTTTCCGACGCAGCAGATGGCTATAAGCTGTAAATCAGCAATATGAAAGCTGTTGTAGCGGATAATTTAATGCTCTGCTGCCTTGCAAATTCCAAGGACACAATTGGTATTTCTGAGAGCGGGCTGCGGGGCCTCTGCAGCATCCAGAAGCATCTGCAGTGGTCCAGAGCCAACACCACTAAACACACGAAATGAAGACATTAAAACGTCCAGTTGCATCAGTTGAATTTGAATTTTTCTTTATTATTTACAAATATAGTATCATGTCACTGGAAACAGAAAGAATAAGCATTATTTTCTTCATTCCTGTTTGTTCCATACTAATGATAGTGAGCTCAGAGAATTAAAAAACATTATTCTTGTAATTACTGTAAGTAAACTAAGGGGTTGTAACCAGATAAAACCTTTAACTCAGCTCCATGTGTACTGACAAGGACCAGAGAGACACATTACACCAATTTTAAAGTCTCTGCACTGCCTTCATATGTGCTTCAGAATTGATTTTAAGATCCTTTTATTGGTTTATAAAGCTCTTAATGGTCTTAGTCCTACCTATTTATCAGTTTTGCTTTTATCGTATGACCCCTCTAGAACCCTCAGGCCTTTTAATCATCCCCAAAGTTAGAACAAAAACCCACAGTGAGGCATCATTTCATGACTATGGTCCACGCCTGTGTAACAGCCTGCCTGAAGACCTGAGGGACGCAGAGAGTGTTGATGTCTTTAAAAAACAAACTCAAGACCTACCTTTTTAGTCTGGCTTTTAATTGAACTTTAAAATTGTTTTCTATTCTAAGGCTTTTATCCTGCCTCTGTTTTTTTTGTTGTTGTTGTTTTTATTGTGTTAAGCACTTCTCTTTGTATGAAAGGTGCTACATAAATAAAGTTTGATTGACTGATTGATTAACTTGATTCTGATTGGCTGCAGTGTGTCCATTAATTCCAGATATAGGACACCGACTAAGTAGTTCCAGTGAAACTACTAAATAAATGTTTTGGCCACTGCAACACATTAACAAGCTCTCAAACATGTAATCACAACAATGAGTGACTTCAACATTTCTTTTAACCTGTAACAAGCTGCAAAAGTAAACTGGACCTCTCATACTTTGTATAGCATCAGCGATCATCTCACACCCCATCACTATTCAACTGGTTACTTCAGGCTGCAGCCAACAGTAACGTTACACATGATCTATTGTTTGTGAAAATATTAATATTGATCTTGGGACAATGACATGCTTGCTAGCCTTGTTGTTAAAGAGACTTTTCTTTATTTACTGTTTGTCAGCTGTACACAGTGCTATTGATTTTGAATCTTGCTGGCATGACGTTAGCTCTCCGGCTCTATGAGCTGAGTAGAGTAGAAATATCTCCTATAGGGGCGCCCAGCAGCTTGGTGGGTAGAGTGAACATCCAAGTACAAACATAATGTCCTTGCCGCAGCAGCCATGGCCTCCAGTCTAGCCCACGGCCCTTTGCTGCATGTCATCCCCTCTCCCTCCCTCTTTCATGCTAAACCTGTCCTGACAACAACAAAAATGCTCATCCTATATACTAGAATAGGGTGAAACATTTCATTGCATAATGATGGTGATGACTGTTCCAGATCATTAGTCAAACCCTCGGGTGTTACCGGTGAAACTCAGTTATGGCTCGTGAAAAACTTCAGATCTTTATTGGTATTAATTCTTTTTTTCCTTCGCCAAGTGACCCTGGTATAAGCAGGATAATATCCTTCCAGGTGTTCATAATCAGAAGTTAATGAATTCCATGGAGGCACCCGTCCTGCACTGCACATCATCCATTATTAATTCCTGATAATGGGCACCACTTTTCCTTGTTTTAACTTTAAAAATTAGTGACTTGTGTGATGATTAAAAAGCGTTTCACTGCTGGACAGATGGTCTTTTCATGAAACTGAGCTGTCTATGCAGAAGAAAGAAGCAAATACTTTTAAATAATGGTGCTACATGACCAGAGAAAACAGAGGAAAAGGGCTGTGGCATTTGCTTTTACTCAAGAGGTTGAAACCTACAACTACCAGAATGTACTGCGCTGCACTGGACCAATAAACGCTCCCACTGGTGGGTGACATGATGTGAGCTTGTCCGATTGATGCAATGGTGGCCGGCTGGTGACAAAACATCTCAAATAACGGTTTAACAGTGAGCTAAAATATGTTTCTGAAAACATTTGAGGCAAGAAATAGGCAACGCAACAACAGAATCTTGGCTCATATTTGAATGGCGCTGCCTAGTTTTACAGTTTGACCTCAGTTTTTCACCCTCTGTTTTCACTATGTGGGAAATTGTATGGCGCCCACTTCCAAGTTTGAGTATTACAGCCAAACAGTGCACTAAAACATGTTTCTGAAGACATTTTAGGCAATACAATGATAGAATGTTGTTTTATATTTTATCAGCTCTGCTGAGTTTTACCATTTGATCTGAGTTCGGTCTGAGTTTGAGAGAAAGAGAGAGAAGTGTCTATCTCTCTTGATACGCCTCTATACTTTTTGTGTCCATGGTGGCAGGCATATGAAAATGCAGAAATGCAATCTGTAGTTTGAGCCACAGAGACGTGTCGCGCATTTTGAGCTAAGAGAAGAGCAGAGAGATCTAGCTGCTGGTAAGATGGAGGAAAGTTTAACACATATAATCTATTTGCATATGATACCCACACTGTTATGGTGAAAAGCTGGTAAAAAAAAATCCCTTTAAGTCTAGAGACGGCTACATATAGGGATTTGGTTTAATACTCTAATTCAGTGTGCTTTTTATTTTGTTAAGCAGGTGCTTAATCTCCTGCCCGAGTACCTATTCTCTTCTGGCCACCTCTAGGAAGGTCCACATAGCAAAATGTTAACTTTTAGAAAAGCAAAGCTAAAGAAATGAAACAGAGTAGAAGACCTTGTATTAATCAGGGGTTTTGGAAATATTCAACAGTATAAGGCGTGAACATTATCAGCAGGACAGAATCAAGCTTAGTTTTGTGTGCTTATCAGACAGTCTGAGTAGGATGCCTGTGGATGATGGAAAACAAAATGTCATTCTTCAAGTAAAAGTTGAAACTCATCAATGAGCTCACCAAAGTTCTCTCCTCCCCAGATGTCCATGTGGGTGTCGTACTGGCCCAGGTGGTTAAACCAGCTCTTGTCCATGACGAAAATCCCACCAGCGATGACGGGAGTCCTGCCGAGCAGACAGAAGAGGAGTCATTTACATCTTCTACTAACTGTCACTCTCATTCAGAGAGAGCTTGGGAAGTTTTACAAGCTTGAAAACAGCATAATGATCATGATGATGATTCCTAATTCTACAAAGAAGATTGCCACATTTCAGTTTAAGTTACGTTACAAATATAACCAAAATTGTAGTAACAATGATGACCCTGGGAGGACAACAAATCAAAGTAGTTGAGTGAGCTTGAATTCCCACACTGCCATCATAATCAGTCATATAATTAGATGTACAAGGGTGCAACTCTTGGGGCCGCCAGAGCTCCAGGCTCCATGTGTTTTCACTGCTTTGTGAACTGAACATTTGTTTTAGTTTTAAAGTACAACATCAGCTGACAAAAAAAGGCCTTGAGGTGCTTTTTGTGGAGGGTGCTTGCGTCACACATCTATTTCTATGACGTTAATATTTCAGTGTTGTGCTAACATGTATTGAATTCCTCAGTTTAGTTGTGTGTAATCACTTAACCACACTGTGAACTGGGAACCAGGTGGTAGTTTAGTGTAGAAAAACATACAAACAGAGAGCAGGAGGAGCAGGGGTTACAGTTACAGCTGATTTTTCCTGCCATGGGCAGTTTATTCTGTAAATAAGAGGTATCACAAATGTTCCTACATGACTAAAAATAAAAGACTTTATTCTGTTAAACAATAATTAACCTTTTAATTAACATTAGTGTGAGCTGATTTGTCTCTTTCAGGATCACTGAGGTGAAGAATATCTACGAATGAATATCTATTTTGTATTTTAGCTTGTGTCACAACAGTATGTTGTTTATGACACTGTGGATCCCTGCACCACAACGGAAGAGGAGGAGGGACGATGATGTTGCACACAGACCGGATTGCCTGTGTGGGGTCACTCCTTGCCATTTTCTGCTCGATGGGAATCTGCTCCCATTTGAAGTGGAGACTCCAGTCGAATCCTGAGGAGAAGGAGCACACAAGAGAGAGACGGATCCAGCAGTGAAATTTATAACCACTTTGTCTGGACGTCAGCTTGAAAGAAGACAGATAAGAGCACTTTTCTGATTTTGGCTGAGCTATCTTGTATGATTTCACCTTACAAATGGGCCGCTGCTGAATGAAAACTTCACAAACTTTACTTCCAGACTGACTTTAGAAATTTTCTGTCCTGAGTTTTGAACTATTCTGGCAGGGATCGTGATGTCATATAATGAGAGCTTGTGAAACAGGGGTTTTCTTGACAGCAGCTGTTTGTTATCAGCTGTTACTGTACAAGATTTGTGTGTTGTGCCCTGACCTCCTCTCAAGTCAGCTGAGGCCGCCAAGTAAGCAAAGTTATCCAGGCTGATGACGTCAATGATGGGGCTGACCACTCGCGTATGATCCTGCATGGGAGGAGAAAGAAGACACACAGACACGTCATCATTAGACCAGAATGAAAAATGTATATTGTGGTAGACAGACTGTTAACTAGAGCTGCAATGATTAATCAAGTAATTGATTAGTTGCCAACTATTAAACTAATCGCCAACTACATATTTATCAGTTTGAGTCTTTTTTTAAGGAAAAAAAAGTCAAATCTTTGTAATTACAGCTTCTTAAATGTGAATATTTTCAAGTGTCTTTACTCCTCTATGACAGCAAACTGAATATATTTGGATTGTGGACAAAAAAAAGTCATTTAATGGCAACATCTTGGCACCTCCTAGACCAAGGAATTAACTAGGAAAATAATCGACAGATCAATCAACAATGACAATAATCATTAGTTGCAGCTCTGGTATAAACATCAAACACAGTCTCATTTATCCAGTGATTATTTCTTTATTAACCAGATTGTCGGTTAAATACCTTGACAGCTTTATGTTTCTGAATAATTAGGACGGGAACTTGCAGCTCTTTTTAATAACAAATGAATTGCAGAGATGGGAGTTATGGCACAGCGTTAATTACTACCAAGGTGCATGGAGACGGGAAACAGTCTAAAGAGGGCAAAACTGTTTTATCAAGAGGAATGATGTAACTAATCCTGCAGGAAGACACTGAAATGAACTGAAGCATTGCCTTTCATTTAGTTTTAATTAGGGATAGAAATGGTAAAACCCTGCTAAAGAAGTGGCAATGTCAGAAAAGAGAGAAACATTTTGGATTTTTATCCCAAGAGGCTTTGCACACCAAGTCTGAATTTTTATACATTTGAAACTGTCGCATATTTCAAAGGAATTATGACCTCATGTTATGTCAGTCATGTTTACACACACACTCTGAAACCTTCACACATCATTTAAGTTTTCAAAACAGGTTTGGTTTTCTGCTTTTTCTCAGAAACCAGCAACCTTGGGCACGTGTCACAACTGACATGCTGTAACTTAACTGATGGCACACTCAAAATAATTGTAAGTGGAAACGTTAGAGTGCATCAGACACCTGATTTGAAAGAAGACATGATATTTAGCATCACACTTGATAAGAGCGTGGCTGTGAATAACATACATGGCAAGATACTGCAATTGGACTATGGGGGAGGAGCTCTGCTGCTTAAAACCAATGCCTCAAACAAACAAAGATGACGACATCTCCAACGTTTTCATGGAGCATTTTGAGGAGGAGGTTGTGGCAAATTGATCAACAAGAAAATTCTAAAATGTCAAAAAGCCTGCCAACCTATGCGTTACAGCAAGGATACTCAACTTGCTTTGCCCAGGAGCCACTTTTGCAAAATGACAGGTGGCCAGGGGCCAGTCGCCGTAGCCCTGCATAGGTCAGGTTTATGCAGGAGTGTTTCCAAGATTTGAGGACATTTGGGACTTGTGTTGAGGGTCAGGCGGATCCTCCCCTGGCACTTTTTTTGATAAACAAGCTCTATTTCAGTGCTATTTATGCATCCTGACACCTTATTCACATTAAAAGTTTTTATTTTTATCATAGTGAATTAGAAAATGGTTGGGGTGGCCACGTGGCACCACATTGCAGGCTGGATTTGGCTGAGTATCGCTGCATTAAAGAACTGTTCGGCCAAGAAGCAGTAAAGTAAATGTGGCGTACATCAGCAACAAGAGAGATGAACAGAACAGAAGAGGACGGGGGGGGGGCAGCAGGAATAAGAAGTAGAAATATATGGAGGCAATGTCCTTCTTGAAATCTTCCATGACAAAGAGAAGTTAACGTTAGCCTATCCAGTAATGCAGAACAGCAATGATGGTGCTTACAGCAGAGTGCAATTTAAAAGCCACACATCATTTCATAACTCTGGCCGCCGCAGTGCCAAATGTAAGAGGCGGGCAGGGAGTGTCGACAGCCGGGGAGGGAACTCTAGTGGAGAGAAGCAAGGGAGCAAATGTGTCTTTATATTGTGTCGTATTGTGAATCTTCTTAATGAAGAGAACAATAAAAGGCATCAGACTCAGTGTGCAAGGCTTCTTTATATCGGATGATAGATTGGAAAACAAAAAAAGCATAAAAATTCAGACTTGGTGTGCAAAGGCTTTAACACTAATTTACTCCCCCTAAAATGAAGATTTAGGCAAATGCAAACACTGTAAGCGTCACCAACTATAACTTTTCTTATGATGCATCTGTAACTTATGTTTAAACATAGATAAACACAGATAATTAATGTTTGATATCACAGTAGAACACAGTTTTAATCTTACATAATATGTCCTTGTGAGTCATTTCAACACATTCATGAACTAATATGTCAAAGATCTGTACAATCTGTGTGTACACAGTTACTGCTGCTTCATAAGCAGCTATGACTGTTTATAAATAAATTATTAACACTTAAAACTGCCTGAAATCTGCATAAAACTACATTAAAGTGTTCAAAAACAATAATTAAAGATGTATATACAGATGAAGCTCAGCACGAGTTCAATCAGGAAGACTTTCTTTGTGCTCATCCATTCACAATGCTCTCCCTCCCACTCCCACTGCTTCCCTTTAATCAGCTGACTATGAGTGTTCACTCCCCCCTATTCGTTTATGGACTTAAATCATATCATCTCCATGGGATTTAATTGCCAGAGACTTTTCACATTTTCCATTCTTATTGCACATGTTAATAAATATTCTTTTAACTATAAAACAAGTCTCTCCTGATTGAGCTTAGAAAAGCTGAACAGCAGGGGGTTAACATAGAAAGTCCCTGTACCTCTTTATCTGATTCACTTTTTAATTTTCTGCGCTTCAATACTTCTCAGTGCCGCTCTCTCCTTTTATCTCTTTATATTGTGTTGTATGATGAAGAGCACAAACTGAAACCTGTTGTTATCATGACCTCAGATAAATACGTAGCCCAAAATTTCAGCAATCTCATTCAAACAACCGTCAGTGTAGCCGACCAACGGCAAATATTCCTCTCTGATCTGAGTCCTCTCGCTGTTTTTTGAACTGGATAAGAATTATAATACATTAGAAATCCGGACATATTGTCAAAAGATTAAAAAAAGGTGCCACAGACTGAAACTTTTTATCGAACGTTTCACTCTTGTTCAGGTCAAGAGAAAGTTCAGCAAAGTAATTAAGTTTTTCTTTGTGTGTGTCGAGAAAATAAATCAATATATATCACTGTAATGAGTATTAAATGTCAGATTGTGCTCCAGGGGCAATGAGTTAGACTCCTGCTGGAATAAGAGACTAAAAGCAGGCTTAGTGATTGATTAATTGCCTGTCCTGATGAGGAGGGATGATTACTGGTAACAGCCCACCTCCCTGTTTCTAGTGAACTGGAACAGAACACAAATACACGTAAGCTCAAAGCGGACTTTAACCCTTCTCTTTTTGACTTGTGTGCTGTTGTGAGTTTGTTTTATCTTTGTGTGTGTGTTACAGGAAAAGTAGAAGAACTGAAAAGTAAAAACCACTTATTTACTGCTTGTATTGTGCCGAACGTGAGCGTCACTGCCAAGCCTCCCCATTCTTCCCACGGTTCATAGTGGACATTAATTCATGACAAACACACTCCTGCTGGAGATGTAACATGAAGCTCGGAGTAAACACAGTGCAGCAGAGAACTGTTGACTGCTGATAGCGTGCTGCATCTGTCCGCGAGTGTGCGTCTGTGCCAGCACTGCTGTTTGCCCATGAGGCATGTGTATGTGTTTGTGTAGTCCAACAGCTTAGCATCGGGACAATCCAACTGACTGTTTCCAATTAGAGTCGTCCCTCTCTCTTTGCTCAGAGGTTGAACCCGTCCTGAACTTTGTGTTCATTGCACCAAAAAGCAGGGGGGTGGAGAGCGGGTGTGAAATGCCACTCTGCCAGAGAGCAATTTGGAAAGTGATGCTCTCAACAGCTTTGAGCAATAGACATTTATGGGGCTTTTAATGAGCCTCTGTGATTTGATAATGCATGAAGAGGCTTCCTCTTCCAAAATGGATGTCAGTGATGATCTCTCAATATCTCTTTCCCTCTTTGTGTTCTCTCTTTCTGCGTCAGAATTTATTACAGTGTCAGAGTGCTGTCATTTTGTCCCCCACATCTGGCTGCCTCTAATGTAGCTGACAAAGAAATTTAAGCGCATTCTTCTACAGTATGTCAGCTTAGAAAAAGTATGATAATTTACCAGAAACAAAAGAAAGAAAAATTAACTGTAGGACAGAATAAAGAGCTTTACACTCTGTCTCTAGAAATGTGTTTTGCGCACTCTGATTTTCACAGCTGGTGTGTGGAGATCTCTGTTCCTTTGCCTCATCGTCCAGTAATGTCATATCAGCCTCTGACTGTGAGACCAACAGAGGACGCACTGTCCAGTTTGGGCTGAAAGGTCAGCAACCAGAATTTTGTTTCTCTGCCTTGATTCATGCTCTCTTCCCTACATGCTTGTTGCTTGTACACTGCGGGGAGATATTCTGTTGTTTGTGGCAGTTGACTCACAGACTGGATAATGTTTAATCTCAGCATGTTGTCTCGAGTGAGTAAGAAGGAAATCTGGTCAAACAATACAGTAAATTAAAAATGTAACACTGGCATAGCAAGCTTTAGCACTATTCTGAGGTATTTGTTCTGTGCTTGGCTATTTTGATTTTCTGCTGCTTTAAATTTCATTTCAGGGTGAAATATTGTACTTTTCTCCCCTGAAATGTACGGGGGTCTACATTTATTTAAAAATACTTTCTATTGTTATCATATAATTTCATGTATCGTACTTATTACAAAGCTCATATACTGATGACATAACTTTCTTTTTTTAAGTGAGAAATTATGTGAATAGGTGTGCCACCCAGTGATATATCAGAATAACAAATTGATATACAGTGATAAATACAGATAGATAACAACAACAGGTTTTAAATTTAAAGTATATTATCATAATTTTAGTGTCACAGAAAAATATCTTTGATTCTCTTTTAAATTCAAGGTTCTGCCTGCTATATGTCATGGTTCATAATCAATTCAATTCAATTTTATTTATAAAGCCCGATATCACAAAAAGGTCGAAACCTCAGCAAGAGCAACTGAGGAGGGTTGTTTCGTTAACTTCTTTTTAAGGGGTGCTATCGAGTCAAGTGTTGATCGCAGCGAGCCTGCAGCACTATCAACAAGATAATCAATTTGGGAGAGTTTAAAGTCGGTATGGGAGACCTCAGTTACAGAGGGACATTGTATTCAATTTAACGTCTATGGAATCAATTCCTTAAATTTTGCTATAGCACTGTCTGATAAACACCTAGTATAGTAACTGTTGCCGAGTGGCGTGTAATCGAGTAGAAAGAAATCAAAAGTTATAATGTAATGATCTGATAGAGAGGGATTCTGTGGAAAGAATGAAAATAGTTCCTACATGAAACTGCTCACAACAAGGTCTGTGGGTTATCTTAAGTAACCAGGTCATGATTTCTGGAAAGAGACAGTGATGTTGAGTTTTTCAAATGTTTTTTGTTGTCACTTTGAGCACCACAAGCTGAGTGCCATCTAGTTCCATTATATTAGAGAGAAGGCAGACATCTCTACAGCTGATATCTCCAACACTCAGCAACTCACACCAAAACAAACAAGGTTAATAAATAGCACTATGGGTAAGAGGAAAAATATGTGTTTTTCATTTTTGGGGTGAACTGTCCCTTTAAGACATCCAGCTGACCAAGAAATTGTCATGGCTTCCATGAAATTTACTTCTTCTCCTGATTCTTTAAAATTGTATTTCATGCTAATGTCAGGCTAACAAAATTCTGGCATCAGCGTTCACTTAATCAACGAGGCCGTCTCTGTGTCAGCGCAGTTGTGTTTCTGGGAAACGTCTCTGTGCTAAAATGCCAATTGTTTCTGGTCTATTAGACAAATGGTTCCAAATCTGGGGTCGTGTCCCAAGATAAATACGAGGGGGCTGAAGGACTGCATGATGATTAATGGGATAGGAAAAAATAAGACAACATATTTCTGAACTTAAAACATATTTCTGCTACACAAAGTTATGCATATCTTTCAGACTGTCTTCAGGGCAGCTGTGGCTCCAATAGGATGGTCTGTGGTTTGAGCCCTGGACCTTGCAGTCTACATATCCAAATTGCTCTCTGGCATATAAATGTAGGTATTTTTGGGCAAGATACTGACCCCTAAATGAACAGGAGGCATCTTGTATGGTAACCTCGGCCACCAGTGTATGAATATGTGTCTGACTGGCTGAGTTTGAATGGTCGCTAAGACTAGAAAGCTGCAATATAAATGCAGTTCATTTTATCATTCTAAACTTTGTATTTTCTTGTGAATTACTAAATAATTTTACTTCTTCAGGACTGGAAATTAAACACACAAACAGCATCTTGAACTGGTGATAACAGACTATTGATGAGGGAAGTAGAAGCTTCAAAAAAGTTTGTGGGCCACTGCATTAGTTATGGTCAGTGAAGAGAGACCAGCAAAAAAGAGGGGAGCATCATGCAACCATTAATGATAAAGTATCAGCTCCTTGCTAAGTGTATAACTGCTGCAGCTTAATTCATTTTGCACATTTCAATTATTCCCCATGATCTAAAAAAGGCAATACATTTTAAGAAGGTATTAAATGTCCCTCCAGCCTGGAGAGAGCGCATATGATAAAGCTATACCACTCACTGGACTTAAATCTGTAATCCCTCAACATCTGCGAGTGCAGTGCTCATTATTTGTACTTAATTACTAATTAAATTCGAGTGGTTTCCTTTGCTGCTCTAAATTAACAGATGAGAAGTGTCATTATGTCGCATTAAAGAACATTGACGGTGATCCTTCATCAGTATTCCTGCTCTCAGAGGCTTCCGTGAACCCAGGATCGAGGTCTCGGGCAGGCTAATGAATCCAGGACCGGGTGCAGCCGGGCCGAGGAGCTGGTGGATTATCACTGAGCCCGGCGCTCTCATGAACGCCAGACTGAGAGATTGTAATGCAAGCTGGATGAGTCAGAGCTGCCCAGAGCCAAGGATGAGTGTACGGAAACACAAACACGATGTGCACACACTCACGATGGATGTGTAGAGTCTTCTGAATAAAACATTGAGGGGTTTTTGTACAGTAGAGATTTCTGAATAGATCGAGTTTTGTTGCATGCAGAGTTTTTGAATGAGTTTTAGTTTGGGTTATTGTCTGGTGTACTTTCTAGGCAAACACAAGACTTTTGTCCTTCAGCAAAGAACATATACATTATTTATTGTTCTTTTAAAGGAATAGTTCTGCTTTTTTTATATCCTGGTTTCCCGCTGAGAGTTATGAGAACATTGCTACCACTCTAATGTCTGTATACTAAACTTTAACTCAGCATAAAGACTGGAAACTGGGGGAAACAGTTTGTCTGGCTCTGTCCAAAGTAAACAAAAATAGACCCACCAGCACATTGTATGTCCTTTTTTGTGTAAAAACAGCAATTTCAGACAAGAAATACTCTCACATATAAGCCTAAAACTGCAGAGTTTTGTAACAACTGAGTTATGATGTGTTAATGGTGAGCTTTAAAGGTGCTGGTGGGCGGATTTTGTTACCATTTTCCCTCCCAGAATTTGTGTGTATATGAAGGTTTTCTACATGTGGAGTAAACCCCCTAAAATAGATGAC